>BSBM01001005.1:42650000-42982500 GCA_027924585.1 Larix kaempferi | reverse complement strand
TCCCTGTGGTGTATCTCCCTCTCAGTGTGGGCTCAAGGTGATATCCTTTAGAGTAGAGTTTTAAATTTTCAGATGACAAAGCTCAGGGAATATAGGTAAATCCTTTCTTATTGGGTACCCATAACTAAATCCCTAGTACATCATCATAAAATTCTGCTGGTAGTCCCAAAAATACATACCTCGAAATCCCACCTTAGCAAATTCTAGTAAAAACCGTATTTGGCATGCCCCATAACCACATCCTTGTGATGTTGATGGATGAAGTCCCATCTTAGAAAACCCATGTATTCAATCCCCTACTCAGAGTAAGGAATAAATCATGAGAATCTGAGCTCGACTCAATGGAATCTGTGGCCAATTTGAGGGGTAATACTGTGAGGCCGGGCTATATGGGATTTTACCTATTTTGAGTTTTAATTGGCCAATATACAACATATAGAAAATGTGTAATTTAAAAATTGTTCTAAACCATTTAAATAGGTTCAGCCATTTTTATTCTTGAGAAATATTTACTAAATAACCCAACTGTATGCAAGTGGCAGTAGCTTTTCCAATAGTACTCTTCTTTTCTTCTTTGAGATATAAAGATTTAGGCATGTTAGAATTTTTTATCGTTATGCTTTGAAATATAGTTATTTGAATTTGAGCTATAATGATAAACTGTGGATCCCTATTAAAGGGATATGAAGCTACTTACATTTTTTTGGTTAAAATTTTGAAAATAGTGACTTCCAAAACCTAAATTACAATGATCTCATGGAGGATAGTCATGTAAATATAATCCCTTCTATTGTCCCATTGTTTTCATCTTGTTCAAGAAATGAACACATGGAATTAACTCTCTCAATGTTCAAGTGTTCATATTATGTGAAAGGATCATCAAGTAAATACTCTGCAATTTCTTCAAGCTTGTCTCTTTTTGATGATAATGAACTGTCTTCACTTGTTGAAACTAAGTTACTAGAATTAAGCTTCTCCTCTAGATTAAAGTGTTCAAATTCAGGCACTAGTGTTGGAATAATAGCTTGCATTGTATTGGAGAAAGAAGATAAATATGACAAGTCATATACACCATTCAAGCAACACTATTGTGATGGACATATAAGACCTATTCTCTGGTAGCCTGAAATAATTTTGCTCAGTCTGATCTTCAAATGGTGTAAATATTGAATCAAAGTATGAAGGATCAATGACTACAAATGCATTCATCCTTAGTATATTCAAACGATAATCAGATTGAATCAACTTCTCACAATCTATCAAGTAGTCCTTTGGAAAATTTCAAGACATGTCTCTTGCCATAGACACATATAAATTTGATTGTTAGTTTGCACATATTATGGCATGAGACTCACAAAAGCTCTTATTTGAAAGATCTATTGTTATCACCTGCAAGATACAAGACTAATTCAACACTTCACAATTTCTATCACAAGACAGACAACAATATATTCATCCATAGTATTTGAGTCTCGTTAATTGAATATCTATGCACATTCTTTAATTACAATTGTTTAATCAATTACAACAATCACAATGGTGAATGCCAATTTGATCCTCCAAAGCACGATTGTCCATTGGCTAGAATAGCTAGTGTAATTGTTGGTGGGAGTCTATCTAAAGATAGAATTGGCTTCCATAGAAAGAGTAAATTGATGGATCGGAATCCAATGCAACTCAGAGCAAATTGTACTGTTGAACAATAAAATGATTTGCCAATGAGTATCAAGTGAATCGATTTGCCCATATTGGAATTAACTATCATTCAGAAAGAAATCATTTTGACATTGAAAAGCCAAAAATCCATTTTTCCCATGTGCTAAACTAACTTGGAAAGAAAAATCCTAGTTTTAATGGCAGTTAGGCTGAAATTTTCTTTGTTGAAATGCATTTCTTCTATTGACTTATTTATATATGTTTGCTTGTCCTCCTATAAAATCTGAAGTAGCATACAATGGAGTGTGTTTTCTTGGTTGAGGATTATGAATTATACACATAAGTAACTCGAGCAATAAAAATGGCTAAATTTTGTTCTGAATTATATTAAAATTTTAAAATAATGTGGATAAACTCATATGTTTTGTTTTGAATTATCTATTGAACTTTTAAAATAATATTAATAAAGACCTTGGTTATGAAAGATATTTTAAATATTTTTCAGTAAAACTTAATGATTCTCCTAGAGAATTTTATCATATATTTTTAATATTATTTTGCTAAGTTGTCAAACCTACTTTTCTATTCATTCACATCCAATCATATGTTTTTTTTTAAATAACAACTCATTTCATTATTGTTTAGGTTTTTTTTTAAGAAAAATAGTGTTAATAGGTTGCCAACTAATTTGTTGTTTTACATGAATATCTGCATTATCTTTGAAATATTGTTTTTCAATGTAATTATGAAAATAATGTTTCGGGTGGATATAGAGAGAGAGTTTGTTTTAAATGGTATCATGTTAAAATTCAATT
The DNA here is from genome assembly GCA_027924585.1 of Larix kaempferi. Taxonomy (NCBI): domain Eukaryota; kingdom Viridiplantae; phylum Streptophyta; class Pinopsida; order Pinales; family Pinaceae; genus Larix; species Larix kaempferi. The sequence continues at coordinate 42,980,029 of BSBM01001005.1, read as the reverse complement.
TCAAGAAATTTAAAAATAAAATTATATATATATGTGTATATTTTGAGATGTATATGTTAAAAATGATGTTGAGGATGGAATTTGAATTTGAATATATATATATATATATATATATGGGATATATATATATAGAGAGAGAGAGAGTTGTATTATGTATGTGTTTTAAATGGTGTCATGTGAAGATGTAATTTCAAAAAATTTAAAATAATTTGTTTTAAAATTTTGGATCAAATTTATATAAAGAGAGAGAGATAGTTTGAATTTGGGATGTATATGTTAGAAATGGTGTATGTTAAGGGTGTAATTTGAATTTGAATCTAATTATTGAGAATTAAATATACTAGTGATTGATAAATGTATTTGTCATAAGGTGGATGTGGTTTAAAAAGGAATTAAAAAATTTTAAATATGTATTTTTTAAAATTTTGTATTATATTTTTGAAAATGTGTAATATTATTTTAATATTAATGTTTTTGGCAAAAACATGCACAATTTAAGTGAGTCGAATGGTTAAGAACATGTGAACATATAATTCTTCTCAAGAAATCATAGCTCTTATACACAAACAACCCATAATCCTTTACAAAGAACAATGATAAATTTACTATTATCAAACAATAGTTATGAGCACCCAACATCAAACAATAGTTACGAGTGTCCATGTACTTGTTAGGAGGTGGATGTTGTTTAAAAATGAATTACAACTTTTAAAATATGTATTTTTAAAGGTTTGTGATATAATTTTTAAAATATGTAAATATTATTTTAATATTAATGTTTTTGGCAAAAACATGTACAATTTGAGTGGATCTAATGGTTAAGAAAATGTATTTCCTCCTGATAAATCATAGGCTCCCACACGAACAATCCAGAATCCATCATAAAAAACGAGGATATTTTTACTATCATCAAACAATACTTGGGAGTGCTCATACATGAATTATTTTCTAGTTTGATCACTTGATTACAAGTTTGAACATTTGATTGCTAATTTCTTTTTCATTGTCATTTTCAATTCTTCTTTCACTCTCTTATGCATAGGTATTTAAAGAGGGAAGGGGTATCACCTAAGTTTCTTATATAAGAACTTAAATCATAATGAAATCAAGGTAGCAACTTGTATTATGAGTATTCTTGCTAAAATTTCAGTTCTTTATCTATTTGTTAGAGAAACATTAACTTCATTATTTAAAAGGTTGATTATTTAAAAGAGAATGAATTATTAAAACAACTTTAGTTTTTTAAATATTTAATAAAATATGAAGAAAGTGATTTTTTTTGTTATTTCTTAATCAAATGAAAAGAGTATTAAATTATATTAACCATTTGTAAAAAAATTAATTAATATCTTTATTTTACTAATTATAAATTTATAGATTTGGTAATCATATAATTTTAATTTTAATAATTTAAAACATTTATTTTAAAATTGAAAAATTAATTAACTATTTAACTATTTAATAGAATTACCTATATTTATGTCCGTGTACCTGTATCCTTCTTTCTTTCGTCATTCTGGATATAGGTGAAATGTTGGATATAGTTGTTCAAAATTATCTACTAAACGAAGGGGCAACTGATCATTCTCGTCGGAAAATGGAAGTTGGGACAAACATTTTTATATGTTAGAACTTAGATGATGTCCGGGTCCTTACTATTTACAACGAAAGTTGGAAGTCGGGAATTGTCGACATAGCCTTCGTAGATTAAATATTTTAAATTTATATCGTAAATGAAGGGTCAGTCGACCCTTGTTGTGCTTAGTATTATTCTCTTGTTCACAATTTTGGAAATACATGAATTGATAGGATAGCATTCGTAGGTTGAATATTTTTAATATTCCGTCATAAATGAACGGGTGGGAGACGCTTCTTCTACCAGTATTCTTTTTGTAATCTTTCTCGAATGCAAGAAGGGTCGTTCGATCCTTCTTGTGTTCGTCATTCTAGATATATATAAATGTTGGATATAGGTGTTCACAATTATCCACTAAACAAAGGGGCGACCGATCCTTCCATTCAGAAAATTGGAAGTCTGGACAGACATTTTTTATATATTATAACTTAGGTTATATCTTTGTTTAAAATAAATATGATTTTTAATGTGCTCCTATTATTTTATATTTCATAAATCGCTTATGAACTGGATTTTGGTTCTGAACAATGTGTCATGTTATTTTATATTTCAGATATTGTTGATGAAATGGATTTTGGTACTCAACAATGTGTGGACCTACTTTTGAATGGATTGAAAGTTGTTGAAGGAATCTCTTTTCCAGTAAGAAATTTTTTGCATAATATCAGCATTCATAATGGATGTATCATTGTAAATGTTACCAAGACTTTAAATGCAAGTATTCCATTTCCCTATCAATCAGAAGGTGCAGATACATTGTCAGAGGCTGTTGGTGGTTATATTCAATGGCCTGTATCTGAGATCGTTAACCACATTGGGTCTGCTCTTCACGAGAATGAGGTGAATGATATAGCAGCTTCTACTTCACCGAGTGTAGCACATATCATAACAACTAAGAATAAATCTTCTTTTATTATGAGAAAATTTAAGTTGTTACATAAGTGTTCAGAAAGCAAGGATTGCATTTCCATAGGTTTTGTAACAAATGTGAGTGGGACTAATTTTGTTGGGGGGACATTTTTGGGCGACTTCTTATTTGGTATTCTGGTGGATGAAGTGGTGTTTTCTTGTATGGCATGTTGTCCAGGGTTGAGCAGTGGAGGTTTTGTTGTATGGCCAATTAAAAGAATCATAGATTTTAATATAGAAACATTGCTTTTTGTTGCAAACAATTTCAACAATAATCAATCTGAATCTACTTTGAAATTATTTAGAGAAAATCACAATGTCAGGTTTGTGGGAGAGAAAGTTAATTTGATACATCAATGTTCTTTAAAGCCACAGTATGTTGCTCGGGGAATAATGTCAAATTTTTTTTAGGGAGACATTGTACAATTCAAAGCACTAGATGCTGGTGAGTTTGGTATTTTAGTTCATAAATTCTTCTACAATTGCGAGGATTGTGGTGTATTTGAAGGCTCCCTTATAAGATGGCATGAAAACAATTTGCTTGACCTCGATGATGTTCCTTTGGATGTTATACTAAAAAAGAAAACAGGCGAAGATATGGTCAAATTTCGGAATATTTTTTGAAGAATTTCCTTTACAGATGGTCCTTCCAGGTACTCCCCATTGTGAATATACGGATGTTAAATGTAATGGAACAAGGCCATACAATTCTGTAAAGTGGCAAGCTGGAACTAAAATTTACGAAATAAATTCAAGATCGGTACATTACAGGCCTTTAATTGATCAGGGTGCATTCCTTTCAAAAATTGTCTCTGAACATTATTGCTCAAATATTTGTATATAAAAAATTTCACTTCAATCGATAGTTGAATGTGTGAATAAATTTGATAGTATGAAAGGAAATTCAAGAAGACGGTATGTTATAAATGCTATGGGATCAAATGCTCATGTGGCCAAAGAAGGAGATGGTAGAAAAAGAAGCACGTTTACAATGAGATTAGACACAATAGACGTCTGTCAAAATGCATGGTATAAATGCCATGGGATAAAAAGGAGCACTTTCTTCAATTATAAAATCATGTTCTTGAATGGTGATGCGAGAGCTGTGCATGGTAACAGTGGCTTGGAAAAATCTAGGGCAAACACTTCTACACTAGTAGCTACTATTAATAAAATTGTAGAAGAGAATTCAGACAAATCTCCACATCTTACACGATTAATCAGTGAAGATGGAACAAGGACAACCTTGAAATTATTGCCATCTAATATGTCCCATGGTTTGCTGCGAAAAATGGCTAATGATGAAATTGAAAGAATCGATTTTCCTCCAGTATCACACTCCTCCTTTAGCAAGGTGATGAGAGAAGATTTTCGAGATGTTAAAATTTCTAAATCAAACTCCTTTGCAAGGTGTAATGAGTGCATTACAATACAGGATAGGCTTAAGGGGACCACTGATCCAGCTTAGGTGGAAAGGTTGCGAGGAAATCAAGCAGCTCATAATAAATATATCGCAAGTTTTCGGCAAGTATATTATTCTCACAGATTAGCTTCACAAAAAAATCCAAAGACTTTTCTGAGTATTGTTCATGACAAAATGGATAAGTCAAAGACTTCCATTCCAAGGATGGGTAAGAAGGAAAAATATTTTAGTAATGTTATGAATCTTCCCATATCATTGACTAGAATGTTGACTCATGGGCACAAGACTGGGGGTTTTGGTCATTTCAGCCTCTCATTTTTAGAGATGGGATCGAATTTCACTGTGACATCCCTGGCTAAATGCTTGAAGTCTCTTGAAGAACCAGTGGTTGATAAATATGGTGATTTGATCTACAAAGGTGGAACATCTAAGCACCAATTGCATGATGCTCTATTGCAATTAGACTCACGTGAAAAGTGTTTGATATACAGACAAGATGTAATGCAAGATGATGTATTGTGTGTTGATGGTACTAATCAGTGCATGCCAAATAGAAAACTACCACCCATATTGTTGTTGCACATGGATAATTGTTTAGGTGATTGCAAAAACCGCTTTGTATTTGCATTTTTATCTCTTTTAACAGCAATGAGAGTGTTCGAGATATTTGAAGTTGGATTCCTCCCATTCGGACACACCCATGAAGACATAGATGGAAATTATGGCAAGTTATCAGTAAAGCTAATGCACAAGGATATATTTTCACTCTCGGAAATTATGGATATGTATAGGACATGTGAAGATCAAAATTTCTATGTCCCTTATCTAATTGATGAACTTTACGATTTTAAGATTTTTGTGAAACCCCACCTTTTGGATGGAAATGCCAAGATCGTCGGTATCAAAAAATGCCAGTTTTTTAAATTTCAACTCATAGATGACATTCCAGTCATGCAATGGAGGGCATCACTTCGGGATGAATCTTGGTCGTCTCCTATTCATCTCTGGCAGTCATTGCCAGATGGTAGCGCAGACTTGTCGGTCGGACAACCTAGGTTATTAAATCTGCAATCAAAAAGACCTTCGGACATTGACGAAATAAAAAAAGGATTAGAAACATATATTTCATTCTGGAATCGAGGGATTGAGAAGGGAGGTGAACAATTTTGGCGTCCCAAGTTAATCAGTCATCAACTAACTTTTGTCCATCGACAAGCCATGATATTCATAGTAGTGAAACTACAATATCTGAACATGAAATTATGGATGCCTATTTGAAGGAAAATGTTCCTGCTTTGCAGGATTGCTATGTTGGAGCAGTATGCAACAAGCCTAGAGATGAATTCATTCCAAGAGTGGATGTTGTAAAGGGCCAAATGGTCATTGTGCAATCACTAGATCCAGATTGTGCAATCTGGTTGGGTAGGGAGATTGGTGATATTTATCAAGATTCATATGCTAGTACTGTTGGGTCTTACAAAGTAGAGGTGCAATGGTGGAAGCCAACAGGAGCATCGAAGGATCTAAATGTCTTATACAAAAACTACTTAGATAGAAAGCAACAATGGGTTGTTGGTGTAGAAGAAAATATGATGATCAATGTAAATAGCATGATGTGGGCATGGTCACCAAGGTAAGGATGGACAAGAGAAAAAATTAAAATAAATGAGAAGGGCCTTGCAGCAGTCAAGGCACAACGAAAAAATATGGGGCATAGTGTTCAAAGTGGGATGGATGTTCCTTTGGATATCGTTTGATGTGATCTTATCCCAAACAATTTATATTTTGTTGCAATACTTCTAGTATGTCTATCAACCTGGCTAGTTCTTTTCTGTGCCGACCATTTTGATGTCAAACAGTAAGGTTTTCGGTTCAGTCTCCAAGGTTGATACTAGACATGGGAATTTCTCTATATGGAAGTTTTTGTCTCAGAAATGCAACGTGAAAAGAAGACGGATGTAATATTTTTTACCAGTATATAATACAAAGTTTCTCTTTTTTTCTTCAAAAAAAAAATCCTTTCAATAAAAAAGAAAACTAGTGGCACTGGGATCAAATTTGAAGGGCTGAACTTAATTTCAGGTTGAAGGTTATATATTCATACCACCCTTCTAGCATGAAGGGCTTTAATTAAAAAAAGATAATAAGTAAAAACACTTTTCATTATTTTTATGAGATTTCATTCTCTTTAAAAAAAAAGAAAATAAAGAATGCTTCTATTTAAAAACAAACAAAAGGAAAGAATGTTTCTATTTAAAAAAACAAAAAGAAAGAATGTTTCTATTTAAAAAAAGAAAAAAACAAAGAATGTTTCTATTTAAAAAAAAAAAAAAAAGAAAGAATGATTCCATTTTAAAAAAATAGAATAGTATTCGTATACTGCTACTATAATGATACTAATGTAAATGTGTAAAGTTACTTATTTACAATTACTTTGAATTCGAATAAGATGTCTACTACCATATTTAGACATAAATCTTGTCGAGTATTAATTCGAATTCGAATAAGATGTCTACTACCGTATTTAGACATAAATCTTGTCGACTACGAATTCGAATACGATACAGAAAAAATCAAGTACGGCTAAAATACAGTAGTAGACATTTTATAAATACAAAAAACATGCAATTTTAATTTTTAAAAAATAAGATTATACATAAATCATTCCAAATTTTAACATATCATTCATTACTCATTGAAAACAATTTGAAACATATCTCAAATTCAAAGTCGGTACATGGCATATCATATAATATAACAATATTTATGATGTCATCATCCCCATTCCCTCACCAATCCTAATAGAATTACTAAATAAATAGTAAAATCATAAAATTTAAATTTAAAATGACAACTACATAGTAAATATCAAATGACTTGAAACTTTAAAAATAAAAGTTAAAAATATACATAAATCTACTTTTAAACAAATGACTTTAAAAAATAAAGAACAAATGAACTACCTAAATACTTTTTTACAAAATTACTTTAAAAAATATAACAAAGTAACTACCTAAATACTAAAAAGTAAAACATAAAAGAAAAAATAAAAATAAAAATTATATATAAAATAAAACTTAAATAAAAAAAACTACATGTAGTCATGTACTAATAAGTTAGTATACTAGTAAGTTATTATTAGTAACATAGATGATATAAAAGCCTTACTGACAATATAACACTACATAGTAATAAATTATAATAACTAGTTGACTGTACCAAACTCGTATCATCTTGGATGTTCTCCGTATTTTTAACTTTAATGTTCGAATTTTCGTACAACAACTGCTAATACGGTCGTATTTTGCTACTATGATATAAACAAAAAAAACACACCAACTACATGGGAGAAACAACCCTCGATCACTAAAGAGCATAACAACATTACGGTAAAATATAACGCAAGTCCGGGAAACGGCCTTGAGGATTTTCTTCCGGCACAGTCATGGTAGCATCAGGAATACGGAGGCCCATGGATTGCAACAAGAAGTCCATCTTCCGGTTCATCTCCCTGGTTTCGTCTTGAAGCGAGTTTTGCACTGGATGCTCTTTTTGCATACGGTTTATAAGAGCATACCCCACTAAGTTTTTCATTACCCAGTAAAGGGAAACAGTTCGCTCATACAGGGTTAAATGGGCAGCAATGTTCCCTGGGTCCATGGCTGGATTTTCCAGCTCACGGCTTATCCTCCCCAACCAATTCTATAGGTCTATGGACAATATTTTGGAGTTATTGTAAATGTTTAGGGAATTTATTTTCCTAGGGATTGTAAATTCTACCACATCTTAACTATTGGGTGGATTTGTGGCTCCTCTCCCCACATATTAACACTAGCCTACCCCATGTTGGGTAATGATTTGATTCCCAAATCATTACTTGAGGGTTGTACACCTCTCTCTTGATAAATTGACCTCCCTCTTTTCTAAATTGATCTCCCTCTTAGCAATTCAATCTCTCTCTCAGTCTAAACCATCATACACTACTTCAAATAAAGAAAACATTGCTTTAACAACAAGACCACTGCCTCCATAAGAGAAATAATTGCCTTAGAGATCCAATATGTCACTAAATTGGCTAATTATCTACTTGAGAGACCCAAACCATCCTCGTGTCGAGTAATTAGCTCTATCTCTTTCCCACATGACCGTACAACCTCTCAATTGGACAAAGTAAGTTGTTTGGCACTCGACTTTGAGTCCTTGATGTTTAATGACTATATGGTGCTTATCTACATACCTCTGAGTCTAGGAAAAGGGTTCAATGTTTCCTAGACTGTTATGAGGTAGTGCAATTATGGTCTAGTCTCTTTGGCTTCATTGGTTGTTGTTATCATGAGTTTGTCACCATCACTTTAACATTAGGTATATGGAAGTAATGGAGTGTTGAGACAAAGGTCAAGACAATATTGCTAGTAGTTCTCAAGAGTTTTATTTTTCTCACAAATAATTAAGCCATGTATGCAAGCTATAGTCCATATCCTAATGCATTGAATAATAATATCGCTACTAACAACCATTGATATTCCTTTTCGTGTCGAAGATTGTTGCTTCATTATGCAAGTGACGATGTAATTAGAAGTGTTGAAGGAGCTTAGTCAACGAGTCGACTAGGTACTCCCAATCGACCACCTAAGGGTCGGTCCAGTCTAGTCGAGTTGTTTAGGCCGACTAGAGGACAACTAAAAATTATAACTATCTAACCAATTGTATACTGCATGTATATAGGTTGTCGGGCCAAGATGTGATAGTGATGATTACCCCCCATTGTACAATATGGCCTTATGATATAATAGAAGCATGTTGTTGGTGTGACCATTACACTCACTTCTTCTTTTCTCTCTTTATGTATGCATGTTCTCATATATGACTATCTGTTTATAATGTACTACTGGTAACCTAATGTAATCCCGTAGATTACAATAATGGTCCCATTGCCGGTAATACTAAACCACGATAAAGCATGAACATACGTACATAAATGGTGAGTGCAGAGGAAATCCGAGAGTAGTGGAATAGAAAAATTGCAAACTACATTCAGAATTATGCTAGAAAGGACAAGTTGACTCTTGCAAATGCCAGATAAAAGTTCTTTACAGAATCCCATGAATGATTTATTGAGATTGTTCCTCACAAAATAAAGAAATTTCTCGATAATGTTCATGTCCATACTAGAAGGTCAGAATGAAAGATTGTTGATGAAAAATCTCTATAACAATGGCTAAACAAATTTGCATGAGTGGGTTGAGAACGTAGCTAATGATTTCTGTGAAGAGCAAGCCATAGAAGAAAGAACCTCGCTAGATGACGTCAAAACTAGGTTCTATAACAAATTGCATGATATCTTTTTCTATACGATTCCTTCTTTGCTTCATAATTTTTTAATCGAAAAAGGAGTTGGCTACAAAGTCAAACCTCAACCTCCAATGGGCCCTGGTAGCTCAAATTGGGAAAACAAGCAAAAATACTAGGTGCACTTTGTCAGCGAAAGAGAGTGGGATTATTTTCTTAATAAATGAGCATCATTGTTGAATCCATGCTCATCGCCCATCAGTAAGTCGGGTCGACAATGGGGGGGTCACCTGTAATATCCCATGTCTAGAATATTTACATTTACTATGTTTGATTTGATGTTGAGCTAGTAGGCTCTATAGCATCAAGACTATTTACATCTGGTTTTATGTTGATATGGTAGGCTCTGGAGAATCAAGACTAGCTAGGCTTATTATGTTTAATTTGATGTTGATCTGGTAGGATCTAGAGCATCAAGTGCAGTAAAGGGCATGATTATTTACGCTACTTATCTTATTTTAATATTTAAAATTGTTGGGGAACAAACACTTAAAGGGGGACCAAGCATACTAGAGATGGGATGACTCTTTAATTAGTTACTAAATAAAAGTGAATAGAGAGATAAGACATAATGTGAGGATAAATCTATAATAAATAAATTTAAAAAAAAAAGATAAAGAGAGTTGGGAAATCTAATTGCTTTATGGAAAGAGAATAAAAAGAAAGAAAGAAAGAAAAAACTTTGTACTAAATAAAGAGAAAGCAACCAGGATGAAAAAGAGTGGGAGATTTTCTCCCAAGAAGATAATAAAATGGCAGAGAGTGGACATTACAGGAGGTAATGGTCCATAGTACACTGTAAGGTTCAGTTGTAGATCCTTGAGGGCTCAATTTTTCCATGGATAAGTATATGACTAGTCTAGGAAGGACTGTGTAAGGGAATGAAATTATAGGATTCTAAATAGAGTTGGTAAAACACCTTGTGGATACTCTGCAATTAGTAAGAAAGATAGATAACAGTACCCTAGGTCTCTCTTCTCTAGTTCCATTCTTGGTCTGACATGGGGGTGACCTCTGGAATGAACAAGGAACTGTTCAAGGTATAAAGCTGGGAGGAACGTGGAAGTTCCCCAAACAATTGGAAGTTGAAAAGTTGATAAGTACCCTAACTCTGATTATTTATTTATTATTCTAGTTCCACAATTGTTAACACAAAAAATTGACCACATACCTAGCAACATGGTGTGGAGCCTCATTTCTAAAGCACAAACCTATTTATTCACAAAAAAAACCCAAAACCCATCTAACCTAAGTCCTAAATCCCCCTTTGGACAACCTTCACTAAAATAGGGATCCTCCCCTAAAAAGGACGTGTCCACCAAAAAAGGGGGATGTCCCAACAAACAAGAGTTCCTGCCTCAACCCAAGGCTTACCGGGCGGTAAAATTCAAAAGATAAAAACCACCCTAAAACCACATCCTGATTTTTATCTTTTCAATTTTACTGCTCGGTAAGCCTTGGGCTAAGGCGGGAACTTTTGTTTGTTGGGACATCCCCCTTTTTTGGTGGACAAGTCCTTTTTAGGGGAGGATACCTATTTTAGTGGAGGTTGTCCAAAGGGGGATTTAGGACTTAGGTTAGATGGGTTTTTTGTGAATAAATAGGTTTGTGCTTTAGGAATGAGGGTCCACGCCATGTTACACCTAAAATCCTGCCATCATGAGATTCAGTGTATACACCCCTGAAATTCCATTGGCTAAGTCATTTACTTGGAAAGGATATCACTGCATTTATGCTAGGTTTTGAAAGGTCATCGCATGTTGCACTCATGAAACCTGCGACGTCGCACCTTGCTCCACTACAGGGTGCGACGAAGTCAGTTAATGGGAAAAAATAGCTTCTTCGAGCTCATTCTCGAAGACTGCTGACTTGTATCCTTATCCCTAACCTATTGGGGGAGCTGGCACTCGATTCCTAACCTCTTGGGAGGATCCCCTATCTCTCTCCTACCATATCTCAACCTACCCTATCCATATCCTATCCACTTAGCCCTATATAAGTGAAGCTCTACCCCTCTCCAAAGGGAGGAAGTCTATAGTGTCTACATGCTGGTGAAATCATCATTGAGAGATCTCTACCTCATCCATTGAGAAACTCTACTTCCTTGGAAGGATATGGAAAATGGCTTGGATGGAGAAGGACTGCAGCGTTAAGCCTTGGTTGTAGTCTATTCTTTACTATGTATTTCCCAATTTTACAGTAATACAAATGCTTTCCACCAATATTGTTTATGTGTGATGATATTGAGTAGTTTACCTACTTAACTGTTTACTTAGATATCTTATTGTATAGATGCTCTTTACTCGTTTATGTTGTTCTTTGTGTCTCAATAGGTCTTGCAGCTGAGATCTAACGATCGCACGACATGGGGTGGCATTCAGGAGAAAGGATTGCGAAGTTAAAGGTAAGACATCTATTACCTGATCCTTAAGTAGATCTAGGAAAGTCATTTGTAGTCTGTTCTATTTGTTCTAGACTAACTTTGAGCTAGGGAGATCCGGCTTGCGTCCGCTCGATTGGATTGTCCGTCAAACAAATCTAGAGACCATACTGGGGAAAGACATTGCTTTCTAGTTTTAATTTGAATGTTGTTTTTCAGTTGATTTCTTACCAAGCCATTTTATTTTGTCATTTTTCTTCTTGAAGTTGATTTCACCATCAGATCTTCACCTTGAAGAGTCTGATTAGCTTCCTTTGAGTTTGCACATCTCATTTGCAAACCTGTTAATGCTCATTATATGGAGAATTGGTTCATTTTTTAACTTAGATCTCTCATGTCGCACCTGGTCAGTGTACCCAGAGTGACATTGTGTTGTTTTTTATCTATGTTCTTTGACTGCTAGTCAGTCGTCGCAACCCTTTCATTGGCCTACTGTGACTCCGTCGCACTCCCCGCATTGGTGAATTGCGACGTCACACTGTGTACAAGCATAGAGTGCGTCGATCTGCCATTTTTTCCATACAGGCACCCTTTCTCCTTGTCTGTAGTGGGTTTGGTTTGTCTGCAAACTCTCTCTGTATTGTAAGATCCAGTCAGAGATCCCTTTCTGCTTTGTGGGATTGAGTTGTTTGTTTTTTTTTTGGAGTCGTTTTGGGTTCCATCTTGGACAAGTTTGAGATTTGGTAGTGGTGGACAATATTGCCTTCCCACCTGCATCCAATCACCCTTGCATTCCCTCCTCTCCTTCCTTGATTTGATCAAGTGTATTGGATCAGTGCCAGACGTCATTTTGCATATGTTTGTGAGCTTTGCTTGCTTTATTGCTTCTTGTTACTATTTGAGTTTGAGTGTTTGTGTGTATCTTCAGTCCTTTGAGTGCTTGCTTTCTCTTGAGATTTTCTGAGTTGTTAGAATGCTGCAAGTCATCTTTTCGGTTCAAGTATTCATGTTTAAAAACATAGTTGTTATCGAATTGTCACTTTGATGCACTCATTGAAAGATAAAAAATACTTCAGTTCCATTATTTTTCAAAATCATTTGAAGAATTGTACATGCATTGGAATGTTTCATTTATGAATCTTTTGGAACAGTTGAAGGAAAATTGTAGTAGTTGTGTTTTTTCATGAATTATGAGTTACTCATCTTCTTGAAAAAATTCAAATAGGCATCAAATTTTGCAAAAGTGGTTCCGTGCTAGGAAAGTTGCATTGTATCTTTTGATCTTTATGCTTTTAAGCCATCATAGTGAAAGTGAAAATCTTGCATATTTCTACTTAGAAAATTCTCTCTTTTCATTACTTAACATCATTTTCGTTTTGAAAAGACAAAAGAAAAAGAAAAAAACATGTTTTGATTTGATTTAGTAGTGTTGTGTCTTTTATGTTTCCCTGAAAAGGGAAAGAATATTTCATTATCAAGTTTTGGTAGATTTGGGATTGTTTGCATTGCATTGCTTTGGTAAAGTTGTCGGAAAGAAAAAGAAAATTTCTCCTTCCCATACGTAGCATTCATCGAAAGAAAAGCATACTTTTTCATGTAGTTAGGGCCTGCATTATGTTTCCGATAATGTACTCACCTCATGCATTTACCTAACCGTCCAAATAAAATTAACGGTAGAACTAGGGTAAAATATTTAGCAACTTGTGTGTAAGTTAGAGACGTGTTTTGGCGTCGTTAAGCATGGCAGCTGTCATTATTTGCCAGCACTGTATCCCGGGGGTATTGTAGTCACCTTATCGGTATATCGAGCTCCTTCACGTACCCACCAAGTCACCTTGAGTACTTGGCATATATCGAAGGGTGTATCACTTACTCGGTAGTATATCGGAAGGTCTCTTGCTGAACGGTTATGAATTAGACAACACCACTACGGATTTGAGCTCCCAGGTACGTTGCGTATATCGGGAGACACCCTTAGGATTCCTGAAATCAACTGAGTTAACTTTTTCGCCGTCTTGGCGGAGCAATACACCGAGAAAAGCACTCGTGGAGCTACTACGCACGTACCGTCTACGTAATTGGGTATGCAGGAAAGGGTACGGTCCCAATCCTCCTTGTTGCGTCATATTGTTGGACCCTACGCAATATCGTGAGTTGCGAATCCTTGACAATCATGTGAGGTTCCAGACCATTGAATCCACTCTTATAACATAAGTTTGCTTATTGCCTTCGTTTGTGTAGGGATTTTTCTGGTCTGCTTTTCTTTTAGCTTGCCTTAGGAGAAACTTTTGTTTCAGTCACTCTGGCTGACTTTCCTTGGAGAAGGTCCCGCAGAATTCAGAACTTTCCACCCGAATATCCCCTTAACGAAGAGGTAATTTCGAGGGTAAGGATGGATCCACAAGCCAGGTTTGGGTCACATGAAGTGGAAAATCCCACTTTGAATATTGGAGGACATTTGTTTTCGCATACTCCTCCATATTCACCTGCCTCTCATCCCCTGCAGGGTGAAGAAGCATAAATCCCCACTTCACAAGACTTACCTCCCATTGCACTGGGAGATCTTGGATCGTTGGAATGGATAAATCAACCCTAGGACAACCCCACAGCAACTGTTGGTCCTTCAGCAGCTTATTGGACATCTTCTATCGGTCACCCAGTGGCCCATTTTTTCATTGCACCCCCACCCAGTTCGACCAACCCCGACGACCGCTTAACACCTTACCGTGAGCAATTGGCTCGTTTACGTGCCATGGGTGAGGAGTTTCAAAGTTGAAACTTCCAAAAAGGTTCGACGATCGACCAATCCTAGGTCGTTCTTTATCCTTTGAGTCACCAGAATCATCCACGCAACAGGCGACCACTACTGAAACTGGTCAACCATCCATTCCTGCACATACATCTCCTAGAGAGGAGACCAGTTCAATACTTCGTACTGCCCAACCTATTGAACAACAACAGTCCAACACACATGTGACCACCACGGTTACAATACTTGTTCCTCCCCCACCCCAAACTTCGAGAGGAGGATACTCTTTACCCCCTACCCTTTTCACAGAGAACATTAATCCTATGGTGAATAATCAACAACCAGTGTTGGGTCAACCTTCACCTAGTGGTCAGCAAGTTGTTGATGGGGGGCAATCCCCGTCTCTACACCATAATACCACGGTCGGAGTTCCCATCGGACCTTCCGTTGGAAATTCCCTACCTCCTAGACCTTCCACCACGGGACTATCCCATGTTGGGGGACCGTCCAACGTAATTCAACCTCCATCAAGCCAAGCATATCCAGGTCATCTTAACCCTGTGCTGGGTCAACCTAATCCCGAAAACGCACTCTATGGGGTACCCTACCCCGGTAATCCTTACACTCTATGGGGACAACAAAATGTTTTACAACATGGACCCCCACTTACAGTCCCTCCACCCTCATTTGGTCCACCCCCACCTCCCATTGGAGGCGACAGGCCCCCACATCACTTTGGAGGAGGCAGACCCCTACCTTATGGTGGAGTACCACCTCACTTCGGTCATCACGGCCCACCCCCTCTTGGTGGAGGTGGTGGGGGACCACCCCCCCTAGCAGTAGTGGAGGGGGAAGACCATCTTATCCTGGTGGTGGAGGAGGAGTACCACCCCCTCCCTATGGTGGAGGTGGAGGACCTTCTCATCCTGGTGGCGGTGGTGGTGTACCACCACCCTACTATGGTGGAGGTAGCGGAGGAGGATCTTACCATTCTGGCGGTGACAGTGGCCCACCACCCCCTCTCGACGGAGGTGGCAGAGGCTCATCCTATTCTGGTGGTGGTAGCATACCACCACCTCCTCCCGGTGGAGGCGGTGGTGGCAGACCCCCACCATTTGGAGGCATCCCACCCCCTCCCAAAGGCGGAGGCAGCCCCCCACCTTATGGAAATGGTCCACCTTATTATGGTTATGGACTACCTTACTATGGTGGTGGACCTACATTTGGTCCAGGAGGCCCATGCCCCCATGGCCAGTTTCCTCTTGGGACACCTTATGGTCAGTCAACACAAGGTCCCATTGGTCCTTAGACGCCTTATCCATACTATCTGTACACGCAACCTAATCCACAGCTTCCCTTTCTGGCTACTTTGGACCTACCCGACCTATCTCGTTTGACCAATGACCCCATCTAGCACAGAACTAATTGGCCACCTGTTCCGGTGAAACTTCCATCAGATATCCCGAAATTTGATGGCAAGCCGGGTGAGGATCCCAAAAACCATGTGATGACATACCACTTATGGTGTTCATCCAACTCTTTGATGGATGACTCGATCCGTCTTAAGTTATTTCAATGAACTCTCACTAGTTTGGCTACCAAGTGGTACATTGAACTACCACCCCATTCTTTTCCTGATTTTGGTTCTCTTGCTATGAACTTTTTGACTCATTTCCAGCTGCCTATACAGTATGAGACTGGTACATAACTTTTAACCTCGCTCCGTCAAAATACCTCTACTCATATATTATATCATATACATGAGTGGCGGAGGAGACGATGTCTCATTAAAGCCCCTATTCCAGATCAACTCCTAGCAGACTGGTTTACAAAGTCTCTCATTCCCACCATAGCTCGAGATGTTGCCATGGGAGGTGTTGTCACTGAAAATAAAGCTATCGGTTGTTCCCATTTACTAGACTTGTTCTATGCCCAATCTAGCACATTGTTTGACATTCTTCCTGACGCCCCCCGTAGCACCTACAATCCCACAAAACCACCTAAGGGACCCCAAGCCGATGGCGTTATTGGATCCCTTACCACCCAGCCTTCTTCCCAAACTCTTGGATCGTCGAACCCACAAGGTTCTTCCCCATCACCAACACAGGTTGGTCACGGCACCACCAAATCATCCACTCCTGCTATCACCAAAGAAGTCAATTCTGTTTCATCGGTTTCACCTCAAAAGTCTGGTGGTAAGAAGAAAAACAAAGGGAAACCTAAGAAATCTTCCACCCAGCAGGAACAAAAGAGCACCCCTAATGATACCAAATAGAAAAGGAAGTTGAAGTATCCTTTCCTACTATGCGGTGACGATCACTTTTCTAAAGAGTGCCCCCATAGAGACGAAGTTCAAAAGTTTCTTAAGGGAAAACCCACACCCACAGTTCTCAACGATCCCTTCCCTACTCAAAATTAGCAGTCGATCGCTCACACTTCTTCTTCCCAAGGAGAAGCATCCACCACCGCACATGTTCTCATGATGCGTAGCAAAACTATCAACTTGAACACCCGTTCTCGTTCGTATGACTCTATTCCAGCTAAGGAACCCGTTGGAAGTAATACTGAAAAAGCTTCCACTTCGATGCTTGATGTCACTGTACCAGCTTCTCCTCCCACCATAAACAAGCCCTCGTTCGAGTCAGTGTTGCATCCGCGCAAGAGCACGATTCGAAAATCATTTTTCAATCCCAATGCTCGGGATTCTCAAAACTACAACATCGTAGAGGACCTAGCACAAGCTCCTTGTGCTATGTCGATGCTCGAAGTCTTGCAAAACTATCTGAATCAGTGCAAGACTCTCCTCGCTGCCATCGGTGTAGTTGACCCGAATTCATTGAATACCATTATGTTCCGGCTAGAATACTTCAAATCGAAGCTCTCCCGTCAATTACCATTTCAAGTTGCTACAAATACTGCTGGGAAGACAATCCATCATACCATTCTGGACGAAGGTGCCTCTACGTCCGTCATGTCGATCTCATGTTGGAGAGCCATCGGTTCTCCTGAATTGAATCATTCTCCTACCACTCTGAGAGCCTTTGAAGGATGTGGCTTTCAACCCCATGGGTTGTTACAAGCTTTATCAGTTGAGCTGGGGGGCAAGACCGTAACCCTTAACGTGGAAGTAGTCACTGCCGTGTTGGATTACAACATTCTGCTTGGTCGTAATTGGTTCTATGCCATGACTGCAGTTGCCTCATCTGTCTTCCGCATAGTGCAATTCCCCCATCAAGGTTGAATTGTCACAATCGACCAATTGGATTTCTGCACACCTAACACCACGACTCACCCAGGCGATAACGTTCCTTCAATTGGATAGTCTTTGCAAAAGTATGAGAGTGTGGGGGTTGGCCTCCTTAAGGATTCATCCCTTATTGGCATTTTTCCTACTTTAGATCCCCCAACCCATGTTGCCACGGTGAACATGATCTCCTCGTAGATTTCATCTATCCCTAACTCTACTGATTCTTGGCTTGTACCTGATGAAGCCACCACACACCTGATTGGAGACACCATGCCTCTGTCACCCGCTGAACTCATCTATGAGGCTATCCAGCCAGCACCGAAGGACCACTTAGCTATGGCCTCCACCTCCTGTTCTCAACAATGGACATCATCTGATCCTCTGCTAATAACTTTTCATTCAAACGAGTCCATTATGGAAATCATGAGTGCAGATGATCTGCCATAGGAATACCTCCACCATCGTTCATCTTTCCTTCCCTTGTTGGATATTATGGAGGATAGCATTCACACCATCTTGTCACTGGATGTCTATTCCGGCTCTCACCCCTTGATACTCGCGTGTCAAATGGACTTTGAAGGAAATTTTGCAAACATTGAGCCTACCACTTTGATAGACGTTTCGATTACTCCTGGTGTAGTGGAACACATTCAGTTAGGCCAGAAGTGTTCCCCTGAAGAAGTCATCACCACCACGGCCTTGTTCAAGCGATTCCGAGACGTGTTCGCTTGGACTTATGAGGAGATTCCTGGGATAGACCCTTCCATTGTTTTACATGAAATTAAAACCTATCCCGACATCAAACCCGTTCGCCAAAAGTTGTGACCGATACACCCCCGGAAGACTGCGGCAATCAAGGCAGAGATTGAGAAACTCTTAAAGGACGGCTTCATTTACCCTGTCCCATTGACAGAATGGGTCTCAAACGTCATTCCTTTGAACAAAAAGTAGGGGACCATCCATGCCTGCATCAATTATCGGGACCTCAACAAAGCTTGTCCCAAGGACAACTACCTGACTCCCTTCATCGACCAGATCATCGACAATTGTGTTGGAAGTGTCATTTTTTCATTCATGGATGGATTTTCCAGATACAACCAAATTGAGATCCACCCCACCGACCAACACAAGACTGCTTTCATCTGTCCTTGGGGAACGTTTACCTATCGTAAACTTCCTTTTGGTCTTAAAAATGCTGGTGCCACATTCCAACGGGCCATGTCGTACACCTTCCACGATATAAAGGATTTTGTGGAACCCTACTTGGATGACCTCCCTGCCCATTCGAAGCAGCGGGAGTTCCACTTTGATCATCTGACGATTGTTTTCCTCAGATGTAGGCGGTATAACATCCGCCTAAATCCTCACAAAAGTATTATTTGTGTCGAGTCCGGATGCCTCTTAGGCTTTATCGTCTCAAAATACAGGATCCGTATTGATCCCTCAAAGGTGGAAGCCATCGTCGCTCTTCCACCTCCAACCAACATTACGGAACTTCAGAGTCTGCAAGGGAGAGCAACTTACTTATGGCGCTTCATTTGTAATTCCACGCAAAAGATGCAAGGTTACATGAGATTGATGAAAAAGGACGTCCCGTTCATTTGGGATGACCAGGCTCAACGATCTTTTGATAGTTTGAAGCATGCCATCACGCATGCCCCTGTGATCCAACCACTGAATTACTATTGAGATTATATTCTATATCTCGCTACTTCTGACATCATTATCACCATGGTTTTGGTACAGGAAGATTAGAACACCCAAGAACATGTGATATACTATGCCGTTAAAGGTCTCATTAACGTTGAAACTCGCTATTCACATGTTGAGATGCTCGCTCTCGCGGCGATCATAGCCATGCAGAAGTTCCGACATTACATTTTGCTTCACACCACCACCATCATTGCCGATTCGAACCCCATGTACCACGTTCTGACACACCAAGTGATTGGGGGAAAGTATTCATGCTGGATCGTGATACTGCAGGAATTTGATCTTCTTTTCAAAAAGGCCAAGTCAAAAAAGTCTTTGGTGTTTGCTGAGCTTATCTGCGACCTCCCCCGTACTGATGTCGATTCTGAGCCCAATGACTCCTTTTCGGATGAGTCATTGTTTCTTATCTGTACGTCTGACCCGTGGTATGGAGATATCACATTGTATCTTCAAACTCAATGTTCCAGCCCCGAATTGTCTCGTGATGACCGTCGTCGCATACTCCACCATGCAAAGTATTATCTGATCATCAGGGATACTTTGTACCGTCGTGGTATCGACTCTATCCTTCGACGTTTCCTGACTCATGATGAGGTTGAACACGTTCTGAATGACTGTCACACTGGGGCACGTGGAGGTCACCTCTCTGGGATGGCTACAGACCAGAAGATTTTGTGCGCAGGATATTATTGGCCGACTATCTTCAAAGATTGTATTGAGGTCATAAAAACTTGTCCTCCATGCCAACATTTTCATACAAAAAAGTGTACCCATCCCGCCCCCGTTACACCCGGTTATTGCCGTTGGTCCCTTCTCTAAATGGGGCATCGATTTCATGCATTGTAAGCCTACCTCGGCCGAGGGGCATAGTTACGTCATTGTAGTTGTGGACTACTTTATAAAGTGGGCCGAGGCAATCCCTACATACACGAACGACGGCAAGACCACTGCACTCTTCATGTTTAACCATGTAATAACATGGTTTGGAGTTCCTTAAGCAATAGTTACTGACCATGGTTCTCATTTCATGAACCATATGGTCGATGAGTTGAGTGAAATATTGGGTTTTCGCCATGAAAACTCCAACACCGTACTACCCACAATCGAACAGACAGGTCGAGGCCATTAACAAGGTCTTGAAAACTATGGTCCAACGTATGGTGGGTACACACAAGGCCAATTGGCATAACATTCTCTTCTACACACTTTGGGCTTATAAGACTTCCGTTAAAACCACTACTGGATTCAATCCTTTCTAGCTAGTGTATGGATTGGAGGCGATCCTTCCTATAGAGTGCAAGATTCCGTCTCTCAAGCTCGCCATCGAACTTCTCCCAAACACTACTGTTGAGGAAGAACACTTCCTCTACCTAGCTAAGCTCGACGAGACTCGTAGAGATGCCGCTCTTGCCAATGAGGCTCATAAGAAACGCATCAAAGCGCAGTATGACAAGTTGGTAGAACACCGCGCCTATAGCGAGGGAGATTTGGTCCTCACATATGACCATAAACATGATAAGCTGGGGGCAGAAAAGTTTGAATCCATGTGGCATGGACCTTACATAGTGAAACATGTCTTAGAGAAGGGGGCTTATGAGCTTGAAGATTATGACGGGATATCTTTTGGTGAACCCCGCAATGGGATTTACCTGAAGAGGTACTATGCTTGAGTCTTTCACGCATGAGTGATTTTGTATATACTGTACATGGCGTGCATGTGTGTTTTATGTGTGGTGTGACGCTTTGATTTCTTGCATGTTTAGGTCTTGTTTTGTTTCTTATACCATGTTCCATCTGCATGTGCAGATGGCAATGTGTTACGAATTCTCGAACGGTGCTAGTCGGCATACCCGCAACCTTGCTTCGACATCCTAGGTACTCTATTCAACTACTGGCGAGCTCATCAGCTCAGGGGGGATGTGTCTAGGTTTCGCGACCAACAATGCTGCAGAATATCAAGCAGTCATTGGAACCCTAACTTATGCCATTTCTTTAGGTATGGACCGTGTTGTCATCCACCTGGATTCTCAACTAGTGGTCTCTCATCTTAATCGATTCTACGCCATCCGTGATCCTACCTTACTCTGTCTCTATCGACGAGTCCGTCATCTGGAAAGGTCCTTCGAGTCCATTTAGTACCTGCACATTCCACGAGACGTTAACACAGTTTTCGATTCTATGGCCAACTTCATCTTAGATTGGTATATTGCACACACATAAGCATATAGTCATGAAGTGTTAAAAGTAGACATAACATGTAAATAACTCATTTTATATAAGCAAACACATAACAAGACCACACCATTCATCCATTTTGAAACACATAATGTATAAATCGCCGAAATGTCTGTATATATATATATCTCAAAAAGGTAGTGCTAGTACAAAAATCTAAAGCACGACGGCTTTCAGTGAGTCTCTACAAAATTTGAAGCCTCGTAGCTTTCAGTAGTACAAAATCTGAGGCCTCCAAGTTCTCAATACATACATAGTAACAACGTAAGGCCTAGTGCCTGGCCCGTACAACCCTAGGTGGTCTAACAGCTCTGGCCTGCTAAGTGTGGAAACAGTCAACTGCTCTCGCAACCCTGCGAAGCAGCTCGTTGAAGTGTGCAGTCGATCCAACCGTGTATACCTGCATGGGCCACGACACCTCATCTACCGTCGACTCGGGAACATATAACGTCAACCCACTTAGATTGGTGAAGACCCCGTCCATCCCTGCAATGGCAGAATGTACGGCAGGACCCACGACTGCTCCCTCTCCTCTCTCTCTCCTCGCAAGAAGAGAGACTCCCACTGGTCGTAAGGGGCCCATGTCTGCACACACATGTTGTTAACTTGTCAGTACTATAACAAAAAAAATCATAAATGCACAAAACTTTAAAAGTACAAGGGTTTTTTTGTTCTTACCAAGGTCTCCCCATGCTGCTCCTTGTGGCAGCGGTAAGTTCGGGTCATCTCTAAAGTTCGTACCACTGTACGGGAATTCCTCTACCATCAGTAACTAGCCCTCAAGCCAAGTGAAGAACTCAAGACCATATCCAATGATGGGACCCCCCACCATGACGGGTCATCACCCCTGCCCATATAGCCATGTGTGGATCCCTAGGATCCCTGTCCTCCAATGGTACCTGTGGACGCAAGTGGGGAACGTGCTCTAGTAAGAACGAAATCACAATCGATCTGTAACCGAACTGTTTGAGCTCTTCTCGCCGACACTTGGTCAGTTGAGCTCTCATGTTCGCGAGGATCCCCTCGCACCAATTGAAGATATTCAGATACATACAGTCCTCCGCATATAACATTTGAGACCAAGTAGCCAGGTGAGGAGCTTGACTCCTTGCCATCCTCGTAATGGTGAAGAGTATGGCGCGCAATGGACGTTCCTGCACGTTTTTTATGGGAATCTTCCCACTAGAAGTAGCAGTGTTGGGAGTATAATGTTGCAAGATCATGTCACCTATAGTCCGATCACTCCCACATGATCCAGTCAGAATCACATTGTCCCCCTCTTCGAGACAATCCAGTCAGGAAATAGATGTCCTCAACATCTATGGTAAGCATGTGCTCATCGATCACGAAGTATTGTAGGGCCACATCCCAACATCGGAGCATATGGGTCAGTAGTGGGATTTGGGACCTCATCCCCTGAATCTCGAAGAACTTGAGGAGCCCACAGTTCCTCAGTGCTTCCACACATCATGGATCATTTGCAGCTTGTTTGTCATCTAACTCATGCTCCCGTTCACGCCACTCCAAAAACCATTTTGGCTGCTTGGAAACTGCCAAAAGGAGAGTTTTAACATTGTTAGAACTTGCTTCAACCACCAAAACTTCCTTTTTTGAGCTTGGATTGAGTTTGGGGATGGACGTTTCCGTCGTCACACCTCATTTTTGCAAACAGTGCGACGTCGTCGCAGTCCAGGTATGCAACCCTTGCGACGACTTAGTCTCGTCACAGTTCCCGAAAGGGCTGACTGCGACGAGATGAGGGCGCAATGGCCCTTCCCAAACCAAGCCAAAACCCAAAAAAATGAATGAAATTCTAAAATGTAAACCACTACAATTATGCTGGATGAAGTTTAGGGTTACCTGCTCCGGACAACGGGTGAAATGGTTGCTCGTAGCTCCCGGAATCGACGAGTGAAGTTTTGGCTCCAAATGGCACTACTCCTCCCAAATTTGGCAAATAGAACAATGGTGACTATATTTGGTTTTTATTTCTATTTATAAACAAAATGGAATATTCCTTTTTCAAATATTTGATGCCCTTATGCCATTTGCTATAGTTTGGATCGATTTTATTATATTTGAATGATCGGTTGACTATTTGACCTAGTTTATGAGCGTGCAGGAGTTGTTAAGTGTCTTTTCTTCCCATTTTCACATTAGAACGGTCATCTCAGGTATGAACACCCCTTGTGAATTTTTGTCATTTATCTTTTCGTTCATTAGATTGTGATTATTTAATGGTTATGAGCTCACTCTTTGTTCTTTCTCGTGCTCTTGAAACTATGAGAATACATTACCGAGTTACGATTTATCACTTTTCCGGGCTCGTTAAACTCCTACGGAAAAGGAACCCCCCTAGAGTCTATCTTTAAGCTCTTTTCAGGCTCTCGAAATATGAAAAGATTTCCAAGCGAACTTGTTGCATTCACGCTTGTAAAAGGATTTGAATGGTCATCTTCCTGGTGATACTTTACCCCTTTTTCGGACCAGGGGACACTACTTACGAAAAATGTATACTCTAGCCAAGCATGACTGGAAGAGTCCTCTCCCACGTTGTTTTACCCTTTTTCGGGCGATGAGGCTAACTTTACGAAAAAGGACCATTGGAGTCTTCTTTAGTTCTCTTCAGACTCTCTAAACATGAAATGACGACCGAGTTTACCTTCTATGGACTCGTTAATTTTTCACATTAAAGGGCCCACCATGGGACGTACCCCTCCTATCCTAGGTTTAAAAAATATTTGGGATTGGACTCATCTATGAGATGAGCTATACTGAGCATCTGGTTACCCTCATCAAGCTCATAAAAAACACATGAGGCACTCCTCGTTCATGATGGGGAAAAAGGAAAGATTTTGTATTACACCTTTATCTGTGGCAGTACTTAATCATTCTTGAACATGGCACTCATTTTCATTTACATACAGTACTTGGATCATATGTTTGTCCTCGAGTTCAGCTTATTTCCTGAGTCTTGTTACTCCTTTGAATCGTTCAAAGAAAGCTTCCATTATCAATTGCATTAGGAGTTAGTGTCGTACTCGTCATGTCAATACTTCCAAGTCATGCCATGCCCATGTTCAAGATTACTTTCACTATTCATTATCTGTAGTCTGTACACCTTCCATCATGTCGGTTTACTCTGATTCAATCACACATGTTACTGTACCGTCTGATCCACTCTACACATCCTTTGTCATGTTTCGTGTCGATGATGGGGGATTCATCATGGCCCTCCTTCAATGGATTCATCCTTGTCAACTTCAACACATCATCCAGGGATTGAATCTAGAAACCAACCAAGTACCTTCGCCCTGCATGCCTCAATGGCAGGTTACCTCACTTTCAACATGAGTTTACATCATTGACTCTTGATTGAAAGATTTCATCTTGCGTTCGACTTCAACTCATTTATTCATGCTTGGTGATATGTACTGTGATACCTTGGGGATCATTGACATCGATGATGATTTCCCTCGCACTTGTTAACGGTATACATCAATGGTCGGTAATCAAGTGGTTTCTACCGTGTTCGATGTCAAGACATTTGTAATCACATGGATAGATTCGTATCATTGTGGGTTCAGCTTGAAGACCCTGGGGATTCATGTTTTACCCAAGTTGCGATGGATTTTGTATGTGATTCATATTACACGGATCCACATTTGTATTGGTCGTGGTTGTGTTACCATCTCATCATGGATCTACACTTGTGTCTAGTAGCCATGATTGTGTTTAGTCGGTCATTACTACCATGGATCTGCATTGAATTGGTCAGCATCCATGTTGTACCTCATATGAGATTGATAGTTCAGAGTCAGTTGTACTGCAGCAGCGTCCTTCATCCGACAGGTCCATTTTCCATTCTTTCTATCAAAGCATTTCACCTATCCAATATTTTAATAGCTTCATGCTTTGGGGGGCATTCTGTTACACCTAAAATCCTACCATCGTGAGATTCAGTGTATACACCCTTGAAATTCCATTGGCTAAGTCATTTACTTGGAAAGTACATCACTGCATTTATGCTAGGTTTTGAAAGGTCATCGCATGCTGCACTCATGCAACCTGCGACGTCCCACCTTGCTCCACTATAGGGTGCGATGAAGTCAGTTAATGGGAAAAAATAGCTTCTTCGAGCTCATTCTCGAAGCCTGCTGACTTGTATCCTTATCCCTAACCTATTGGGGGAGTTGGAACTCGGTTCCTAACCTCTTGGGAGGATCCCCTATCTCTCTCCTACCATATATCGACCTACCCTATCCATATCCTGTCCACTTAGCCCTATATAAGTGAAGCTCTACCCCTCTCCAAAGGGAGGAGGTCTATAGTGTCTACATGCTAGTGAAATCATCATTGAGAGATCTCTACCTCATCCATTGAGAGACTCTACTTCCTTGGAAGGACATGGAAAATGGCTTGGATGGAGAAGGACTGCAGCGTTAAGCCTTTTTTGTAGTCTATTCTTTACTATGTATTTCCCCATTTTACAGTAATACAAATGATTTCCACCAATATTGTTTATGTGTGATGATATTGAGTAGTTTACCTGCTTAACTGTTTACTTAGATCTCTTATTGTATAGATGCTCTTTACTCTTTTATGTTTTTCTTTGTGTCTCAATAGGTCTTGCAGCTGAGATCTGACGACTGCGGAAGTGGGGCGTCATTCAGGAGAAAGGATTGTGAAGTTAAAGGTAAGACATCTATTACCTGATCCTTAAGTAGATCTAGGAAAGTCATTTGTAGTATGTTCTATTTGTTCTAGACTCACTTTGAGCTAGGGAGATACAACTCGCATCCGCTCGAGTGGATTGTCCGTCAAACACCCAACAAACAAAAGTTCCTGCCTCAACCCAAGGCTTACCGCGCAGTAAAATTCAAAAGATAAAAACCACCCTAAAACACATCATGATTTTTTATCTTTTCAATTTTACCGCTTGGTAAGCCTTGGGTGGAGGCGGGAACTTTTGTTTGTTGGGACATCCCCCTTTTTTGGTGGACATGTCCTTTTTAGGGGAGGATACCTATTTTAGTGGAGGTTGTCCAAAGGGGGATTTAGGACTTAGGTTAGATGGGTTTTTTTGTGAATAAATAGGTTTGTGCTTTAGGAATGAAGGTCCACGCCATGTTGCTAGGTATGTGGTAAATTTTGTGTTAACAACAATGGTTGATTGTATTCTATGACTTATACTGCAAGATTTCTATTAGTTTATAATCCGGTTACTGTTAGTTACTTCTCTTGCATTATGCCTTAATTAGACTAAGACTTTAGATGTATAATCTATTGGATGCCTATAGTAATGTGCATGGTTAATTTATTTATGTTGTAGATTGAAAGACTTGTAGTGGTTGTAAAAGTTATATTTAGTCTATGTGATCTAGTATTATGTTTGTTTATTTAGATTTAACTAATTCTTGTCAAAAGAAAGTTTATCAAATTTGTATTTAATTTTTCCTATGTAAATTGGTTAAGCTCTGTTTATCTTCCTTATGCTCAGATCTATTTAAGTGAGTCATTTTAAGTAGTGTGGTTTGTTATTATGTTTATTTATTTTAGATTTAATTAAATTCCCATCAAACCAAAACTGACCCAATTGTATTTGATTATACATGTGTAGATTGATCTAAGTTCTATTTAAATTCACTATGCTAGGACCTATTATAATCAATACATCGGAATAAATCAATATTGAAAAAGCAAAGATCATTATTTACATTAATAGGTTCATGAATGATCATGGGCGTTTATATCCCTAGAGAGCAAACTCCGAGTTTACATATGGTTGGGAGAGAATTTGGTACAAATTATGGAACAAGCTATAATCCAACCCATAGGTTAATATAATATATAAAATACTTATATAATACAACGGACTCATAATAGAACCAAAAATAACAAAAGTAAATTAAACATTAACAAAATATAACACTTGTAGACTAATTATTAATGAACATATTATCAAAAAATAGCAAACAAATGCATTTGTAATTATAAACAATACCCAAACATTAATCTTAAACAAACTAAATAATCAAGTATGAAATTGCATGTGTTAACATCCATTCAAAGCCTGTATTGGATCCCATAACTCATGACCAATACAACCTATGCTTACGACTTGTTCAAGGGTCGATCCTTGGGCATCTACGCCCCGTCTCTTTTACCATGCATCACAATATCCCATGCTTCCAATATCGATTTTCCAAGGCATCGTCCTTAGTGTATTTGAACCTATGCTACAATAAAGGAGAGGAGCCTTACGACCCTACTTGGGTAGTTCATTATAAGCATAATTAACTTCTACATAAAAGAAATTGCTAGGGACAGAGTCTGTGGCTCATCACAAGTAAGCCCTTGTAAATAAAAAAATTACATCAACACTTATGAAGGGTTGATCCTTGTAGTGTCCCTTTTTAATAAATTTGGTATAACTGGAAAAATTGCACTTTTTGGCCAATTCGACCCTTAGACTAGTAATGACTCAAATGCTTCCAAATGGCTCCAAATGCTTCTGAATTGGGTATGAAGGTGTTTGAAAGGTATTAATACATAAAAATGATTCTTATGGATGCTTGGACACTCTCAAAATACTTCTTCAACCTTCATTTACAATCAGGATAAAATAGGGAAATTTACTAGTCAATTTGAGGTTCAAAACCCCCAAGGGTAGGGGACAAAATTGGATTTCCAAATGTAGTACAACCATCCCAACTTTAAGAAAAGAGAAATGGAATTGTTAAAGGAAATAAATGGGATCCAAAATGCATCATTAATTAGTTCCTAAAGGCTGCTGCAACTCCCATAAATCAGAGGTTTGTGGACATGTCTTCACCTAGGGGGAAATGATAGGAAAAATTCACCATTTGCTATGAAATTCAAGATTTATGTTCCAAAGGATTAGGTAATGTATATGAAACTTATTCGGGACATTAATGACTCTCCATACATCATAAAAATTATAGAGATGAACTGATACAAGTCGAAATAAATCAACTTCAAGCTTTCATAACAAGATATGGGGAAAATTGCTCCATTTAGACATTGTTTGGTATTTTGACATCATTTCACTTATTATTTAGACCTGAGGATATTCTGAGAAGAAAATACAAAGTAAATACATCATATTACAAATAAATGGGACCACGAGAGCTCCCCCAAAGAGATCAGCATCTCACCAAGTGTGCCCTTCCTCCAAGAGCCAAAATATGAAGAGAAAAGTGAGAAAGGGGTGGAAACAAATTGAAGAATAAAATGTCACGAGCATCCCTGTAGCTTCAACCTGCAACAAATGAATCCATTGTAGCTCCAAATGAAAGGTCTGAATGGCCTCTCCAATTTCCAATTAGGATGGGAATCTTTCACCCTCGAAATTGGTACTAAGGCAAGTAGAGTAAACACACCACAAGCATGGACAAGCTATGCTCTCCAATATGCAAAATGAGAAATGATAAAAAGATACTCTCCTTCTTTGTTCTTGAATTTTATAAACTTCCAAATACCTCCTTATCTTGAATTCCATCCATGAGCTTCATGCCAACTCAAATTGGGAAGAGATTCCAATGTGTGCCACTTGTCCCTCCATTCCTATATATAAGCCTCCTCCTTCACTCAATTCGAATGGATGACTCTTTGGATGCCCTAACTCCATTGTGCGCCCTCTTGGAGGCTATTTTTAGCTCTGACATGTCATATATGTCATATTTCATCAATCAGGTCTGATTTGTGTCATAGGAGTCACAGCATCTTCATCATTGTTGTCATAGAAGCTAGGGAATCTAGCCCAAGTGTCTCAATTTCTCTCAAATGCCTCTTCCTTTTCCATGGGAGTTACTCTTCCACTCCAATTTGAACTTCATTCATTCATTCCAAGTATATTGACCTTCCAAATCCACAATAACAATAGACTCCACCTTGGATTCGAATGGGTGAGAATAGGATGCCATGTGGCATGAGGAATCTAGCTTTGTGTGGGTCCCACACCACCAATGTGTCTCCATAACCAAGTGCCACCTTATTTTCCTATCATAAATATTTATTTAACACTTTTTAATATATTTATGTCAATATAATTTCCATTTGGGGTTTATTATCTCCCTTATTCAAAATCCCAATGTTTCCACCCCAACCTAGGAAACCAATAGATTGGTGGAATTTTCTCTTTTGAGATTTATTTGAATGGGGACATTACAGTCCTCCCCACCCAAGATTGCTTGTCCTCAAGCAATTTCAAACATGGATGTTGAAGAACCTGCTTCCTTTCCAAAACTTTCTTTCCCAAATTTTTTTTGGAACTAATGAGACTAAAAATTATTCCACGGTCCCATTACTTGTATTGCACTCCAACAATTAGGAGTGCTCTCCAACCCATACCATCAGGCAAGAGAATTGCCAGATCCCATTTCCTTGTATGCATTCTTCCAATCATCATAAGTACAAAATAAATATCATCAAAGTACATAGCAACATAATAAAAATGTACATCAAGGAGGTGCCTTGTTGGCATGAGGTTAGACCGCATGAAGTGCGGAAGCCGACAGCGATGAGAAGGACCGTCCGCTGAAGAAAAGACCATTTGCGGAGAATAAGGAGCCAACAAAAGCGCAAGATTCGTTTAGTTTGTTAGAATGGGTCATTTGGACTGTTTTGTAACCACCTTAGTTGGCTATAAATAAGACTATGATTGTAAGCCTAAGGACATCCTATCTTAGAATCAGATCACGAGACAAGCAGATGAATTGTGTATTTTTTTGCTCTGCTTTCGACAAGTTTTGTATGGATCCGCGATAAGTGGTTTGGAATTTTCCTTGCGAGGGTTGTATCGCAGGTTTTTGATGAGTTAATGCATGAATATGTTTGGCTATGTTTATTCTCATGTTGAATGATGAATGCGATTGCTAATTGTGACATGTTTAAAGATATGTGGTTTAGTAAGTTCTGTTGATGCAAATGCTAGTTTAGGGTTTTATCTTTTGAATTTTACCACCTGGTAAGACTTGGGTTGAGGTGGGAACTTTTTGTTTTCACGACATCCCCCTTTTTTGGTGGACACCTCCTTTTTAGGGGAGGATCCCTATTTTAGTGGAGGTTGTCCAAAGGGGGATTCAGGACTTAGGTTAGATGGTTTTTTGGGTTTTTTGTGAATAAATAGGTTTGTGCTTTAGGAATGAGGGTCCACACCATGTTGCTTGGTATGTGGTAATTTTTTTGTGTTGACAACAATGGTTGATTGTATTATATGACTTATACTGCAAGATTTGTATTAATTTATAATTTGGTTACTGTTAGTTACTTCTCTTGCATTATGCCTTAATGAGACTAAGACTTTAGATGTATAATCTGCTGGATGCCTATAGTAATATGCATGGTTAATTTATTTATGCTGTAGATTGAAAGACTTGTAGTGGTTGTAAAAGTTAGATTTATTCTATGTGATCTAGTATTATGTTTGTTTATTTAGATTTAACTAATTCTTGTCAAAACAAAGTTGATCAAATTTGTATTTAATTTTGCCTATGTAAATTGCTTAAGCTCTGTTTCTCTTCCTTATGCTCAGATCTATTTATGTGAGTCATTTTACGTAGTGTGGTTTGTTATTATGTTTATTTATTTTAGATTTAATTAAATTCCCGTCAAACCAAAACCGACCCAATTGTATTTGATTATACATGTGTAGATTGCTATAAGTTCTATTTAAATTCACTATGCTTGGACCTATTATAATCAAGAGATCAGAATAAAATCAATAGGAAAAAATAAGGATCATTATTTACATTAATAGGTTCATGAATTATCATGGGCGATTATATCCCCAGAGAGAAAACTCCGAGTTTACATATGGTTGGGATAGAATTTGGTACAAATTATGGAACAAGCCTTAATCCAACCATAGGTTAATATAACATATAAAATATTTATATAATACAACGGACTGATAATAGAACCAAATATATCAAAAGTAAATTAAACATTAACAAAATATAACACTTGTAGACTAATTATTAATGAACATATTATCAAAAGATAGCAAACAAATGCATTTGTAATTATAAACAGTACCAAACATTAATCTTAAACAAACTAAATCATCAAGTAAGAAATTGCATGTGTTAACATCGATTCAAAGCTTGTATTGAATCCCATAACTCATGACCAATACAACCTATGCCTACGACTTGTTCAAGGGTCGAGCCTTGGGCATCTACACCCTGTCTCTTTTATCACGCATCACAATAGCCCATGCTGCGAGGATTGAGCGGCCAAGGCATCGTCCTCAGTGTATTCGAACCTACTCTACAGTCAAGGGGAGGAGCCTTACGACCCTACTTGGGTAGTTCATTATAAACATAATTAACTTCTACATAAAAGAAAATTCTAGGGACAAATCCCATGGCTCATCAAAAGTAAGCCCTTGTAAATAAGCAAATTACAATAACGCTTATGAAGGATTGATCCTAGACCTGAGTCAGTGAGATGCCTTCTAAATCCATTTGAGTATATATATTACATCAAAATATAATTACATAACCATATTTGGGATTGAGCCTTAGGGCCACAAACCCAAGTGAGCCTAAGCAATGTAGCATGCCAATGGGTCGTGCCTCTCGGCCATACCTTGTGTACACTTACAGTAATATCATAAAACAATACATCTAAAATTTATTCAAGGGACAAGCCCTGATTGCATTAACAATTTTTTTTAATACAAATACAATATTTCCAAGTAAATACGTCGTAAATGAACCATACAAAAACTAGAATTGAGCCCATTGGCAGTCTTCCAATTATGCTAAATAATTGAAGTATAAAAATTTACATAGGAAAATGATGGCTAAAAGCACAGGAAAAAAACTCAGGTTCAATTCACAAACTTTGCCTTTCCATAGTTACAAAAAAACAATAACACAATTTACACATTGCATGCAACCCGGGATTTATACAAGTTTGAAAGAAGAAAAAAACCATAATGTAAACAAAGGCATAAAGCATATAACTATTTACTCTTCCCATAAATTTAACATTTAGATTTTCCAAGTGTCGATCATGGCTAGGCTAGCCCAAGGCTAAGCTTAAGTAAACAATCCCGAGAATCCCAACAATTTATAATGATCTGTTTACCCAATATCAGTAACCCTCGACCCTAAGGAGAGTGAACCATTTATGGCTATGAGCTTACTGAAGGGTGTGCAATCGTTGCACAAACTTGAGCACAGTCACAACCATAACTACTGGTCGAAATTCACCTGCAACACCATGTCACAAACAAAACAAATTAATATAATATACACCTCTACAATGGAAAAGAACCAATAAAGTGTAAAACAAAATAAAGGAATAACCATAAAATTACTTGTGAATTGATCCAAGGGATGGATGCATCAATGGAAGCCAAGATGCACAAACCCCCACGTTTTTGTATATTGAAAACCCACCCAAATGCAAACCATTATCCATCCCAACTCAATCAAAGTGAGCCATGAATGATAATGAACTGAACGTAGAGTTTTAGGGAGCAAGACACACTGTGAACATGAAGGCCGAGCTGTAGAATAGACCAGGGAGACACCAAATCCTCATACGATCAAATCTCCATGTACAAATTACCATCAAGAAGTCTCAATTTCTCTCTAAACCCTATAGGAGGATTTGGTACAAAATTTCAATAGTTTTGTCAATGTCAGGTCTAGGTGGAGGTTGGAGCATGTGCAGACCCACCTACTGAACTAGGAGACAACTATATGAATTTATTGTGACATGCCACCACTAAGAAGAGGAACCCCAAGGTTTAAACCTGGGTCACATAACAATTACAAGTGTTCACCAATGAAGGAATTCAAGTAGTGGATGTTAGGGCAAGACCTTCATCCTACCTTATGTAATATGTGATTTTCCCTGCACAAAACAAGAAAGGGAAATGTGTTAGCCAAGTGTCTAAGTAAACCCCATGATCATCTATGGGACACCTCCTCCAATCCTAGGTCAAGTTCATAAACATGTTTCATAAGATTCTTCACCATGACATTACAATGCTAAGCTAACATGTGGCATTAAAAGGGTCGACGTTACCCTATTTAATCATACCAAGAATTGCAAACAAAGCTCATAGATGTGGATTTCAACATATAGTCATATTATATCCCTATTCACTTTTGTAAAGTGGCATCGAATAACATAGTTCATGCTAGTTAGGGGCTCAACCAAAAGGTGATATTTTTATGTATAAGGTATGATAGGTATTATTATTAGTTAATAATACACACACACACATATACATACTAAGGCTTAATGGCAGTCAGAATTGAACAACAACAAGAGAGTAATTGAAAAATGTAAACATAGTAAACATTCTATTTAATGTCGTCTAACGACGATACAAAAAAAAATTAAGTGTGAATTTTTGGTGTCATTACATCGCCTACCACGTGAAATGAATGAATAGATGATGCAAGTCAACATAATGATAATAGAATGAATCTAATGAAAAACTCAAGTATGTCTCTACAAAAATTAGATGGCCAATCACAAGCATAAAACTGATATTCAAAAAATTGAAAGGGAGAAAAAATAGAAAAAATGAGAAGAACTTAGGGACATGTTAAGTCTGCTTCGTAATAAGAGGAATATGAAGAAACCAGTTGAGATGGTTGAGAGAAAAAAGGCCTTTCTGAGTCGAGGGAAAGTCGACTAGATGAGAGAAAGGATGAGGCACTGACACTGGTTGAAGAACCCTCAATCGATATAGGAAGGTTTGAAATCCCTGGATATAGTAATAGTTGAAGTTACAAGTCCTATAGATCCACTCTTGATGCTTTTGACACATGGTCCAAGTGTAAGACATATTGTTGAGCATGACTTGGGAATCGGAGTTGGCCAAAGTATAATATGGTGTTGACTATATATGGATGAATAATGTACTGACTAATGATACAGAGACTACTTCGTGGTAACTGGATCACTTTTTCACTCGAATTTAGAAGAAACAAACTTCACCTATTCTATACATAGCACGTGGAAGCAACCCCATTCCATCAGTAATATCAATTGAAGCACTAAGTCCATCCAAGATCTGACTTGAAGACGAAGACTTGCTAGAATAAATTCGACTATCATGGTATACAACTCAACAGAAAAAGTAAGTACTCTTAAAATTGGTAATCCTCTTCCAAATAATAACCAAAATTTTCCAATATTGATTTTCATCATTCAGTACACATCCAAATATACAAGGGAGATGAAGATCTTAGAATACATTGGTTCATCCGCAATACCATGTGGGAAGATAACCTTTTCAATGATTAGAATCAACAAATGGCACAGTTTGTTGGTTCCCTCCGCAAAAGAGCACTCACCTGGTACATGAACTTCATTAAAAATCAGACTAGGACAAAGGATGAAATAAAACATAATTTTCTAGCATTTTTCTAACTCAAGACAACAAGCATTTAGCCGCTAAAAAGTTAAAAGAAAGCACACAAATGCCGAATGAAATAGTTTGAGAGTGTGATAAAAGATTCAAATATTTCCTCAGACAAATATCATACCAGATTGATGAAAATCTGTTGATCCAGTGGTTCGTCACAAGGCTTCTGTAGAAAAATAGAACACCTTTGAGCCTACATGAATTCATGGCATATGAATATGCTTTAAAGAAATATTAAAAGTTTGAGTTTGATGACGACTTCACAATTTCACTTATCAACAGAGGACTAGAAGAAAAAATAAAAATCATGCAAAGATCTCTTCAAGAGCTTAATATGCGACATAATGACTTGTGGTGTACGATGTGCTCAATAGAGGGCCATACCAAAGATAATTGTTGGTACGATGAGCTACGACAATTCCCAGATGAAAGAAGACTAGATAACTGTTGAGTTGTCCACTTGAGTTATTACTATGATATATGTGAAGGATTCGAGCCTCATTATATGACATATTGTCCATACAATGGAAAGAATGCTAAAGCTAAATGGTGTGGTATTTGTTGAGATAATTCACACATTACTACATAATCTACACTGAATATGAAGAACAAACAAAAGTACCATTTGGTCTGTCCAGCTCAGACCGCCGACTAGAATGACCATAATGGTCGAGACTTAAAAAAAAACGACCAATGGAACAATGGCTACAATCAATGAGGAGATTACAATGACCAAGGAAGATATAATAATAATCGAGGTAATCGTCCTCTTGGTCCAAGGAAGTC
This sequence comes from Larix kaempferi, assembly GCA_027924585.1. Lineage (NCBI taxonomy): Eukaryota > Viridiplantae > Streptophyta > Pinopsida > Pinales > Pinaceae > Larix > Larix kaempferi. The sequence continues at coordinate 42,944,182 of BSBM01001005.1, read as the reverse complement.
TAGATGCTTCATATTCTATAGTGAAGAACCTTTCAGTCCCAACAATTCGTGGAAGGACAAGACATATCTTAAAATTTTATACAAAATGTGGGGTGGATTATCATTCATTAGAAGATTTCCCCATCATCCTTGATAAAATTATCAATAAGAAGAACGCTAATCTCTTGTTTGGTGTACCTAAGCATGAAGTCCTTAATAATAATAAAATTGCACATCATTACCAGACAAGGCATGAAGACGGGAGGAGACAACCCACACATTACTAAAATTCAAAGCAAAGATAATATTACCCTAATCCTCACAAGAAGAGAGATATTTTTAATAATGTTGCAACTTTTTCTAAAGATTTAGCATTTGAGGAAGATACTCAAGAATCAAGCAACAAAACACTTAATGATATGTTGCAACTTCTCACAAAAAAGATGTCATCGCTCGATTGATGTACATGATAAGCAGTAATCCGAGGAATGATAAAATTTCTAAAAATTTATGTCGACTCAATAAAAAAGATAAAATTGGCATCGACCCATTGTTTGAACTTGAATTCGGAGGATATTGTATATCGCAAGTCGTCCTTGACTTCAAGTCTCAAGCAAATATAATGACCAAATCCACTTGGGAGTCTCGGAATCTAGGCATAAACCGTGGTTTTATAACGTTTTTGGGGTGGTTTTGGGTGCGCGGTTTGGAGGACCACGCGCCCATTTTTGGCCCAAAATCAGCCACAAAATTATAAGCAAATCCCACCGCTTACCACCCAACGAATGGGTGTTCTCCTAGTGGTAAGGCGGTGTGTTATGGGGGCAAAGGTCCCGGGGTTAAACCCGCAGGCCTCCCCCCTGACTTCGTGGTTTTTTTGAACCATTTGAGTTGGACTATGCGGTGGCGTTGGTGTTGGAATCGGCGTTGGCTTGTGACTTGGATATGTAACTGGATTATGTGTTGTGACTTGAACTGTGACTTGGAATCCTCCATACGGCCTCGGTGTTGGCCACGGGGTCAAGGGCTTAGCCCTCGATCTCGTTCATTTTTCTGACTATAACCCCTTTCAAACTTAAATAGAATTTCTGCCTTATAACTATTAAGTGACACCGGCAGGAGCCCTGGATAGTATAAATTTGCGAATACTATGGTGGAATTTGAGGTCATGGGTTCGATCCCCATGGTCTCCACCAATTTTTTATGAACACTACAACTAGTGGCCAACAGGGCTGCCACAAGGCAGTCCCTAATTGGTCCACATATAAGACACGTTGTCCAAAAACCTATCCATGTGGAACCCTATGGGGCTGCCACGTGTCAATTATGATGACTTGACCATGCCACGTGGCACCCTATGGGTGTGCCACGTGGCCCCCATCTTTCCCCTTTTTAACATCATTTCACCCTTTTGCCGAATCTTAGAAACTCAATCACTTTTGCGTCCAGAGGCCATTTCACGTGAAACGAGTGTTATCGAAAAGATGCTGACAAGCTATTTACCACTGTCAGATTTATTTTACTGTTTGAATACTTCTATACTGATCGATATCTGAAGATCCTCCTGGATCAAACCTTCCCACTGGGAATATTTTGGGCCACCAAAAGCATGAAATCATTTAGAAAACAGTTGAGGGTACAACTCCCTCACTCTTCCGGTCTCTAGCCACCGTAATTTTCTTGGATGCATTCTTTTAACCCCCACACGAATAAATTCCATGTCATCTTTTCGTGAAGATCTGACCCTCTTTCCAAGTATAACATCTTCCTAAAGCTCATTGAGATATTCAGGAGCAAACTCATCAACATAAGGCACTTGAACATGTTCGTCTTGGTGCACAATCATAGGAGGCTCATACAGTTTCAAGTTTTCCACATTAACAACAGAATACATTTGCATATTAGGAGGCAAATCTAACCGAAAAACATTATTACTAACTTGATCCAAAATTGTATAAGGTCCATACTTGATAGGTTTAAACTTTCTACCTTCACCTTGGAATTGGTCTTTGCTGATATGAATCCATACTCGATCACCAATTTGGAAATGATGATCCACCCAATGTTTGTCATGTCTTTATTTATACTTGGCCTAACTTGATTCCAACTGTTCTTGTACTACTTGATGTATTAACTGGATCTGTTGAACAAACTTCAAATCTTTATTCGCATAAACTTGACCATATCCCACCGGATATTTCCCATAAACAAAGTCTAAGGGAGACTTTGGAAAATAACCAAAGCATGTCTCGAAAATAGACTTTTGTGTTGAAGAGTGCATAGATTTGTTGTAGGCATGTTGAACATAATGCAACTATTCATCCCACAGCTTGGAATGCTTGGCACAATATCCTGGAAGAAGATGTACTATTGTTCAATTGACCACCTCGGTTTGTACGCCTGTTTGTGGATGAAATTTTGTGCTCTTCTTTAACTTTGTATCGATAAGTTTCCATAAATATCACCAAATTTTCCCAAGGAAGCGGGAATCTCGATCAAAAATAATAGAAGTAGGTAGTCCAAAATGGACCCATACATGTTGGAAGAACAAATGAGCAGCCATCTCAACTGTGATCTGCTTTTTACAAGGCATTAGAATGCACATTTTACTGAATCTATCCACAACAATATATAAGTAGTCATGTCCTTTTCTAGACATTAGTAACCCTCCTAAAAAATCCATTTAAACAATCTCCCATGGACGGGAAGGAACAAGAAGTGGAGTGTACAAGCCTAACTTTCTAATACTTGGCTTACTTTTTGCACACATAACACATCCTTTTATATACTTGGACACAATATCATTCATTTGAGGCCATAACAAAACTTTTGTAATTGTGCTACAGTTTTTCCTACACCAAAGTGCCCTTAAATAAGATAAGTGTGAGCTTCTCTTATCGCATATACTCTTTCACTTTGTGGAATAAAAATCTTTCCAAGATGATACAATAGCTTGTCATGAATATGATAATTCAATTCTTCATTTTGAGAGCCATATTTTAGTGATTCATATACTTCTTTGTAGTCCTCATCCTGAGTGTATTGTTCAACATAACTTGAATGTACCAAAGGACTTTGTTGAATAACAATAGAAGCATTGGTTGGAGGTCTTGATAACATATCTGCAACTTTGTTCTGAATACCTATCTTACACTTAATGATCAAATGAAATTTTTGTAGAAAACCCATCCACCTGAAATGCCATGATTGTTGTAGCTTAGTTTGATATTGAATATATTGAAGTGGTTGATGATCAATATGTATAATTGTTTCCTTACCCATTAGGTAATGTTTCCACTTCTTCACACTTTGTACTAATGCATACAATTCTTTATCATAGGTTGGATAGTTAATTATAGCTTTAGAGAAGGTTTCAGAATGATAGCATATCGGTTTTTTACGTCGCAGTAAGACTACCCCAATGGCATAACCACTAGCATCAATCCTTATCTCAAATGTTGTAGATATAGCAGTGCAAGTCCTGGAGTTGTACTGATCTTTTCTTTTAGAGTGTCGAAGGCCTTCTGTGCTTTTCCTTCCCACTGAAATACTCTGTTCATAACTGTCAAAGCAGGTAATGGAGAAGATATGAAGTAGAAGTTAGCAATGAACTTCCTCCAGTATTGGGCTTCTCCCAAAAAGCTTGTTACCTTGGTTACATTATTTGGCTTGGGCCAATTTACAATGATCTCAAATTTAGATGGATCAATCCTCAATTCACCACCCCCTAAAATGTAACCTAGATATACCAAAGTTGTCTTCCCAAATTCACATTTAGACATCTTTAAGTACAAATCTTCCCTTACAAGTACATCCAAAACTTGTTTTAAATGCTTGACATGTTCCCAAGTGCGACTGAAAATCAAAATATCATCTAAGTAGACTATGACAAAGTCATCAATTAAGGGCCTAAAAAAATCATTCATCACCCTCATAAATGTTAAGGGTGCATTACAAATCCCAAAGGGCATTACCATCCATTCATACAATCCATGTTTAGTTTTGAAAGCAGTCTTCCAAATATCATTGTCATGAATTCTAATTTGATGATAGCCACTTCTTAAGTCTAACTTAGAGAAATAAGTTGCATTCTTAAGTTGATCCAAAATATCATCAATCCGAGGAAGAGGATACCTATTCTTAATTGTGATTCTGTTTAGTGCCCTTTAATCAACACACATACTCCATGTGCCATCCTTCTGTGGCACCAAAAAAATTGGTGAACCACATGGAGAGGAGCTTGGTCGAATGTCCACTCTTTCAAGCAATTCCTGAACCTGCTTCTTTATCTCTGTTTTTTCAATTACTGAAGACCTATACATGCCAATGTTAGGAAGTGGTGCATCCTGCTGTAAGAGAATCTCATGTTGGATTTCTCTTTTTGGAGGAAATCCTTTAGGTTCTTGAAACAAGACATCATAATCAGTTAAAAATTTAGTTAAGTCTTTCTTAAGTCTTGGATCACATCCTTTAAAAGATTCACTTTGAGCAACATCCTTTGCTTTAACAATCATAAGAACAAAATTCTTACTAGCATTTACTAGCCTCTTCATTTGACTTGCAGAAACTAACAAAAGATTAGTTTTTATGCGATGTGCACGAACCACATATACAATGCCATTTTTAGTGAGTTGATACCTGTTATCTCCCCTGTAAACGATAGCCTTCCTATCATAAATATAAGGACTTCCCAAAACAATACCGCATATATCCGATGGAACCACATCCAAATCTACTTCATCATTGAATCCAAAAGTAATAGCAAACCTAAGTATACATTGTTTTGTCACTTGTAATTGTGCATTATCACTCACCCATCCGAGAGGATATGGTTTTGGGTGTAACTTAGTTTCCAAATGAAGTTTCTTAACTATCTCTTCTGAAATGAGAATGGATTGTGATCCACTATCAAAAAGAGTATCTATATTTGTATGCTTAGAGATTACTCTTATATGAAATAACTCACTTCTCTTTCTTCCATAAACAACAGATTCATGATTTCTATTAGTAGAAGGATTTTTTCCTTGTATGCCCATAGCAAAAATCTTAGTCTCATCCCCTGAGTCATATCCCAAATCATGTTGGGTGGTTGTAGCAGTAGTCTTCTTGTCCTCCTTATTCTGAAACTTCTCAGGCTTGAGCACTGGATGAAGCCTGCAACATTTGGATGCATCATGACCCTTTTCTTGGAAATGTGAGCATACAAGTTTGTCTCCTTCTTTCTTCACTATAGTTGTATGCTTACCTTTCCTCTTACCTTTGAATTTGTTTCCTTTAATTTTGTAAGGTTTCTTGGAAAATTTTCATTTTTATTCTTCCCCTTTGACTCCATATGAGTCTCTTGAACACATACCTCATCAAGTTTAGTTGGATTAAACATAAGTATCATATGATGTAAATATCTATGTAATCCACCTAAAAACTTGAGAAGAATTTCTTGAGTGCAAAGAGGTATACCAAGTATTAAATATCTCTTTCGAAATTCTTGTGTGTATTCTTGTACACTTTGTTGCTTACCTTGCCTCAAATTCTTCCAATCCATCACGGCTTGCTGCATGTAGCCCAATGGATAGAACTGCTTCTTTAATGTTGACTTGAACTCATTCCAAGAGGATATGGTATTGCCTTTTGAGTCCAAATCCTTTTGAGTTCTACTCTCCCACCATATGAGAGCGGTCCCTCCAAGTCAGAGAGAAGCTAACTGAATTCTCAAGCTATCTTCAATAAACTTTTGAATCCTACAATAAACTTCTATTTAATGGATCCAATTATCCAACTTTTCAGTATTAAGTTCTCCATTATAAACAGGTAAATCAAACTTAATATCAAGCATTGAGGCACATTGAGATCAACTTTTTGTTTTTTAGGTGAGGAATTTAAAGATCCATCAATAAAAGATGGTGAAGATGGAGGAGTTTTAGTAGGTTCCTCACCACCTCCTTCTTCTTTACCTTTTGCATGATAAGAACCACCTTTTTCTCCCTTCTTTCGATATTGATAAAGCTCTTCCACCATACTTTGCATCTTCATGAAAGCTTTAAGGAAATATCCTTGAGAAGGAATAGAAGAAGTCCCATCTTCCCCTTTTTTTGAAGCCATTCTTCCTCTTCTTGAACCAATCCCTGGATCAAACTATTCAAGCTCTCCTTCACCTCTCTGAATCCTTTCTCTTGTTAACATAAACAAACTCGCAATGCAATGGTTAAGCTGCTATGATACCAAACTTGATCTGAAAATATTTCAGGATCTTTTTAACCATAAACTTGCACATGAAATTTGATGTAAATACTCGTCAAAATGGCTTTAAAGATGAATTTAAATGCTTTTAATCAAACACATAAGCAAATAAAAGAGATATGCAAACCCGAAAGTGAAGACAACAAATGATAACGAAGTTCACCCTTCTTGGGCTATATCTCCGGGCCACTTCCAATGAGAAGGCCAATCTTATTAAGTCTTCAAAGCTTACAAATATGAGTTTCTGGAAACACTTCTGAGTTTTATCAGTCAAACTTAGAAATAGACTGCACCACTGCGTTCCTCTCGAAATTCGGAGAAAAATGAGTATAAAGTCGACTATAAACTCTTGAGGCCTCTCTGGCACGGAAATTGAGACAACCTCTACCTACAAATGTACGGATTCCCACCTTGGGAAGAATTCCCATTAATGGATGTACAAACCTCAAGAACTATGCCAAAACCACCTAGGGAACTATTTCAAAAACATCTTGGGACTTGTGCTGAAACCACCTTGGTAGTTGTCCCCGTACTGCACCTCGAACTTTGTGCAAAACTGCGTATGTGCCTCCATCTCGGAATTTGTGCATAAACTGTGGTTTTATAACGTTTTTGGGGTGGTTTTGGGTGAGTGGTTTGGAGGACCACACACCCATTTTTGGACTAAAATCTGCCATAAACTTATAAGAAAATCCCACCACTTACCACCCAATGAATGGTCTCGGGGTCAAACCTGGGGGCCTCTTCCCTACTTTTGTGGTTTTGTTGAACCGTTTGAACGATGGTTTGTTGGCGTTGGAATATGCGGTGGCGTTGGTGTTGGAATCGACGTTGGCTTGTGACTTGGCTATGTGACTTGATTCTCTGTTGTGACTTGGATTCCTCCAAATGGCCTCGATGTTGGCCACGGGGTTCATTTTTCTGATTATAACCCCTTTCAAACTTAAATAGAAGTTATTCCTTATTAATATTAAGTGACATTGGTGGGAGCCCTGGCTAGTAGAACTCTGCGAAGACTCTGGTGGACTTGGAGGTCATGGGTTCGATCCCCATGGTCTCCACCAATTTTTTATGAACACTACAACTAGTGGCCAACAGGGTTGCCACATGGTAGTCCCTGATTGGTCCATGTATGAGCCATGCTGTCCAAAAATATTCACGTGTCACCCTGTGGGGTTTCCACGTGTCGATTATGATGACCTAACCACGCCACGTGGCACCCTATGGGTGTGCCACGTGACCCCCCTTTTGCAGAATATTAGAAACTCAATAACTTTTGCGTCCGGAGTTCATTTCGTGCGAAACGAGCATTGTCGGAAATCTGTTGATGATCTCTTTACGACGATAAGCTTTATTTTACTGTTTGAAGACTTCTATACTGATTGATCTCTGAAGATTATCCTGGATCAATTTGGAAGCAAATGCTACATAAAAAGGGATGATAAGAATATTGGAAAATTTGACTCTAAGGTAGATGAAGGCATACCAATTGGGTACTCTTGCAAAATTAAAGCATACATGTGTTATAATATAAGACTCAACGAGATAGTGGAAAGCATCAATGTGAAATTTGATGAAATTGGCTTTCCAAAGACAAAGAAGGAAAATAGAGATTCAAACATCTTTGAAGAACCTGAAATTCAAGAACCAAAATTTGAAGAAGAGGAAGAAGAACAACAAAAAGAAGAAGAGAAACTAGAGGATGAACAAGAAGAAAATAGTCAGCATAATATTCATACTCCTTCCTTAAATCAAAAAAATGTTCAAACACCTTTCAAGACACCTAATCGTCGCATTCAGACGAACCATCCTCCAGAAATAATCATTGGGGAAAAGAGTGTTGGAATATAAACTAGAAGTAGAATAAAATTCTAGAAGTTAGAACAAGGTAATTTGTCTTTGTTATCCACAGTTGAACCAAGCAGCTTAGTGGAACCCAGAATAGATGAACATTGGGTTAAGGCCATGGAATGAGAACTAGATCAAATTGAGAAAAATGGAACATGGGAACTTGTTCCTAGACCCAAGGACAAGAATGTGATTTGCACCAAGTGGGTCTTCATAAACAAGTTGAATGAAGATGGAAAAGTAATCATAAACAATGCCAGATTGGTTTGCAAAGGATATGCTCAAGTTGAAGGAATAGACTTTGAAGAAACATTTGCATCAATAGCCATAATGGAATCTATCAGAATGATATTAGCATATGCTTGCTCCAAATACATTAAAGTATATCAGATGGATGTAAAATCAGCTTTTTTGAATGGAGAGTTAGAAGAAGAAGTCTACATTGAACATGCATAAGGGTTTCAACTTTTAGAAAATAAAGATTATCTGTGCAGACTAAAAAGAGCTCTATATGGCTTGAAGCAAGCTCCCAGATATTGGTACTCCAGGTTGGACAGATACTTGCAACAACAAGGCTTCAAAAGGGGTAATGCAGACATTAATCTATATATTAATTTTGATCATGACATTATGATCATTGTCGAAGTGTATGTTAATGACATCATCTTTGGAAGTGATGATGATAGGATGAGTCAACAGTTTTCCAAGGATATGCAAAGTGAATTTGAAATGTCCTTGCTTGGAGAGTTAAATTTCTTCTTAGGACTACAAATATGTCAACTACATGATGGAATTTTCATTTCTCAAACCAAGTATATCAAGGAAATGTTGAAGAAATTTAGAATGGAAGACTGGAAACCTGTAAGTACTCCTATGGTTACATGATGCAAGTTAAGCAAAGATGATGAATCCAAGGAAGTGGATCAAAGGCGTTACATATCAATGATTGGTAGTCTTCTCTATGTGATAGCCTCAAGATCGGATGTTATGCAAGAAGTTGGACAAGTTGCAAACTTTCAGGTAGCTCCAAAGGAAACACATCTTTTAGCAGTGAAAAGGATCTTCATATATATTTAAGGAACAAAAGACTTTGGGCTATGGTATCCAAAAGGAAACAAGTTGACATTGGTTGCCTACACAGATATAGAGTGGCATTAGGGAGAGTTTTGAGGTAAAAAATGGGCCTCAAAACAAATAATGTACCATAAAAATTCACTTTATAAGAACCAATAGGGTTCAAGATGATGATGTCAAACATAAGGGTAAAATTTGTAAAACAAATTGGAGGGAAAAAGAAAAACTATTTTTTCTTATCGTATTTTTGTCATGTCTCCTTAACGGTTTACCCAAATTTCAAGTTTGGGCACTCGTTCGATGCGTATTTTAATTACGCATCCAACCCATACCCACACTGCATACTTTTGAGGCACCCACGACATGAAAAATGAAAATTTCAGTACAAAAACGTATTTAGTACAAAAATGAAAAATGAAATTTTCATTTTTCATGTCGTGGGTGCCTCAAAAGTATGCAGTGTGGGTATGGGTTGGATGCGTAATTAAAATACGCATCGAACGAGTGCCCAAACATGAAATTTGGGTAAACAGTTAAGGATATATGTCAAAAATACGATAAGAAAAAGTAGTTTTTAATTTTCCTCTCTAAAATTCAGATCTCTTATTTTATTATAATAACTCTTATTTTATTATTTCCCTTAGGAGGCCCATTTTAGACCTCAAAACTCCCCTAATCGGCAGGAAGCATGGATGACACAAGAATCACAAGTGGAGCAGCTTTCTTCATAGGTGATTGTTTAGTATCTTGGTTAAGTAAGAAGCAATCCTCGGTATCTTTATCCATAGAGGAAACCGAATATATTGCAACTTCATCATGTTGTACTCAAATTCTTTGGATGAAGCAAACTCTACAAGACATTCAAGTGACATATGTTGAGCCTATTCCGATTCTATGTGACAACACAAGTGCTATAAGTATTTCAAAAAAATACAGTTATGCATTGTAAGACAAAACACATTCCTATCAAGTATCAATTTCTACAGGAACAGGTTGCAGAAAAGAACATCAAGATGGAATATATTGGGACAAAGGACCAAATTGAAGATATATTTACAAATCCACTTCCAAGAGAGACATTTGAGTATCTTCGACAGGGATTGGGAGTAATTCTAGCTCCAAATTGATTAAATATTATAAAAGGGGGAGAGATATTGTCAGGGGGAGTTACTCTTTGCCATTGGTGTCAAAGGGGGAGAGAAATAACAAAAGCATGAAGAAAGCGGGAGAAGAATTAAGATAGGGGACCATGATCCCAGTGGGAGTATGATGTTTGCCATCAATGAAAAAGGGAGAGATTGTTGAATAAAGTTGTCATTGATGTCAAATTATATATGTATATGTCCTCCAAAGCGGTCCCCTTATGGTGTAGCGGTTGCGCATGTCCCTCATGGGAAGTCACTTTGTGATGTGCACATATGGACAAAAACCGTAAAGAAGTCCCTAAGGTTTCCCCTACAAATTGTTGAAATAAAAGGTGATGAACCCCTAAATAATTGTTGGAATATTCTCACCATCATTTTTTATATTTGCATGCATCCAATCATCATGCATGCATCTGCATGCATCCAGTCATCAGTATGGTGGTCTCCCCAGCACCTGGAGCCTAGTTTTAGCCCCCTAGAGCCTGTCTACAGCCCTCAATAGCCCTCCTACCTACTTGATGTGTCTTGTTTTCCTCACATGGATGACATATGTGCCTTATCTCACCTACTTGGAGTTTAACAGTCAATTAGAGCATTGATTGACTAGTTCTTGCATTTATTGCTCAATTTAACTGCCTGTAGCTCCCAGTTGTCTATTTTGGAGTGCCATTTGACCTACTGACAACCTCATGCGCCTTCCTTGGAGTCTCCATCCCCTGATTTATGCTCACATGGTTCAATTACTCTCAGTTAGACTCATTTAACTGACTTTTGACTATTTGTGACTACTGCCACTCATTGGATGATGTGTCCAATGCTATCCAAGCTGCACACTAAGGAGAATTCGAATGACCTTTTTCCTATTCAAATTCACTTGAGAGTCATATCATTGTATTTAGTTTTTCACAGTGCCAGCTTACAGCTGATGTATGATTATACTGCATTTTCTCCATTTCTGAGTTTATGAGTTATTATTGATTCATCTATTCTTCTTTCTTCTCTGCTATTCTTGAGTGAGATTAGTGAGATTTTCTCTAGCTGTGTGATCTATCCTGCAGATTGTCACATGGTATCAGAGTTGGATCCAGCTATTCTAATTACAGTAGTAGCAGTTGTAGCCATTACAACAATTGCAACAATTCATTGAGCAACTGTCTTTCATTGAGCACTAGAAGCCTCTGGATTTCCACAACAATTACTGGTGCAATTGTCCTGAATTCACTGGATAAATCCAATGAGGTCTAGCCAGGTGTGAAGGATCTAGTCACATGTGCTCATTGTCCTAAGGTAGTGTTCTCTCGATTTGCAGCAAATCTCCATCAACAATTTCATTTGTTTGCAGGTTTATTCCATCATTCGAATTCATCATCAATTCGATTTCAACAGCTACCTATGGATCTAAAACTCAATTCATTCAATTAATTCGAATGGAAGGACAATATGGACATCTTCATGAAGTCCAAGAGCCTCTCTAGATTTTTGAATGGCACTGCAGTTGAGCCCACTAGTGCAGTAGAGAACCAAGTACTTCGATAAGCTTTATGAAGCTGTAGGACTGCTACTCCTCAGCATTTCTGAAGACCTCCATTTTCATGTCATAGATATAGCCACTCCAAAAGGAGTTTGGGACAAGCTCGAATCTATTGTTGGACAGAAAGATGACTTGAAAGGTCACAAATTGGAAAATGAGCTAGTCTCACTGAGCCCTTGCAGCTTCGAATCCATCAATGGGTTTCTTACCAAGTTTAAAAATCTGATTTCACAATTGAAGAGATTTGGAATAGAGAAGGAAGAGAAGCAGCTCATCCTTTCCATAATATCAAAACTGGTCCCGAACCACTCAGTATTTGTCTCCACCTTTCAGTCAGTGAAGCTATCCATCCCAAAATGGAAGTTTCCAAGCCTTAATGACTTCATCCAGTCTCTCACACAAGAGGAGGAGAAGTTGATTCAAATGGGAATGATAAAACCCAAGATGGATTCATCACTTGCAGATGTTGAGGTGAAGAGAGCGAATGGCAAGGGAAAGCAAAACGTTTTTGACAAGAAGTCGAACGAGCAGAAGAAAAAGGAGGCTCCCTATAAGTTAGAAGGGGCTTCGAATTCCAATAAGACCAAGCATTCTCAAAAGGAGAAATCCAAATGTACCTATTGCAATAGAGGATTTCATCCTGAGAGTTTTTGTATGAAGAAGACAATAGACATGATGGCTCAGTTACTTGAAAATAATAACCTCCCAGTATCTGCATGTGCTAGGAAGAAAGATGTTGAACCTTCTAGATCTGAGGACAAGGAGAGATGCCATGCCCTCATGGCAGGTGCATCGAGAGATTCCTCCTTCATCATAGATTCAAGAGCATCAAGACATATGTCTTCCTCCAAATATCTCTTCATTGGATTCGAATGCACAGTTGGCCCTTCCATCATGTTGGGGAATGATTCTGAGGTCTCCTCTGATGGGACTGGAAGGATCAAACTTGATCATGGCTACTTCTCCGATGTATTCTATGTGCCTACACTTACTGCTAATCTGCTTTACATCTACCAAATGAACGATACTGGAGATCCCAAGGGGGTGATTTTCTCTCCAAATGAGGTCAAAATACAAGACATGGTTTCAGGAAAAAACATTGCAAAAGGTGTTGCAAACCGCAGTTCGAAACTCTATGAGTTCTCTCACTTTATTCCTCTCTCCAAGCAGTCTGCTCTTCACACTCATGCAAATGAAGAGAGTGGGCTATGGCATTAAAGACTTGGCAATCTCAACTACAAGTACCTGCAAGGTATGCATACACAAGAGATGGTTGAAGGACTTCCCAAAGTTAAGTTTTCCAAGGGAAACTGTAAGGGTTGCTTGATCGGAAAACATCCTGAAAAGAGGTTTGAGAAAGGAAAGGAAAGGAGAGCCTCTAAACCCCTAGATCTGATCCATAGTGATGTTGCAGGGCCATTTCCAGATCTATCTTTGAACAAGGCAAGGTATATTCTTACTTTTATTGATGATTATTCAAGATTTACATGGGTATACTTTCTCAAATTAAAATCAGAAGTATTTGGATACTTTAAGTTTTTCAAGTCTTCAGCAGAAAAGTTTTGAGATAGAAAGATCAAGGCCATTCACATTGAAAATGGGGGTGAGTATGTCAAAGGTGATTTTCAATCTTTTTGTGATGATGAAGGCATTGAGATGTATCATATTGTTCCCTATACACCACAACAGAATGGTGTTGCAGAAAGTAAGAACAAAACATTGAAGGAGATGGAAACTTGCATGCTCAAGTCGAAAGGGTTGCACCCTAGTCTTTGGGCAGAAGCCATCAACTATGATGCTTACCTTCAGAATAGATTCCCTCATAAAGGAATGAAAAATATGACTCCTTTCGAAGCATGGATGGGATACAAACCTGATGTATCCCATCTTAGAGTGTTTGGATCCAGATCATGGGAAAGGATTCCAAATGAGAAAAGGAGACCCCTAGATCCACAAAGCACAGAGTTATACTGGTTGGCTATGCATTGAGTGCAAAGGCCTACAAGCTTCTCGATCCTTCTACTATGTCTACATTTCTTCATAAGAGTGTACAGTTTGAGGAATGGCCTCTTCATGATGCTCATCCCGTTGAGCAAGAGAGCTTTCCTACCACACCACCACTGCTTAATGTGAAAGAGAGCGAAGCATCATCTCATGAGAGCTCAGATTTTGAATCTGAAAGTGAAGATGATGAAGAGCGAATGCTAGATCCAGATCCACAAGAACCTGAAGATCTACCACCTAACAGTGAAGATGAGCAAATGGGAGATTCAGATCCGCAAGAACCTGATGATCTTTCACCTTATGATCCTCCTCTTCCGAGATGGGAAACCACTACTCTTAGATCTGTCGAAGATCTTGTTGGCGATCCAATTGATCAAAGGAGAATTAGATTTGATTTTGAGAATAGAAGGTTTCATCCTTCTTACATTACTGATCCATTTCTTGTCGATCGATCATTCTTTGGTAAAGAGGGTCACTTGCCTCTATAATACCCCAATTATGGACTTTAAACCCTTTTATATTTTGCTAAGTATTATTTCATTTTACTTAGATGACATTAGAAATTTGAGAAAATAATTTCTAATGACCATGTCGACCAGCACATTAATGAGATGGGAGTCATAGTCCCCTATGGGTTGGAGGGAAAATTCCAATTAATATAATAATGAGAAATTATTATGGGAGAAGATGGAAAACCCTAAAGAAAATATTTGAGAGAATAATGAAATAAAAGAGATAACAAAATGAGAGAATTCACACCTAAGAGAATAAAAAGTGAAACTCATTCAAACACTTCATTCTTAACATTCTCATGATGATGATGAACACACAAGAGAAATGGGAGCTAGGAAGAACAATAACCAGAGTAAATGAAGAAAAGTAAAGAGGGACAATTTTGGAGCACAAAACTAGACCATATTAAGAGAAATTAGAACAACTGGGTATAGCTTGGACACTTGGTTGTGTTCAGGTAGGAGCACTACCCCAAGCTTGCAGGAGCACTGCAGAAATACTTTGAATAGGTTGTGATTTAATGATTCTCTTAATGGATGCGGCTTAAAAGACCCTGGAGAATCCTGGAGATCGGGAGCACTGAGTTGGATGTTGGGTTTCCTGCTGCCACTGAAATTTCCTAAATAAATAAGGGAACAAGTTAAGGGTAAATAAAATTTAAACCTTGAACCAGAGGGGACTGTGAACTCAGCTCGGGGGTGACCTAAAAGCAAGGTGAACTTGTTGGTCAAAGGCTGGGAGGTTTGTGCTAGGTCCATTGGTCTTCAGAATACATATAAGTCTGTATGTTGTATTTATCTGCTAAATTTTATGAAACAGTTGCTAGGGTTTATTGTTGTATAACTTTGATCTACTGTTGAATGGATTGTTTATCAGATCTGAACATGACTTTGTTATTATACTGAATCTTTGTTTATGGATCATAAATAGACATATAGGTCTCTGTAATTTTGTGCATAAGTATGATCTATTGGAAACACCTTCAGTTTCATAGTTTATGTTTGATGAACACATTCTTTATGCAATAGGCATATATACATATAATTTAAATAATGATTTATAAGCCTGAGATAGGCAGTTTGAGTTGATTGTTGTTTATATTTGACCCTAAGGATATGCTGATTATATTTTAATAGAACATTTTTCTTGTACTCATCATATCCCTGTTTACTAGCAGAACATATATTTTCTTTTAATGGCTGAAAAGAGGCAGACATGTAAACCATGAGGTTTACATGTTCAACCATTGCATTAATTGAGTTTTTATTTTATCATTTCCTAGATAAATGAAAATGCAGTGAATAAAATGAGTTAAACCTACAGTAAATGTTTTTTCATTTAATTGACAGAGTTTATAAAGTCATGTTGATTTGGTATACAAATAGATTATTAAACTTCAGTATGAAGATTGTTTGAATTTCTATCAAAATAGTAACCAACAATAAATAAATCTCAAAATGCATTATCATTTCAAATGCGCTTTTGAATCTAAGTAAGCATGTTATTTTATTTTCCTGTATGGAACTCGACTCGATGCAAACTCTGTTCATGAATAATATTAGATATGGAATTCGAGGTTGATTCCATTGTATTTATAAACAAATGAAATTTAATGTACGAGATGCATTGACTTAATGTGCAAATGCATTATTATTTGGGTAAGCTTATACTATGCTCTCAGCATAGGAGCTCGACCCTTGGTCGAGCTGCAACCCATATACTGGCTTAAACCAAATCGTGTTCAATGCATAAGAGTTAGTGCGAAAGCACTTTACAACATATAATTGTTTATGAATCTACGTTTAATAAGGGTTTATTACCCTAGGTCTTAAGACCTTACACCGCATGTATAGTCTCATGATTTTACACAGTAAGCTGTTAGAATGAGCAGCGGAGAGTTCTTTTGGTATTGGCGACCCTAGCCATCACGGATAGCTTCTAAGAAAGCACATCATCTATGCTCGGGGAGCATTTTAGAAACCAATTTTTTAAAGAACCACCAAACCACATGACAATGTTGTATCCTACCTTCAAGTGGTTGTGCCGTAAGCTGAGGCTTGGGAGCCGAGTGTTTGTGGTCGAAGCTTGACCATGAGTGTTTAGTGAAGCTAAACACTATGTGTTGGACGAAAACAACATTTTCATGATTTATTTACATGTTTAAATTCCTATTAAACAACTGTATAATCTACGTGAGCAGATTACGATTTAAAGTAATTCCTATCGGATTACTTATACACAGTAATGTATTTCATGTTAAACAGCTTGAAATCGGAAGAATGAGTGCATATTTACGTTTTACAATAACCATGTTCATTTATTCAAACGAGGATTTGAAAGACAAGAAGCAAACGTCTTAAAACAACACTGAGTATGAAACCGCGTTAGGGTTGATACTGTTCACATAATGCATTCATTATTTACAAAACAAAACCATTAATTTTTGCAGAGTTATCATGTTTATTTTGCAAACCAGAGTCCCTACACGGGAGAAACAAAATTCAAAACCAAGTTTGAGAATCGGCAACCCACTAACGTGGTCAAACCAAAATAATAAACATAAATAATGTACTTGTTCATAGTTGCATTAACGAATTCATCACTTGCATCCACCTACAGGCCACAAGGGCCAGCTACCAACTAAACACAGTCATGTACCGTGAGAGCAAGGCCAAGGGCCATCGTTGTTCATGTTCCAGACAGGATGGAACCAAGTATTAAGTAACCCACCTCTAACCGTTGGGAGGCTTCACCCTAAGAGAAAAGAGAGGATGGGTTACCTGGACGCTTGAAGATTGCTTTCCCTTGCCAAGTTGTGGAGCACCATACTTCCTGCTTCGTGCATGAGCCCTCTGCTCAGAGCAAAGGTGCTCTATGAACCTCGTCGCAGCATCAAATGAGCACCCGTCGACAAGGCCAGGATTTTTGTGAGCGTTGTGGTACCGGTTGAGACACTAGTGACCACTGATCCCGGTTGAATCCTTCCTTTATTTTTTGGTACGTTGAAGTTTTGACCGCCAACCACCATAACAATATCAACGGGACAGAGGTGATCTCCATTACCAAGGTTGACGACCAGGATCATGATCAACGGACATAGATCACTAAGCATTTATTTTAACCAGCAGGGCTTTAATCCAGTAGATGTTAGGTTGGTAACCTCGTGTGTTATCCAACTTCGGCTAGCTGGAACATGAGCGTGCCTTCCATTGTTGAGTAATGTGTCCACGTCAACGAGAATAGAACCACCTGCTAGGAGGGCACTCCACGGGGGTTAAAACTTTGGTTCACGTTGATTTGTCTGTGTGGCAGAGCTTGAGTCAAAGCACAATCACCACACTAATAAAGTTATGCGCATAATCACCACTTTTCATAGTTGCAAACCATTACATTTTATATGTGATAACATATGAAGGATCACGACATTGCCAAAGGGTTGGTGTTGTTCAACATAGTCGTGGTTAGTGAGTTATGGTTTGACATGAAACTAAGGTTCGACCCCAGGTCAACCTTGAGTGCATAACCCACCCATTTTTATATTACATTGTTATATATATATATATATATATTGTTAATACATATACTTTTATTACTTTGCATTCCCTTTTAACTATGTTGTAATATGGTTATATTCGACCCTTAGTTGGAGCGCATGGTCAACATATTTATCTATACATTATATTATAATGTATATGTATGTTATATTAACATATATGTGTTTACATTGGTATTACATTGTTATAATGTTGCTTTATGTTTGGTTGGGATATGGAGTTAGCATGAGCATAAGGTATAAGTGTTAAGCCTAGGTATTTTATGATTAATCCTAGAGCTTAGATTAATACTAATACATCGGTTATATGTTATTAACGTAGGTATAACATATAACTATGTTAAAGTAAATCAAATTACTTAGCATGCAAACTATAAAGTCTCATGTCCCATGATATCAATATATTAATAGTTTTAATATATTTGTGTATTGATTTATTAATGTCGCATATAGATTGGAAGAGTCGCAAATGTTGTAGCATATATTCGTTATGCTTTTGGTTCGTATTTGAAGTGGACCCTATACTGACATGGTTACGTATAGGTACACCATCGCAGTCATAAGAGTCTAAGTGTTGACACTTGCGTGAATAGCGACAAAAGTATTAATGAATCATAGTGCGCACACAGTCAGAATATAAATCAAGTAGGTTGTAGTGATAACTAGTATTTATGTTTCCACAATTGTTTGAGTAGTTAGAACCTTTGTTCAAAAAAAAATCGCGTAGAAGAGACGTGACAAATTGGTATCAGAGCTACGGTCACTACACTAGGACCTTTAGGCTCGCTTGCATGAATGCTATGTGATATGGAAATAAAATAATAAAAATTCTGTAGCACACTATTTCTAAATTGTTATTAATAGATGCATTTCTATTTATGAATTCTAACAAACAATTGTTGGCCACACTTAGACAGAAAGGTTGCTGAAACGGTAAGTAGCATAAATGAATTCTGCGGAACAAGAAGGAGGGCTGGTTGTAGAAACATCCAGTCAGCGAGGAGAAATGGACAGTAGGCAGGAGAGGAATCAGAACTCTCCACAAGGAGCGACAACATCGAGTGAGATGATGGAAACAGTGAAAAGCCTGAAGGATGAGCTGCTTAGCATTAAAGAATAAAACATTAAAAACTTTGAAGAACAACGAGAAATAAATGCAATTATGCTTCAAAAGTTGACTGAAAGAGAAAACAGTCACATCCCAACACCAGAAGAACAACATTTCAGTGATGAAAAGAAATTCCAAGTTTAAGACTACACCTCTAAGAAATTGTGTGAGCTATAATATGGATGTCAGCAACGAAGAGTCACGTGGTGAAGATTTCGAAGAGAATGTTCCTAAGCAGAAGAAGAAAACTGGAAAAGTAAATCAGCTACACTCAGAATTGAGAAAGATCAAGCCTCCTACTTTTAATGGAGAAATTAAAACCAGGGAAGAAGCTGAACTGTGGCTTAGGGACATGGAGAAATATTTGCACATGTTTGACTATTCTAGTCTCATAAAGGCTAGGATTGTTGTTTTCAATCTGCAAGGGAAAGCTTCATCTTGGTGGGATGATCTCAAGCTGACCCGAGCTATCAACGAGAAAAAGGTAAAGTGGAAAACTTTTGCAATGTTCTTCAAACAGAACTACATGTCAGAAAGGTACTATGATAGAAAAGTTAAAGACTTTTACGACCTAAAGATGGGACAAGAAACCATGGAGGAATTAATCAGCAATTTTTTGGAATTACTCAAGTATGTTCCTTATATTCAAGATGAAAAAGTCAGAATTCAACATTTTCTGAATTGTTTGTCATTTGGTTTCAAGGACCGGATAGAGTTTGACAATCCAAAGACTTTGGAAGATGCTTTTAGAAAGGCTAGACTATGTTATGAACAGGGTCAGTATAAGGCTGAAGTATCTAAGAGGTGGAATGAAAAGAAGAAAACCAAATCTGATAGTAGGCAGAAAGGACACAAGCCCAACCATTTCAGAAATCGATTTATGCAGGCACCTTTTAGCAACCAATTTGATGGCAGCAAGTCGCACTCTAACACTGTCCCACCAAGCAAGAAGAGGAACACTGAAGGCATAAGAAAATTGGAAGACACACCATCTAACCCACCACTCAAATGTTGGAGCTGTGGAGAAAATCATAGATGGTATGAATGTCCTCATAAGAAGGATAAAAACAAAACAATGCATAATATTCAAGAGGATTATACAATCCAAGATATAGCAAGGAGTTCAAAAATCTATGATGCTTTAAGCGACCGTCAAGCAGAACATCAAGCTTCTATAATCGAGGTTGAAGGTATGATTTCCGGGACACCTGTGTCTATCTTGAATTATTCTAGCGCATGTAAAAGTTGTATAGACCCAAAAATTTGTGAGTCTTTCAAACTTAGCAAAAATAAATACATGCATCCTTGGCTGGTTCAAATGGCCATGGGAACAAAAAGAAAAGTTTATGAAGTAGTAAATCAGTGTCCTTTGAAGTTAAATGAATCTTACACTAGTGCATATTTAAATGTTTTTCCATTGGGATCTTACGATTTGCTTATCGGTATGGATTCGTTGGAAACACATAAGGCTGTCATAGACAGCTATCAAAAATCTGTTACATTTGTGAATAATGTTCAACGGTCTGAAAAGTTTCAAGGGATAGTAAGAGCAGTGAAATTAAGGGAAAATTCTGCTCTTCAACAAAAAAGAAATGCATGGAAAGGGTGTAAAATTTATGTTGTTCACATGATAGAAAATCAGAAAATGAAATTTCAGATTTCACAAAACACCTTGTTTTGGCTGAATTTGAGGATGTGTTCCTTGAGGAGATTCCTGAGTTACCACCTAAAAGAGAACTGTATTTTACAATAGACCTATCCCCAGGAACAGTACCAAATTATAAGGCACCTTATCGGATGAGCACTCCTGAATTGATAGAGATGAAAGCACAATTGCAGGAGCTGTTGGAAAAATGTTATATCCGTCCAATTGTATCCTCGTGGGGAGCACCAGTGATATTTGTACGGAAGAAATATGGCACATTCCGACTATGCATAGATTATAGACAACTGAATAAAATAACTATAAAAAATAGGTATCCCTTGCCACAGATTGATGATCTGTTCAATCAAGTTGGGGGTGCTACTGTCTTTTCAAAAATTGATCTAAGATCGAGTTATCATCAAATCAAAATTAAAGAAGAAGACATGTATAAGACAGCTTTCCGTACTCGGTATGGACATTATGAATTTGGGGTGATGCCATTCGGTTTGACGAATGCACCAGCCACGTTCATGTGTCTTATGAATAATGTGTTCAGTAAGTACCTGGATAAGTTTGTGGTAGTGTTTATTGATGACATACTCATTTATTCGAAGAATGAAAGTGATCATGAGGAACATTTAAGGTTAGTGCTGCAAGTCCCAAGGGGGAATCAGTTGTATGCGAAGCTAACTAAATGTGATGTTTACAAGGACCAAATACAATATTTGGGTCACATAATATCAACCCAAGGCATTGCGGTGGATCCAGATAAGATCAAGGCCATAGTGAGCTAGCCTACTCCCTAAAATGTAAGCGATGTCCACTCTTTTATGGGATTAGCCGGGTACTATCGAAAATTCATTGAAGGATTTTCCAAGGTGGCTCATCCTATTACCTCTCTTCAAAGAAAGCAATTCAAGTTTATTTGGATATCCAAATGTGAAGCAATTTTTGTGAAGCTGAAACAATTGCTTACTTCAGCTCCTATCCTAAAAGTGGTTGATCCTTACGGTGACTTTGCGGTATGCACGAATGCGTGCAAGGAAGGATTGGGAGACGTATTAACCCAAGATGGTTTTGTAATTGGTTATGAATCTATAAAGTTAAAGACGCATGAAGTAAACTATGCGGTGCATGATTTAGAACTGGCTGCCATAATTCATGCTTTGAAAATGTGGCAAAATTACCATCTTGGAAAAATGTTTGTTCTTAAAACTGACCACATTGGGCTGAAATACATTTTTTAACAGCCAAATCTGAATGGAAGGCAAGCAAGGTGGCCGGATTTCTTAAGCGAGTTTGACTTTGAAATTCAGCATATCAAAGGAAAAGAAAACAAAATAGCCGATGCACTTAGCAGGAGAATGCACATGTTAACTATGGCTTCGATTAATAGTTTTCAATCTGACTTAGTGTCACAAATCCAGATAGCAGCTAAAAAAGACCCAAGATATCTGAATTTAAGACAAAAGTGTCTTGCAAAAAACTCAGAACATCAAGCAACAGATTACATTATATCTAAAGATGGGATGCTGCTATTTAAAAACAGACTTTACATACCGGATCAAGCAGAATTAAAGCATTTGATTCTGGATGAGTTTCACAAAAGGCCATATTCTGGTCATCCAGGTTATTAGAAAATGATAAGAGCTATTAAAAAACAACATTATTGGCCCAAATTGAAGTCTGAAATTGCTGAGTATATAGCAAAGTGCATGGACTATCAAAGGGTGAAAGTGGAACATCAACACCCGGTTGGGTTGTTACAGCCTATACCCATACCAAAATGGAAATGGGAGACCATTTCTATGGACTTTATCAATGGGTTACCTAAAAATAACAAGCAAAATGATGCCAACATGGTTGTAGTGGATAAGTTGACTAAAGAAACTCACTTTATACCAGACAAATCCACATTCAATGCAATAAACATTGTAGAAATATTCATGAAAGAATTCTTTCGACTTCATGGAATTCCAAAAGTGATTGTATCCAACAGGGATGCAAAGTTCACTTCACATTTTTGGAAAGAGTTATTTACCAGTTTGGGGACTAAACTGAGTTTTAGAAAATCCTACCATCCTCAAACAGATGGGCAGACTGAGAGGGTGAATCAAATCCTAGAGGACATGCTTCGCTTGTATGTCATGGATAACCCAAAACAGTGGGAGAATTACCTACACTTGGTTGAATTTGCCTACAATAATGGGTACCAAACTTCTGCAGGAATGAGTCCATTGGAAGTTTTGTATGGAAAAAAATGCAAACCCCTATGACTTGGGATGATCTGGTGAATCAGATTGTGATGGGTCCCGAAATGTTAGCAGCGCGAGAAAACATTGTGCAGAAAGTTAAAACAAATTTAAAAACTGCTCAAGACAAGAAAAAAAGCTATGTTGATCAACATAGAGAACATAAAGAATTCAAAATTGGGGATCATGTATTCCTAAGAGTGAAAGCAAAGAAAAGTTCTTTGTGTTTGGGCAAGGTTTCCAAACTTGCACCAAGATTTTGTGGTCCTTTCCAAATACTTTCTAGAGTAGGACCGATTGCTTATCAGTTAGCTCTACCAGCAAATTTTAAAGCACATGATGTGTTTCATGTTTCATTACTGAA
Organism: Larix kaempferi; assembly: GCA_027924585.1. Classification (NCBI taxonomy): domain Eukaryota; kingdom Viridiplantae; phylum Streptophyta; class Pinopsida; order Pinales; family Pinaceae; genus Larix; species Larix kaempferi. Next base: position 42,920,929 of record BSBM01001005.1, on the reverse strand, counting down.
GAAATATGTATATGATCCTAAGAATATTGTGAATTGGCATGCAATTCAAGTGGAATCAAAAGGAGACTCCCAGATAGATCCTGTATGCATACTAGATCAGAAAGAGGTGGTACTTCGGAATCGAACCATCGTTCAGGTAAAAGTGCAATGGGAACATTATAAGCCTAAGGAAGCTACCTGCGAAATGGAAAGGGAAATGCGATTAGAATACCCTTTCTTGTTCGAAGTACATGACACAAGCTGATTTTGTTATCATCTTATTTGTTGTTTTGCAAAACTGTTTAACACCGAAGACAGTGAAAACTTAAGTGGAGGGGAAATGTAATACCCCAAATGCTGGACTTTAAACCCTTTTATATTTTGCTAAGTATTATTTCCTTTTACTTAGATGACATTAGAAATAATGATTTATAAGCTTGAGATAGGCAGTTTGAGTTTATCATTGTTTATATTTGACCCTAAGGATATGCTGATTATATTTTAATAGAACAGGTTTCTTGTACTCATCATATCCATGTTTACTAGTAGAACATATATTCTCTTTTAATGGTTGAAAAGAGGCAGACATGTAAACCATGAGGTTTACATGTCCAGCCATTGCATTAATTGAGTTTTTATTTTATCATTTCCTAGATAATGAAAATGCAGTGATTAAAATGAGTTAAACCTACAGTAAGTGGTTTTTCATTTAACTGACAGAGTTTATAAAGTCATGTTGATTTGGTATACAAATAACTTATTAAACTTCAGTATGAAGATCGTTTGGATTTCTATCAAAATCGTAACCAATAATAAATAAATCTCAGAATGCATTATCATTTCAAATGCGCTTTTGAATATGAGTAAGCATGCTATTTTATTTTCATGTATGGAACTCGACTCAATGCCAACTCTGTTCATGAATAATATTGGATATGGAATTTGAGGTGGATTCCATTGTATTTATAAACAAATCAAATTTAATGTACAGGATGCATTGACTTAATGTGCAAATGCGTTATTATTTTGGTAAACTTATACTATGCTCTCGGCATAGGAGCTCGACCCTTGGTTGAGCTGCTACCCATATACTGGCTTAAACCAAATCGTATACAATGCATAAGACTTAGTGCGAAAGCACTTTACAACATATAATTGTTTAGGAATCTAGGTTTAATAAGGGTTTATTACCCTGGGTCTTACGACCTTTACACCGCGTGTATAGTCTCATGATTTTACACAGTAATCTATTAGAATGAGTATCGCTGAGTTCTTTTGGGATTGGAGACCCCATCCATCATGACTAGCTTCTAAGTAGGCACATCATCTATGCTCGGGGAGCATTTAAGAAACCAAGTTTTTAAAGAACCACCAAACCACACCACAATGTTGTATCCTACCTTCAAGTGGTTGCGCCATAAGCTGAGGCTTGGGAGCCGAGTGTTTATGGTCGAAGGTTGACCATGAGTGTTTAGCGAAGCTAAACACTGTGTGTTGGACGAAAACAACATTTTCACGGTTTCTTTACAAGTTTAAATGCCTATTAAACAGTTGTATAATCTACATGAGCAGATTAATATTTAAAGTAATACTTATTGGATTACTTATACACAGTAATGTATTTCATTTTAAACAACTTGAAATCGGAAGAATGAGTGCATATTTACGTTTTACAGTAACCCTGTTCATTTATTCAAACGAGGATTTGAAAGACAGGAAGCAGACATTTTAAAACAACACTGAGTATGCAACCGTGTTAGGGTTGATACTATTCACATAATGCATTCATTATTTAAAAAACAAAACCATTAATTTTTGCATAGTTATCGTATTTCTTTTCCAAAGCAGAGTCCCTACATGGGAGAAACGAAATGCGAAACCAAGTTTGAGAACTAGCAACCCACTAACGTGGTCAAACCAAAATAATAAACATAAATAATGTACTTGTTCGCGGTTACATTAACGAATTCATCACTTGCATCCACGTACAGGCCGCAAGGGCCAGCTACCAACTAAATACAGTCGTGTACCATGAGAGCAAGGCCGAGGGCCATCGCTGTTCGTGTTGCAAACAGGATGGAACCAAGTCTTAAGTAAGCCACCTCTAAACGTTGGGAGGATTAACCCCGAGGGACAAGAGAGGACGGGTTACCTGGCCGCTTGAAGACTGTTTTCCCTTGCCAAGTTGTGGAGCTAGTTGTGGATTCGCCCAGCACACCCTTGACATCCTTGCACATGTTTTACCAAATCATGCAAACGGAAGTTAGTTGGGGCAGTAATAAGTTAATGTGACAAAGATGGATGGTAAAAACAGTAGTTACTATAACCACTCACCTTTTGGGTTTGAGTTGGACGCGAGGTCCAAGTCGTGGCTGCACCCTACCTACACAAAGGAACCACAATAGTGTCATTTCGACAACATCTTGTTACAACTGAAAGTAACCAATGCAACCTTGTAACAAAGCATGCAAACATTATGGTTTACCTGCCTTGCGTGGTCATGTAACCAGTGGCCTCCCGTTTCACTCATAGTCATGTTGAGAGCACTATACTTCTTGCTTCGGGTGTGAGCCCTCTTCTCAGAGCAAAGGTGCTCTATGAACCTCGTTGCAGCATCAAATGAGCACCCATCGACAAGGCCAGGGTTTTTGTGAGCGTTGTGGTACCGGTTGAGACAGTGGTGACCACTGATTCTGGTTGAATCGTTCCTTTATTTTTTGGTACGTCGAATTTTTGGGAGCCAGCCACCATAACAATATCAATGGGACAGAGGTGATCTCCATTAGCAAGGTTGACGAACATGATCATGATTGACGGGACGTAGATCATTGTGTATTTATTTTAACTAGCATGGCTTTAATGCAGTAGATTTTGGGTTGGTAACCTCGTGTGCTAGCCAGCTTGGGTTAGCTGGAACACGAATGTGCCTTCCATTGCTGAGTAATGTATCCATGTCGCCGAGAGTCAAACCACTTACCAGGAGGGCACTCCACAGGGGTTAAAACTTTGGTTCACGTTGATTTTTATGTGTGGCAGAGCTTGAGTCAAAGCACAGTCACCACACTAATAAATTTATGCGCATAATCGCCACTTTTCATAGTTTCAAACAATTACAATTTATATGTGATAACATATGAAGGATCATGACATTGCCAAAGGGTTGGTGTTGGCCGACATAGCCATGTCTAATGAGTTATGGTTTGACATGAAACTAAGGTTCGACCCTAGGTCAACCTTGACCGCATAACGATGTTGTAATATGGTTGTATTCGACCCTTAGTTGGAGCGCATGGTCAACATATTTATCTATACATTATATTATAATGTATATATATGTTATATTAACATATATGTGTTTACATTGGTATTACATTGTTATAATGTTGCTTTATGTTTGGTTGGGATATGGAGTTAGCATGAGCATAAGGTATAAGTGTTAAGCCTAGGTATTTTATGATTAATCCTAGAGCTTATATTAATAATAATACATAAGTTATATGTTATTAACATAGGTATAACATATAACTATGTTAAAGTAAATCAAATTACTTGCATACAAACTATAAAGTCTCATGTCCCATGATATCAATATATTCATAGTTTTAATATATTTGTGTATTGATTTATTAATGTCACATATAGATTGGAAGCATCACAAATGCTGTAGCATAGATTCGTTATGCTTTTGGTTCGTATTTGAAGTGGACCCTATTTTAACATGGTTATGTATAGGTACATCGTCGCAGTCATAAGAGTCTGACAAGTGTCAACAGTTGCATGAATAGCAACAAAAGTATTAATGAATCATAGTGCACACACAGTCTGAATATAAATCAAGTAGGCTGTAGTGACAGCTAGTATTTATGTTTCTGCAATTGTTTGAATAGTTAGAAACTTTGTTCAAAAAATAAATAAATAAATCGTGTAGAAGAGACGTGACAACCTCCTTCTGGGGTGAGTGATGCCATGCTACATTGGCATCCTTCAGTCTATTTTGAGTGAGGGCTTTCTTCCCACTGGGTTTTCCCTCTTTCCTCACTTTATTATTTAGATTTTTGTATGGGGTGACCTTTGGTCTCAGTCACCAAGGCCCTACTATTTAGTTCCTTCTGTTGATTCCCCATTGTATAACTTGAGGGAGGGTGTTGGAATATTCTCACCATCATTTTCTATATTTGCATCCATGCATACATTCTGCATGCATCCAATCATCATGCATCCATCCAATCATCAGTATGGTGGTCTCCCCAGCACTTGGAGCCTATTTTCAGCCCCCCAGAGCCTGTCTACAACACTCAGTAGTCCTCCTACCTACCTGATGCACCTTGTTTTCCTCACCTGGATGACATATGCGCCTTATCTCACCTACTTGAAGTTTAACAATCAGTTAGAGCATTGATTGACCAGTTCTTGCATTTATTGCTCAGTTTAACTGCCTGTAGCTCCCAGTTGTCTATTTTGGAGTGCCACTTGACCTACTGACAGCCTCATGCGCCCTCCTTGAAGTCTCCATCCCCTTATTTGTGCTCACATGGTTCAGTTAGACTCATTTGACTAACTTTTGACTATTTGTGACTACTACCACTTATTGGATGATGTCTCCAATGCTATCTAAGCTACACACTGAGGAGAATTCGAATGACCTTTGTCATATTTGAATTCACTTGACAATCATATCATTGTATTCAGTTTTTCATAGTTCCAGCTTACAAATGATGATTATATTGCATTTTATCCACTTATGAGTTTATGAGTGATTATTGATTCATCTTTTCTTCTTTCTTCTCTATTATTCTTGAGTGAGATTAGTGATATTTTCTCTAGCTGTGTGATATATCCTGCAGATTGTCACAATAGTGATGTTTGGTCCACGTTCCCATGAGTTTGGGGGTACATGACCAATGGTGGAGAAGGCCCTTAAGAGTCCCCAAAGTTGGTCCAAATCAAGTTGGTGTGAATCTTGAAGTATCCCCAAAATAATGATGTTTGGTTCACATGACCACGAAAGTTGTGGTACTTTGGTCCATTGGACCACATGAAGTGGCATAGAGCCTCGCAAAAAACAATGATGTGTCAATCAAGTATGATGATGTGGACAAGTCATAAGTATCACTTTAAGAAGATATGGAGTGATCTTGAATTTATGACATGACATGTCATGATGGATCCTTGAAGTGGGGTACTAACTCCTTGACTAGACCCTCTTAAAATATGGAGATCCACAAATTAAGGATAAGTTTAAGAAGCCCCTAGAAGAAGCTACAAGGCATGAAGTGTATAAATAGAAGAAAAAATATCTTAGTTTATTAATCACAAAATATTTTTATTGATCATGGGCCACTTTGAGGGGGCAACCTACTTTGAGAAAGCTCAATACAAATAACTTCACGGTGCCTTCATTGGCCTCAACACACACTTATATACTAAATCAAGGTGCCAATACTATGGGTCAAAACTATGGACCAATACAAACTATAGATCAACAAATACTACAGGCAGCTTACAAAGCATATGCGCCCAACAACAATAACACAAACTATGGATCAACAATTACTACGGCACGACTTACAAAGCATATGCGTCCAACAACAATATACTAACAAAGTAAAGAGAAGGGTTGACATGGGTTCCTAACATCCCCTCCCTCTTAGAAAAATATTTGTCCTCAAAGCTTTAGATGTGGAAATTGTCGTTGAATATGAAGGAGTGGTTCCCATGTAGCATCCTCTAGTTGCATTATGTGCCACTGAATTAAGACCTCTGTGATAGAGTGAGAGCAAAGATGATGAGTGCGCTTATTGAGGACGGCCTCCAGCTCAAAAAGGATGGATCCTTCATTATCCAGTTCGGGTAAAATAGTTTGTCCTCTGATGTTGGTGCCAAGAAATTTCTTCAGACAAAAGACATGAAATACTGGATGAATGCGGGAAGGAGGAGGAAGTTCCAACTTATAAGCAATAGACCCAATCTTCTGAAGAATCCTATATGGCCCATAGAAATTTGGAGTGAGCTTATGATTCCCATTGAGTTTCAGGGAGGATTGCTTGTAAGGCTGGAGACGAAGAAAAACCATATCACATGCTTCAAAAGTGCGCTCAGAACGGTGTTGATCGGCTTGTTGCTTCATGCGATTTATTTCCATGTGAATATTTTCCCGCAAAATGCGAAGAATATAATCACAGTTTCAAAGGACCATGTCAACTGCCTGAACTAGATGTTAAGTTTATACTAATTTGACTAGAAAGATCACTAAAAGAAACACAATCACAAAATAGACAGAGATTTTACCCTGGGAAACCCTCATGGGGTAGAAAACCCAGCAAAGCTTTCCTCAATAAAGATGATCAACCAAATACAAGATGTAGCCCAAGACTAGAGCTCCTTCTCCTCCTCCTATGCAGACCTCTCTCTCACTTGTGAGCTACTTTTCGAGTGATGAATGAGTGAGATAAGTGAGGAACATCCTCCTCTACTTATACTTGTTTCCCGACTGACTTTTTACCCTATGGGGCTGACCTCTCCTAGAGAGTCTAATAACCCCTAATAAATTAACTCAGGGATGGCCCCCATATGGGAGATCTAATAGCCCTAGTTACCACAATCCATTGGAGGAATAAACATCTCCGGATATACAATAGGGTCACCTTAGAGGAAGGGAACATCTCTTGAATAATAAAGTACAAATATAATATTCTTAGAAGTTACGATATTTCAACACTCCCCCTTAACGAAAAGGATATTATAACAACATCTGCAGGAGCAAGGAGTCATTGACTACATCATACATGATACATCTATAAATCATTGGAAGCTTTCTTTATACATCATCATCAGTAACTCAAGCAGTTACTGGAACATCTTTAAGATCTTCAATACTGGAACATCAAGTACTGAGTCTTCATCTTCTGCAGCACTCTAACAGATACAGCAGCATCATCATCTGGATCCTCTCGATCAACAGCATCGTCATCACACGATCATCAGCATCAGCATCACACGATCGTCAGCATCGTCATCACATGATCATCAACATCGTCATCACACGATCATCAGCATCGTCATCACACGATCATCAGTATCGTCATCACACGATCATCAGCATCATCATCACACGATCATCAGCATCGTCATCACATGGTCATCGGCATCGTACCCTACAAAACATGTGATCTATTTAAGACACCATAACATGTCTAGGGACAATGCAGTCCACTCGTCAACTTAGACAAAGTCTAAGGACCAATTTTCAAAGACATATGTCTACGGATCAATTCAGAGACCGAAGTCCAGGGACGATACAATCCCCTCTCATCCGATAGGGACCACTTCTCGGAGATATCTGTCTATGGATGAATTCAAGGACCGAAGTCCGGGGACAATACAATCCCCTCATGTACATTTTGAACTAGTGGTTCCGGGATGATGCAATCCCCATCACGTACATTTTGAACTAGTGGTTCCGGTATGATGCAATCCCCATCATGTACATTTTTAACTAGTGATTCCGGGATGATGCAATCCCCATCACATACATTTTGAACTAGGCGTTCAGGGACGATACAGTCCTATCATATCAACTAGGTACCATATATTGACCTCATCGTCAGAACAAGTAGCATCATCATCAATACAAGTATCGTCACCATTGATACAATATCCAAATCATCAATACAAGTATCCACACCAATACGAGTATCCACATTATCAATACAAGTATCCATACCAATACAAGTATACATCTCACCAATACAAGTATCCACACCAATACAAGTATACATCTCATCAATACAAGTATCCACACCAATACAAGTATACATATCATCAATACAAGTATCCACACCAATACAAGTATACATATAATCAATACAAGTATATATCTAAGTAATCTCATCATCGATACAGGTATCTGTTCTCGATACCGGTATCCTAATATTATTATCGAACATATCACTCCCCCTTTCGAGGAGGGTCCTTTTGAACTACACCAAGCTTGTCTCAGAAATACTCAAACTTTACTCGAGACAGAGGTTTGGTCAACACATCAGCAACTTGTTCATCAGTACCTACATACTTGAGCTTGATAGCTCCTTTCTGCACCATATCCCGTATATAGAAATATCGAATCTCTATGTGCTTTGACTTATCATGGAATATTGGATTCTCTGTCATTTTGATACAACTCTGGTTGTCACACAAGATCACAGTGGGGTCCATCTCTAAGTTAAACAATCCTGATAACAACTTTCGAAGCCATACCGCTTCGCAACTAGCAGAGCAGGCAGATATATATTCTGCTTCAGCTGTGCTGAGAGCCACACTTGATTGCTTTCTGCTAAACCACGAGATCATGGCAGATCGCAGACAATAACATCCACCTGATGTACTCTTCCTGTCTGATACACTTCCTGCCCAATCAGCATCTGTGAAGCCATACAATCTGAAGTCATGATATCCACGATAATAGAGACCAAAATCTATCGTACCCTTTAGGTACCTCATCACATGCTTTGCAGCAATTAGGTGAACTCGTCTAGGTTCCACTAGATATTGACTCAGAGTGTTCACCGCAAATCATATGTCTAGCCTGGTATTCGTTAGATACATTAATGACCCAATAATCTGTCTGTATAGAGTCACATCCACTAACTCTGAAGAGTCATCAACTAATAGCTTTAAGTTGGAATCCATGGGAGTGGCCATGGCTTTGCATTCCAGCATATCGAATATTTTCAAGATTCCCATAGCATAATTACCTTGGTTGAGAAAGATTCCATCTGGTCCTTGCCATACTTCCAGACCTAGGAAGTAGTGCATCAATCTGAGATCTTTCATTTCAAACTCTGATGAGAGCTTCTTCTTGCACTCGATAATCTGTTTCTCATTTCTAGTCATAAATAGATCATCCACATATAGCAATAATATGACAGGTTCATCATTCATAACCTTGAGATAAAGATTAGGATCAGCTTTACTTTTGGTAAATCCCAAGTTTGTCAAGAAACTGTCAATTCTTCCATACCAAGCTCTGGGAGCTTGCTTCAACCCATACAAAGCCTTCTTTAGTTTGCATACATGGGTTCTTCCATCTTCCACCTCAAAACCTTGTGGTTTCTCTATGTACACTTCTTCCTCAATCACACCATTCAGGAAGGCTGTCTTCACATCCATCTGGTGTAAGTCCCACTTCATCATGGATGCAAGTGCCATGATGGTTCTAATAGAAGTGTACCTTGCAACTGGTGTAAATGTTTCTTCATAGTCAATTCCCTCTTTCTGAGAGAATCCTCTAGCCACAAATATTGCTTTATATTTTTAATGCTACCATCCGCAGCATGCTTTATTTTGTATATCCATTTGGAGGATACCACACTTTTTTCTTTAAGTTTAGGAACTATATCCCAAACATCATTCTTCATTATTGATTGGTATTCCTCTGTCATTGCCTCTACCCACTCTTTCTTATGAACTGCCTCTTCATAACTAGTAGGTTCTTGATCTACAAGATCACACATCAAAGCCATATGGTTAGAGAAGGGCTTTGGTTTCTTACTCACTCTAGTAGAGCCTTCAGGAGATCCATACTTTTCTGCTCCTAATATAATATCTCTTGCCCATGGTGGCTTCCTTTTCCTTGAAATATTTGAAATGGGGGGTTCTTGTGGTTCTATCATATCATGGTCTTCAGGTGTTACATCTTCAGGGATGGGAACAGACTCTGCAATTCTAGGAGGTGCATCTTCTTCATACTGGCACTTCCTAGATTTCTTCAGAGCTATCTCTTCATCAAATGTCACATCCCTACTAATCTCCATATGGTGGAATCCTGGGATGTAAATTTTGAATGCCTTGGATGTTTCACAATATCCAACAAATATCCCCTTCTTTCCGAAAGGGTCTAATTTAGTTCTCTTTCTTTTGGAATGTGAATATATACAGGGCACCCAAATATATTGAGGTGGCTTCCCTCAGGTTTCTTTCCTGTAAACACTTCTTCTGGAGTTTTGAATTCAAGAGCACTATGAGATAGTCTATTCACATAGACTATTTTCATGGCTACTTCAGCCCATAGATACATAGGTAGGTCTTGATCATGCATCATTGTCTTCACTGCTTCCATAATGGTTCTATTCTTTCTTTCTGCAACACCATTTTGTTGAGGATTGTAGGGAGTGGTTAACTCCCTCTTGATTCCAGCTTCTTTACAAAAGACTTCAAAATATTTTGAAGTGTATTCTCCACCATTATCTGTCCTGAGTATTTTGATCTTCTTTTCTAAAGGATTTTATATCAATGCTTTGAACTCCTTGAACTTTCCAAAGACTTCATTCTTCCCTTTTATAAAGTATATCCAAGTCTTCCTGGAGTAGTCATCAATCAATGTAAGGTAGTATTCATATCCACTCAAGGATGTTGAAGGCATTGGCCCACATACATATGAATGAATCAATTCCAAAATATTCTTAGTCTTTGTTTCACTCTTTGGAAATGGTTCTTGATATTCTTTCCTTTTGCACATCCTTTGCATGTGCCATCATGATCAATCTTCAAATCTAGTAGTCCTATGACTACTTTACTTACATGAGGTAGTGCTTTGTAGTTAATATGAGCAAGCCTCCCATGCCATAGTTCACTAGGGCTAGTGGCTTCATGAACAAGAGCAGCTTTTGGATGTCCCCTGAGCTTGTATAGACCTCCTTCCTCTTCACCAATAACAATTGCATCCTCAATTGATTTTCCTTTGGACCACATGAGTACTTGTCCATCTATGAATGCAACCCTATAACCTTTATTATCTAGAGTTGAGATGTAAAGTAAGTTCCTCTTCAATCCTAGGACATATAATATCTCTTTCATCTTCAATGGTATTCCAAAATCAAGCTTGTAGCTTGCTTCACCAATTCCCTTGATGGGATATTGATAGTAATCTCCTATTGACACCTTTTGTGGGGAGGTCTTCTCTTCGAGTTTTGAAAGAGTTTTCTTTTGTCCAGACATGTGCTTTGAAGCACCACTATCAATAAGCCATGTATCTTCTCCAGGTTTTATAGATCTAGAGAGTGTAGAGAATAGAACATACTCTTCTGCATCTTCTTCTTCGTTCCTTCTAGATCTTCTCTTGAAGAAGGGCCTTTCTTCTTCTTCTTCTTCTTCTTTTTCTTCTCTTCTAGATCTTTTCTTGTGAGGCCTTTCTTCTTCTTCTTCTTCTTCTCTTCTAGATCTTTTCTTGTGAGGCCTTTCTTCTTCTTCTTCTTCTTCACTTTCATCTTCTACTAGGTGTGCTTGATGTCTCTTATGGTGGAATCCATTCTTGTTTCCCTTTGAGGGACAATCCCTAGAAATGTGTCCTATTTTATGAAAAGTGAAGCATTGGAATGTGGAAAACTTATTTCCCTGAGTAGTTCCTCTTTTCTTTTGAAATCTTTGTGGAGGTTGAGACTCCTTGTGACTATCCTTCTTGAAGTAGGGTTTATTCCTTCTTCTCTTGGTGTGAGTGGCCAAGGCTTGGTCACCTTCTTTGAGCAAGGCTTCTCTGTTAGCAACCCTAGCTTCTTCTTGGATGCAATCTTCCCATACCACATCAAACTTCATGCTTTCTTTTATGACACACATGGTTTGAATAAATGACTCACATGGTCTAGTGAGACCATTTAAAGCAGTCATGACTAGTTCATCAAGAGTATCTCCAATGGCATTTAGTTGTTCCTTGAACTGGGAAACCCTTGAGAAATAATATTGAATGGATTCTCCTTGATTCATCTTGGTTCTCTTCAATTGAGCTCTCAGGTTCATCTTCCTATTGATGTTCTTTCCTTCATACATTCTGCCTAGGGCATCATACATTTCCTTTGGAGTATTCTTGGATGCCACTTGGGAATCAAGTGGTCCTTAATAGAATCAGCAATGATTCTCTTTGCCCTAATCAGGTCCTTCTTATATTTCTCTTTGGCTTCATCTTCTTCAGGTTCTGCAATCTCATCTTTAATATATTGGACAAGATCATTCTCTTCAAGAATGAGGCCAATTCTGTATTTCCATGCCCGAAAATTTTCTATATCCTCTAGCTTATCTTCAAGCTTAGTGCTTGGAGCCATCTTCTCCAGGGGTCAAAGAGATTGAAGTTTATCAAAAGATAGAATAACACTTACCAGGAGATGTGCTTGATTGAATCGGAAGTTCTAGTTTGTTCTGCTTCTGGAAACTTCAACTTTTCACCTTCCAGATCTGCAATAGAATTTCTGGTTTTTTGGTCTTCTCTTTTGTTAGGAATTATGATCCAAAAATGTAATAAATAGAAGTTTAGTTTAATAAATGTAAAAGGGAATCTACACACTCACGTGATTATGTGAGGTGTCCCTTAGTTAGTTTTAGTAACGGTAAATTAGTTGTTACTCTTTGGATATTTAAATCCATCGAGTTTTCCATGTGAGGTAATCTTTCGGGATTTAGCCCTCACATCTCTGTGATGTAATTATTTTCCTTCTTCATTAATAAAGTTATGTGTCTGAGGACACTTTGTCAAAGTGGTATCAGAGCACGCGGTTGAAGCTTGGTCTGGTTGAAGCTTGGTCTGGTTGGAACCTGGTTGGAAGGTGCTAAAGGTTGTTTGAAGAAGGTGACTTTCAAGGTTTTGGAATAGCGAAATTTTAACCGTAAGTTAATGCTTCCTATTCTTTTGGGCTAAAAAGGATCTCTGCAGAATTTTTACTTGGAGAGAGTAAAATATTATTATTTTTTTAAGGAAAGATTATTTAAAAAAATTTGTGGAAGAGAATTTTTACAAAAATGATAGAAAGTGATATCATGTCTAAAGAATATAGAAGATCGTCCAGTGCATTCTTTGGAAATGTCCGATTTTATCTTTAACTCTAAATCATCAAGCTGGAGCCGATCCATCCGCTCAATTTCTGCCGAGAATCGATTGTGAGTCGTTTCGCCATCTAATTGCGGCTGCTGCCATTGATGCAGCGATTGATTGAGAAGATTATGCTAGGTTTCTAAAGGTGAAGATTTATAGAGAAGAAGTATATTTCTTTGGACGGCAACTTCCCGGAACTGATCATAAGTCTTGATCAGCCTGCAGCGAAGGCAAGCCCTGAGTTCACGGCCAAAGCTCGTTGGAAATTGTGCAGAAGTTGCCATCGCTTCACAGTTCAATCAATATAGAGAGAAGCCCTGAATAAAAGTTGTTGTGTGCTGTAAACCAACGGAAACGAAGTCAAAAGTATTATAAATTTGACTGTAGCCTTGTAAATTTGAATGTAAATCCTTCGCCAAATTTGCAAATCCCTTAACCAAATTTGTCAAACGCACCAGCCATCATTCCGTGGAGAGCAGAGAGAGACGCAACCAGCCATCATTCCGTGGAGAGCAGAGAGAGACGCACCCAGCCATCATTCCGTGGAGAGTAGAGAGAGACGCACCCAGCCATCATTTCATGGAGAGCAGAGAGAGACGCACTGTTGTGGAGGAGAAGCTTGTGGGAGAGCCAGCTGCCTGTGCGTTGAAAGATTCAAAGGAGGTCTTCTCTGTGGTCGCATTCGAAGAGGGAGTCTGGTGACCTGAAGAAGGAACTCGAGTGCCATCTGTTGCGTGAAGCAGAGGTTTGAAGTGAAGCCTGCGGAGCCTGGCTGTGGAGAGTTCTGTCGGCCGTCTAGAGAAGGTCGTGGAGGAAGGATTGTATGGTTATCTGAGGAACCAGCAAAACTCCAGAAATAAAAGAGTAACTTCACATTCTTGTATAATTTTTTTTCACTTTTCATTTAATTCACTGTTTATGTAATATTTTGAAAAGTGAATCATTATTATTCATTTTTATTTTTGGCGATTTTTTTAAATATTAAGACGAAAAAGGTGGAGATATAAATTTAAAAAAAAAAAGAGAAGTTATTTTTGAAGTTGATGGGATTGGATCTTATGACCTCCCACTCAACAATATTGTATCTCTCCAATTCACCTATAAAGATTTGTTGTTTTTTGGAGTAATAAGGTGTAATTTTTTATTGGGCATTGGAGTAATAAGGAGTTTTGTTGGTGTCATAAGGAGTACTTGTATTTTCACTCAAAGTTTTGATTATAGCAAAGTGAAGCTCTATCAAATTCTTTTCTTGAGGCTATAAGTGGGTCAAGGCCAAGCCCCTATAGCTTTCTTTTGCATGGTGTGTGGTGGTTCTTGCAGCATTTCTTTCATGGTGACTCTTGTTGATGAGTAATTTTCTTTTAATGTTGGTGGTGATATTTTTGCATAAAATCTTCCATTGGTGATATAAGGTGATTGTTTACTTCTTCTGGTGATATAAGGTGCTTTCTTTAAATGCTTGGAGCTATAAGATTTGCATAATACACATCTTCTGGAGTTATAAGGTGTTTATTATTTTTTTACAATGTCTAAAGTTATAAGTCTTTTTAATGAATCTGACAAGTTGGAAGGATCGAAAAATTATAAAGTTTGGAGTCGTCATATTCAAAGCACTCTTATTTACAATGAATTGTGGAAGGGTTTCTGTAATGCTAAACCTACCAAACCAACTAATCATGATCAGCTTGCAAAGTGGGAAGTAAAAGATGAAAAGGCCTTAGCATTGATTCACAGTACTGTTTCTGATGATATTTATGTGCATATTGAAAATAGTCCTGATGCGTGGTCAGCTTGGAAGACATTGAAAGATTTATTTGATTCTCAAAGTGAAGCTAAGAAAATTGATCTTCAATTGAAGTTGTTTCAACAAAAATTGTCTTCAGGAGGTGATGTCATGGAGTACATTTCTAGATTAAAAAATATCAAACAAGAAATTTCAAGAGCTGGTTTTGATAAAATTGAAGACAGCATGATGGTGACCATTTTGATCGCAGGATTGCCTGAGACATATAAGCATTTTTTGGAAACTTTACAAATTACAAATAAATTGGATAAAATTTCTTTTGATGAACTAAGTGAATTACTTGCCACACATGAAAAAAAATTTGGTAAAACAAAGCAAGCAGGAGAAGATGTTTTGGTTGCGAGTACTAGCAAACAGTCTCCAGGTAATCATCAAAAAGGCCATGATCAGAAAGTTTTTCAAAATTCAAATAGAGGTCGTGGTCAGGGTTTTGGAAGAGGAAGAGGCCGCGGAAGAGGAAGAGGAAGAAATCAAGGAAGAGGTTCTAAAGAATTTGAAAGTACACAGTCACAGTTTTCTGGAAGAGGAAGAGGTTCAGGTAACCAACAGGTCTCTGGAAGAGGAAGAGCTAATAAACAGGTCACATGTTTTCGTTGTAATAGAGTTGGACATTATGCTTCAGACTGTAGAGTTCCATTTGAAAAAATTCTCAAAGAAAGAGAATCTAAAGAAGCTTCATCAGCGGCACATTATGCTCATGCAGACGATAATGAAAATTGTGAATATGTCTTTACAGCACTTGGACAATCAGAATCAATGGATTTTGTTCAAGTTCATCAGTTGGAATCAGTGAATTTTGTTCAGTCTTCTTCTTGTTTCAAAAATGATTTTGAAGATGCTTGGATTATGGATACAGGGGCTACTCAGCATATGACATATAGGAAAGATTTCTTTTGGAGTTATGAAGATTGTCATTTAAATTCAATTTTTCTTGCAGATGATTCTATTCATTTACCACAAGGAAAAGGAACAGTTAAGGTTGATTTGCCTGGAATTGGAGAAAGATTGATTTCTAATGTTTGGTATGTGCCTACATTTAAGAAAAATTTGTTGTCTTTAGTTGTCATTCGCCAATTAGGACATCAAGTTGTAATGGAAGGTGGTATCCTTTTTGTTAATTCAACAAAGGATGCATACAAAACAGTTATGACAGGTTATGAAGACGGAAAGCTTCTTAGGATGAAGGGAACAGTCATTCCTAGATCAAAGGAACATTTGAAGGAATTTGCAGGTTTAGTTGAAACTGATGTTTCACCTATCCGATTGTGGCACATTCGTTTTGGGCACTTGAATGTTGATAGTCTTGTACATCTTCAAAAACAAGGAATGGTAAAGGGGTTGCCTACTTTTCGGAAGGAAAATGCAAAGTGTGAAGCTTGCATTTATGGCAAACAGAGAAGGATAGCTTTTTCAAAAAGCACTTGGAGAGCAACAAGGAGATTACAGCTTATTCGTAGTGATGTTTGTGGTCCTTTGGAAACTTCACTTGGTGGTTGTAAATATTTTTTGTTGTTTATTGATGATTTTAGCAGAATGGTTTGGGTGTATTTTTTGAAGGAAAAATCAGAAGTGTTTGAAAAGTTTCAGTCATTTCAAAATTTGGTTGAAACAGCAACAAAAGAAAAGATTGCTACTTTGAGAACTGATAATGGTGGTGAGTTTACATCAAATAATTTTTTGACTTATTGTCAGAAAAAAGGGATTAAAAGACAGTTGACCAATTTTTATACTCCACAGCAAAATGGAGTATCAGAAAGGATGAATCGGACTTTATTGGGCATGGCTAGAGCAATGTTATTTTTCAAAGGGTTGAAATCATGTTATTGGGCAGAAGCAGTTCATACAGCAGTTTATTTGAGGAATAGATCTCCTTCATCATCACTTGATGGAATAACTCCTTTTGAGGCTTGGTATGGATTCAAACCTATGGTCAAACATTTGAGAGTTTTTGGTTCAGTTTGTTATGCACTTGTCCCAAAAGAAAAACGAAAGAAGTTAGAGTCTAGAAGTGTTAAGTGCATGTTGATTGGTTATTCTCATGAGAAAAAGGGGTATAGGCTTCTGTCAGATGAAAATTTTATTGTCGGCAGGGATGTGATTTTTGATGAAACTGAAAGTTTAAGTGTAGAAGAGGTTGAAAAACAACTTAGTCACTTAGAGAAAAAAGTAACTAAGGAACAATTAAGGATGCAACACTTAAATAAGACAAGGAATGAACAATGGTTTGATCTCACTTCAGAAGTACAGGCTGATGAACAGGTTGAAGATACTTTGAATTCTTCACAAGTTAACTTGGATGATTCAAATCAAGTTAACATTGAAAAGAAGAAACCAAAATGGGCAACTAAGTTACTTCAGGATGTTAAGTCTGATGAAAAAGGCAAAACAGGTACAAGGAGTTCTAATACGGGTTCAGAAAATTTTTCTCTTTCAGTTGTTGAACCAACTACTTTTAATGAAGCAGTTGAGTATGATGAATGGAAAATGGCCATGCAAAGTGAGTATGATGCAGTAATGAAGAATCAGACTTGGAAAATAGTTGATTGTCCACATTATGTTAAACCCATTGGTTGTAAGTGGGTTTACAGAATTAAGTACAAAGCAAATGGAGATATTGATAAATATAAGGCAAGATTGGTGGCAAAGGGTTTTGCTCAGAAAGAAGGGATTGATTATGAAGAAACTTTTGCCCCAACAGCGAAATGGAATACTATCAGGATTGTGCTAGCTTTAGCTGCACAAAATGGATGGAAAGTGCATCAAATGGATGTAAAAAGTGCATTTCTAAACGGTGATCTACAAGAGGATGTTTATATGACTCAACCTCCTGGTTTTGAGGTTCCAGGGAAAGAAAATCAAGTTTGTAAACTAGTTAAGGCATTGTATGGATTGAAACAGGCTCCCAGAGCTTGGTATGCAAAAATGGATGCCTACCTACAGAAAGTTGGTTTTCTTCGTAGTGAGTCAGATGATACTTTGTATGTTCGAATTCAGGAAAACAACTTAGTCATTTTGGTTATGTATGTTGATGATTTGCTCATAACAGGTAACAATAATGATCATATATTTCAGGTTAAGAAAGAACTTCAAACAGGTTTTGAAATGACAGACTTGGGTTTACTTCATTACTATCTTGGAGTTGAAGTAAAGCAGCAGGAAGGAAGTATATTTATTTCTCAAGCTAAGTACATATCTGGATTATTGAAGAAGTTTGGAATGGAGGAATGTAAACCAGCGATTACTCCCATGGAGCAAAATTTAAAACTTTCTAAGTTTGAAGGGGGGGAACTTGTAAATTGTACTGGATATAGACAGTTAATTGGATGTTTGATTTACTTGATGAATACTCGTCCTGATCTATCTTATGAAGTTAGCATACTTTCTAGATATATGCAGGAACCTAGAGAAAGTCATTGGAATGCAGCAAAAAGGGTGTTAAGGTATCTTCAGGGAACAAAGGATTTTGGACTTGAGTTTAAAAGAAACAAAAATTTCAAACTTGTTGGCTATTCAGATGCGGATTTTGCTAGAGATGTTGATGACAGGGCATCTACTTCAGGTTACTTAATGAATATGGGATCAGCTGCGGTGGCATGGAGTTGTAAAAAGCAGGATACAATTGCAAATTCTACAGCAGAAGCAGAATATATTTCATCTTGGGAAGCTGCTTGTGAGATAGTTTGGTTAAGAAGGATTTTGCAAGACCTCAAAGTTGATCAGAAAGAAGCAACTTCATTATTTATTGATAATCAGTCAGCAATCAAGTTATCCAAAAATCATGTTTTTCATTCAAAAACTAAGCATGTGGATACTAAGTATCATTATATTCGGGCTCTCGTCGTCAAACAAATCATCAAGCCAAAGTATTGTCCATCAGAAGATCAAACTGCAGATATTTTTACAAAATCTCTTGGAAGGGTCAAATTTGATAAGTTTAGAAATGAACTTGGTATTTGTTCAAAAGAATTTTTGGATCAAAGGGGGGATTGTTAGGAATTATGATCCAAAATTGTAATAAATAGAAGTTTAGTTTAATAAATGTAAAAGGGAATCTACACACTCACGTGATTATGTGAGGTGTCCCTTAGTTAGTTTTAGTAACGGTAAATTAGTTGTTACTCTTTGGATATTTAAATCCATCGAGTTTTCCATGTGAGGTAATCTTTCGGGATTTAGCCCTCACATCTCTGTGATGTAATTATTTTCCTTCTTCATTAATAAAGTTATGTGTCTGAGGACACTTTGTCATCTTTTCTGGTTTATTGGTGCACAGGTACGCAACTTTTCTGCTTCTTTGGTGCATAGGTGCGCAACCTTTCTGGTTCCCTGGTTTTCTGGTTTTATGCACTTTTGGTCAAACTAGGGTTTGAATTTCCCGGAGTTCTACCCAACCAAAAACCTCGATCCAGGGCTCAAAACTTTGATTTTGAGGAGGGCTATCCAGTCATGCAATCAAAATCCAAAAATACCAACTTTTGCAGAAACCCTCATTTTCACCGAAGGAGGAGAGAGAGAGAGATTTTCACCTTGTGAAAGATATCCTATTCAGGCTAGCTCTGATACCATGTTAAGTTTATACTAATTTGACTAGCAAGATCACTGAAAGAAACACAATCACAAGATAGACAGAGATTTTACCCTGGGAAACCCTCATGGGGTAGAAAACCCAGCAAAGATTTCCTCAATAAAGATGATCAACCAAATACAAGATGTAGTCCAAGACTAGAGCTCCTTCTCCTCCTCCTATGCAGACCTCTATCTCACTTGTGCGCTACTTTTCGAGTGATGAATGAGTGAGATAAGTGAGGAACATCCTCCTCCTCTACTTATACATGTCGTCTTGAGACAGAGGGTCAATAGGCGACTCCTGAATGTCGATCGAAGCACTATTGTATCTGGAGCTTCTTCACCAATTTCATAGGCAGGTAGAGAATCTACGTCCAAGAGATAGAGATTTTGTTGAACACATCTATGTCCCCGAGTGAATTTCTCATCACAATTATAACAAATCCCTTGTTCTCTGCGTGCCTGCATCTTTGTTTCAGATTAATGCTTGATAGGAGTTGATCGAGGAGCTAGCAGGATGGGAGGTCGTTGAGAACCCATATTTCGGAAGGGAACAAAAGGGGATTTGGAGCGTTGTTGGGCGACAATCTTGTCTTCTTCCAACTTAGCCAACCCCAAGGATTCCATCATTGTGTTGGGATAGAACATTTTGACCTCAGAGCGGATTGCATCCTTTAGACCACTGATAAAACAACTCCAGTAGAAGTCATCAGGCAATCATTCGATGTGGTTGGCTAGTTTCTCAAATTCGGTTTGATACTCTCTCACAGTGCCAACTTGGCGAAGTTTAGTGAGGGCTCCTATGAAGTCATCAAAAGCACTAGGACCAAATCGTTGCAAAAGGAGCTGGAAAAAATATGGTCATTTTGGCTCTTCATGAGCCTTGATGTACCAACAGTACCATTGAAGAGCTTCCTGTTCCAAATGAAAGGATGCAAGTGGAACTTTGTTGACATCAAAAGTATTATGCAGACTGAAATATTGTTCTGCACGATAGATCCATCCATTCATATTAGTACCATTGAAGCGAGGAAAATCAAGCTTCGGACCACAGAAATTGCTGGAAGAAGAGAACCCATTGTTTGATGAAGACTCGGACTGTCGTTTGTTGTTCATGGCTAAATGCTCAAGATGGAGGCCGAGAAATTTTTCATCCAGATCCTGGAGTTTGGCTTGGATGGCTGCAAGTGCTTCCTCCATGGTTTTTTCTCCTGCGCGGATGACAACCATAACCAAGATTTTTTTATTTTTTTTCCCGAGTGGGTAGAAAAACAAAAACATAAACTGTTTCAGTAAATGAAAATCTGGATTTGGGAAAAAATAAGAAGGGTAATTTGGGTTTTACTAGGTTTTGGACACTATCGAATGGACAGAGACTCAAAGAGGTTGAAAATGAAGATTTTAGAAGCGGGGTGAAAGAATGAGAAAATTTGGCAGAGAGGGACAAAGAAGCAGAATTAGGAAAGGAACTCTGTGGTAAAATTTGAAGGCGATTGGGTGAAAGTCAAAGAAGTTATGGCAAACCCTAAAAATAGACAAATGTGAGATTTCTGGCTTTGGGAAGTGGAATTTGGGATAGGGTCCTCAGGAATGAAATATGCAGAATGGGATTACAGGGATGTCAGCAAAGTTTCAAGGGAAATAGAGTGAAAACAAGGGAGATATGGCGAAAAAATAGTTTTTTTTTTTTTTTTGCAGGAATGGATCTGCAATGGCGAGGAAGGGATCGGAAACAGATAGATCTGCGATGGTGCGGAAGTGATCAAAAACAGAGGGATCTGCAACGATGTTGAAGTGATCGAAAACAAATGGATCTCTGACCGACAACAGTTTTGGACCCCAAGTATGCTCGGCTTCCTAACAGTTCAGGGGATTCACTCAGCCACCAATGTTGTCTGACGGCTTGCGTATTGGGGCAGTACCACTCACTCCACGGCTCAAGTAAAACTAATAACTACTTTACCACAAATGACAGCTCTTGGTTTACCTCACGGGTGGGAACTAGTCAATTAGGTAGTGGTTGTTGCCATTTTCGCTGACGGGTCCTCTCAATGGGCCAGCTACTTCGGGGTTCCTGTGGTACTCCTCACAATGAGTTTCAGGGCTTGTGCCCAAGTACTTCCCACAGTAAAGAGGATAGGGATTATTCCCAGATCCAAATCTGCAACAGATACGAAAAAAAAAAAATTGGCATAAATTTCACCCAACAAGCCCAAGAAAGTGCTCTAATACCAGATATGAGGAACCTGCAACAATTAATTGATAAAATGCACAATATATTGGATCACGAAATATTTTTATTGATCACGGGCCACTTTGAGGGGGCAACCTCCTTTGAGCAAGCTCAATACAAATAACTTCATGGTGCCTTCATTGGCCTCAACACACACTTATATACTAAATCTAGGCGCCAATACTATGGATCAAAAGCATGGGCCAATACAAATTATGGATCAACAAATACTACAGGCAGCTTACAAAGCATATGCACCCAACAACAATAACACAAACTATGGATCAACAATTACTACGGGACGAATTACAAAGCATATGCGTCCAACAAAAATATACTTACAAAGTAAAGAGAAGGGTTGACATGGGTTCCTAACAACTGGGACCGAATTTTGTAGTAGTGATAAAGTGAAGGAGTTTTACGAAAATTGGCATAACTTTTTCATACGGTATCGGAATCGCAAAATTCTTGGCTCATTGGAAAGATTGTTGAAAGGGCTATGTGATGATATGATATATGGTGAAATTTAAAGTAGTGAAAAGAATTGATATAGGCCTAAAGTACAGTGAATATGGTCGACAGTCAACTAGGGCCAAATTTTGCAGCAATCATCAAGAGAAGAAGATTGACGAAAACTTGCATATATTTCTCATATGGTATCAGAATTGAAAACTTCTTGGATCGTTGGAAAGTTTGATGCGATGGATATGTGATGACATGATATAGAAATTCTTTCGGTTTGTTTATATCTTCTTCAAATCCTGATCTTGGCAAAGGTATGGTTGATGCTTGTCGGTTTCTCTTGTGATGGCATATGTCTCTCATGGATAGAGTTCATCTTTGATATTGGTATGGTATGTGAAGACATTGAATATGTTATGGAATCTATGATGGTGGTTATCTTGGCATAGATATTGATTTTATCCTAGTATAGATATTGTTTTGAGTGAGGAGGAGCTGCGTTGAACGAATTTGAAACGTCGAGTTTCAAATTCGTTCAACGCAGCTCCTCCTCACTCTAAACTATTCCTACGTAATGACTGTCTTCAAATAGATATTGTTGTTATCTTGTCTTAGATCTTGATGGTTTTCTATGAATAAACCATGGTATTATGCATAACATCTACGACTTGATTTGATGTAAAAGATTGAATATGTAAATAAAATCTTTGGATGATTGTTTCTGGGAAATATTGAAAATTGTACTTGAGGCATGCAGAACTTGATGCAGTGATAGTGATAAGGACGGTGATACAAATACAATGACAGAGACAGTATGACAGTGGCAGTGATAGTGACAGTTTGACAGTTACAATGACATGGATTAGGACAATGGAAGTGATAGTGACAGTTTGATAGTTACAGTGACAGGGATAAAGACAGAGACAGTGACAGTCATATATTGATTCTCTTATTCATATCAGGGAGGCATGATGAGGAAAGGACAGGTTGGAGCCTATGATCTCAGGGGGTTGTAGCCTCCTTTCAGTTGGAGCTGATAAACGAGGGGGTTGGATCCTCCTTCTAGTTGGTGCTAGAAAATCAGGGAGTTGAAGCTTCCTTCAATATGGTGTTGGTAAACAAACTGAATGTAATATTTATATTATATAAGAAAAGCATAATGTGGTTTTCTCCCGTTTGGGTTTCCACGTAAAATATCTTGTGTACTATGTATGGTTTCTGTGATGATGAATGGTGTTCTTAATGATTAAAGTTTAATTGATGTGATTAATGTTTGAAATGGTAAAAAGTGCTAAATACTGATTCACCCCCCCCTCTTAGTATTTCCAACAAGATAGACAAAAAATGATTACTCATTATGCCCACCATGGTGGAAAAATATGGGTATGTATACTTCTCAACAAACCTATTACAATGAGATTTGCAGAAACACGTAGGGGTTCTGGGAAAGGATCTCCCAAATATTGGGTATCTATCATCAGACTAGGTCGAACACTTTATGAAATGGGAAGAATATCTAAAATCATCAGTAGAGCAGCTGTTAACGACTAAATCCTTCGGTGTGGACACCAATCGATCTCCCTAGTCCAAATGGTTTGGATCTAGAACAAAGAAAAACAAGAATGAAAACCTTTCCCTAGATCTATCAAATTAACTGAATGCAAAGAGTCTAGCTCATACCTTATTTATGAAGGTTTTGATCGTGGCTTGAAGCTTTCACAATCCTATTTGTTGATGAAGAGATTATCTGCAAAAGATTCAAAAGGACAAATACAAGAGACTACAAGATAACATGATACATCTAAGAAATTGACCAAGGAGAACTACTATAAATGAAATTACACATCATTTATGGGAAATGAATATATTTATGTATTAATTAAAATAGAGGAAAGAATTACAACCAATGAAGCCTTGGTGTTGAAGATCCTTTCCAATGGAACCTTGCCTCAATTTTCCAATCATGGACGAATGGATTCTTGGCTCAATTTCTCCTGCATTTGGCTTCCCTCATTTCAACCCCCCTATCCCATGAAGAGGAGATTCATTTATAGGCCAAAAGATATGAGAAGGAGAGGAGAGGATTATGGGAGAAGGATGAGGTGAGATCCTACTAAGCTCGAAGGTGAGTAAGACCCCCCCTAAATGGAAGCAGTGATCCTCCACGAGGGTCTCCTTCGAGATACTTCTCGAAACTTATATTTTTCCCTCCATACAGGCATCGACGTGCCCTAGAAACTAGCAAGATGTGCCAACTACGCACTGTGCAGTGGAGCAAGGTGCATCAATCTGGAAAGACGTGCTTTGTTATAAGTCAAGGTGCATCGACCTCTCTAAATAGGGTCTTTACAGGGAAAAAACCTCATGACTCATCTTCCAAGGAGTTTTCGCTAATTAATTTAGGTATTTAGGCAAGGAGAAAGTGTACAGGGTTTGTAATCATGATGAGTACAAAAATTATGTGTAACAAAATGCCTCCCAAATTATGAAGCTAGAGTAACAGGATAGGTGAAAAACTTTGATGGATAAGGTATAAAGGATCGAGGCAAGGAACCGTTAGTTATAAATCTTACAACAATAACCAAGGATCTTTTGCAGTACAATAATTTTATCATCCCAACAACTCACAACATGGATGCCAACCAATACTTTACAGATCCATGTTGATACTGACCGACGATATGGCCACCAAAATACAACGTGGATCCATATCTGAATGATTGAAAATAATCATGGTTACTAAAATACAAGCATAGATCCATGATGAGATAATGACACATCCACGACCAATACAAGAGTGGATCTGTGTGATAGTACATCAATGTGCTATGAATATTTAATTAATATTATTAA
Source organism: Larix kaempferi (assembly GCA_027924585.1). NCBI lineage: Eukaryota > Viridiplantae > Streptophyta > Pinopsida > Pinales > Pinaceae > Larix > Larix kaempferi. The sequence goes on along the minus strand of BSBM01001005.1, from coordinate 42,896,176 downwards.
TTATAAATTAATAGTTTATTAGGTTACTAGTGAAAAGACGTAACCCTTCTTAAGAATGCTCAAACCTTATAAAAGGCGAGCTCTTGTAAAGCATTAAGCATCTTATCAATTCAATAATATATCTTTTATTCAATATGGATTTCGTGTCCTAGTTTTTCTGCCGCATTTGGTATCAGAGCTCGGATTCGGCTCCTTCAACCTGAGCTCAGTTTCGGCTCTCCCTTAATATCCAACCGGATACGGTTGCTACCGTTGGCCATACTCCTCAGATTTTCTCTGATTTAAAAGGATCCTTGATCCAGAATTGGTCATTGGCCATTAAATCCCCAGAAATATGAATTTATCGAGAAAGAAGAATAAGAAAAAGAAAAAAAAAGGGGGTTCGGCTGCTACTCCTCACCACCTGCACCAGCCTGCTTTTATGTCCTGGGCTTTCCACGTCCTTCCAGCTCCGTTCCACCCGCACATCACAACTCTCATCCTCCCACGCCACTCTCCTCATCCCTGTGACTCACGCACTTTTTGCTCCCCCACATTCCCTCTGCATCCCTTCCCCCACGTAGATCCCATATCCTCCCATGCCTTCCACCCATCCCAGCTCTCCTCCCAACACCACGCCCTTCCACCCGCATGCCCTTCTTCCAGCCTTCCCTCGCACCCTCCCATCACGCCCTCTACATCTGCCATTCCCCTCTCACAGCCCTCCCCTCCCACACAACTCCTATCTCCCTCCGCTCTCGCATCCTCCATACCCCTCGGCCATTCCTCCTGCGTCCACGCCTGCACGCCTCCGCGCTGGTCCACTCCCGCTCCTTAAATCTCCCGCGCAGTCCCATCTTCCTGCCTGCTCCCCTCCATCCCTCGTCCCTCGTCCACTGCAACCCTCACCAATCACCACACCCCCCTCCTCCTTCCACGACCTCCTGCTGCTCCATCCTGCATGCCCTCCCACAACCCCCGCATCTGCACACCTCCATCCTGCACACAACCCCCGCGCACTGCACCATCCCCGCCGCCATCCACAACCTCCACCATGCTCCCTCGCACTGACTCTCTCCACCTCCCAGTCCTCCATGACTCTCCACCCTCATCTCCCCCGTCACCTCACTCGCTCGCCCCTCGTTTCACACTTCACCAGCCCCACCATCCTCCTTTCTTCCCCACCTGCTCACTTTTTTCTCCTCCCATTCTGTTTCGCGCAGCTCCCCAATTTTTCCACCTTCCATCGCCCTTCCACCTGCTCCATCCCTACCGCGTTACTCCTCTACATTATGTCCTCCCACCTCCACGTAAGCCCTACAAAACAAAACAAAATATAATTATATTATTATTATTTATTATTATATTCCTTAGCACCCCCAAATTCAAAACAAAATAATAAAATAATATTATTATTGTTTATGTAATAATACATATTATTATTACAAAAAAAAAAAAAAAAAAAAAATTCCCCTCTACAAGACCTATGGCGTCATTCAATGAAGAATTGATCAAGCTTTTTGAACAAATTAGTAAGGATATAATTGAAATAAAAAATTCTATTAACAATTTAACACTTACAGAAAATGAAGATGTATGTGAAAATTCCGTAGAAGAAGCCACTAAAACTGAAGTAAAAGAAAAAGATGTAGTAGACCATTATGTCAACCATGATGAAAGTAATGACATTGATCAAGATAATATGCAAGACAAATATACCACACATCCTATTAATGAAGAAACCAACAACGAAATATTTGATAAGGAGGAAGATACAAAAAACTATTATGTCAACCAAGAAGAGAGTATGGATCTTGATCAAAATTGCAACAAGAAGCAAGCCAATTATGCAGTCAAGTATCTGAAGGAAGCTGTATGCACAAAGGAAGAAAATACAAAAGAACTTTTGATAAAGACTAAAAAAAAAGGCAGTAATGAAGATCAATACATCAACAAGAATGTCACATACATAAACACACGAAGAGAAGATGTCATCATAAGGACTGCTATTAAGAACATCAATAAGAACAACTATAAGGATAATCGGAATAACAACATGAAAATAGTTATTATGAGAAAGTTGATCAAGTCTGTTCAATCAAGAACAAAAATAGTTAAAAGTAACAACCAAGCAAGCAGTAAAAACATAAACAAAACTTTACCAAATATAGATTTAATACAGATTCTGAAGCAAAAGAAACAAAAGGAAGCAATGGTCGTAATCAAAATCGCACCTCTCAGGTCATCAGTGCGACATAGAGCCAGAATAAAAGATGACATTAGGAAAATACTCAAGCTTTGAGGACAAAGATTTCCTAAGGGGAAGGCAATGCTATGAATATTTAATTAATATTATTAATCATAAATTAATAGTTTATTAGGTTACTAGTGAAAAGACATAACCCTTATTAAGAATGCTCAAACCTTATAAAAGGCGAGCTCTTGTAAAGCATTAAGCATCTTATCAATTCAATAATATATCTTTTATTCAATATGGATTTCGTGTCCTAGTTTTTCTGCCGCACAATGAGATAATAAAACAACCACGACCATAACATCTGTGTGGGAATCTACTAAAAAAATCTCCATCGCAACCTGAGCGTAGTAATAAGACATCAGAACGAACCAATGTCTTCTACCCATTCTCAAAATGATAGGAATATGACCATGTGATTACAATGTGTTGAAGTCTAACATGGTAGAAACCACTTGATTATCAGTCAATGATGTAAACCGTTAACAAGTGTGAGGGAAATCATCAATGATGACAATTATCCCCAAGGTATCACTAGTACATCCCAATGAATGTGAATAAATGAGTTGGAGTGGAACATCCATGGAATCATTCAATCAGAGATCAATGATGCAAACCTACTGTCGAAACTGAGGAAACCTGCCATTAAGGAATTCAAGCCCAAGGTACTTGATTAGTTTTGAGGTCCAATCCTTGGATGATGTATTGTAGTCGACAAGAATAGACCCGCTGAAGGAGAGCCATGATGTATCCCACACCATCGACACGAAACTAACACATGAAGTGATATAAGATGGTAGATCAAATGAGTGTGAACTAACAAAAAGGTGTAATGGTAAATAGGGACAACCGACACAATGGAAGGCTTAATGACTGGGAAGATTGATTATGGACAAAGACTTCCTTTGAAAATTTTAACAGCACAACAAGCGACTTGGCAGCATTAACTCAACATAGCAGAGACCAAGAAATAATGCAACAAATGACTGAAGCATTCTTCAGAGTACCCAAAGGAGTAGAATGACTCATAGAATTGGTATGATACAAAAACAAGCTGATTACCCAACTGTTTGACTAGAGTGCAGACATGTGACATGTACAAAGGTTCCTTTAAGTTGCCATTAATACATAATGTATCTCATCATATGATGAGCCCAATCTCACATGTTTTACGAACCTGAAAAGGAGGGGTTCGATCCCAAAAAAGGGTCCTTCCATGTATAATTTTACGAGTTCAAAGAAGGTTAACTCAGTGACGTTTCACATTTAGATAGTCTGAAATGGTCAAAAGAAGACTCATAATGGTTATTTTTCGTAAAAGTTAGTCTCCTCACCCGAAAAAGGATAAAACAACGTGAGAGAGAACTCTTCTAATCATGATTGACTAGAGTATTCCTTTTTCATAAATATTCTAAACTTCCCGGAAAAAGGATAAACTATTACCGGATAGACGTCCTTTCAAAACCTTATATGAGTGTAAAAGAAACAAGTTCGCTCGGCAATCATTTCCTATTTTGGGAGTCTGAAAAGAGCTTAAAGAGTACTCCATGTACAACTTTGGCGTGGTTAGTGACCGAGTACAACAAAGAAAAAATTAAACTCGACACAATTCCTTTTCCTTAAGTAGTTTAAGGAGGCTGGATAAAGTGATAAACCTATACTTGTTAGACACACCTTTTTACTCAATTTTTAATGAGCATGACAATGGTATCAAAAGCACTTGGAATATTTTTCATGTTTGAACCAGAGCACGATAAAGTAAAAAGTAAGCTCAATACTATATTAGTGTTTTTAACGAGCTCGAAGACAGGTGAAAAGAATGCTCATAATGTCTGCTTCATTTTTTAACGAGCTAGTAACGGAAAATAAACTATGCTCAGTATAATGCCTATTGGCAGGTTTCTTCCCAACATGATATCCAAAGGTTGGAATTTTCCCCCCAGCATAAGAAGCTGACGACTTACCTCCAGTATGATGTCCAGAGGCTGGAGATATGCCCCCCGAGCTTCATTTCATTCGCCTACTCATTTTCTTCATCAATCAAACTCGTGGTTCCCAATAGGAATATATTCACCAGGGAAGGTTCAAATAACATAGAGGATTAAATAACATAGACGAATGAAATGAAGGTTCAAATATTAAATCTGGTGAAAGACTCGACTAAAAGGGAGCGGATTTGTTTCATTTTTAATGAGCTTGACACAAGAATATAACTATGCTTGTGGGGTATTGTTTCATTTTTTAACAATCTTGACATAGGAATCGAACTATGCTCACTTTCTTCTATTTCATTTTTTATCAAACTTGACACAGGAAAAGAACCATGCTCATGAAGTTGGTTTCATTTTTACACAAGCTTGAAACCAAAGGTAACCTATGCTTGGGAATGGTTTCATTTTTACACAAGCTCGAAACCAAAGGTAAACTATGCTTGTAGGGGTCTATTGCATTTTTAAACGAGCTTGGAGACAAAGACCAATCAGTGCTCATGGTTGCCCATTTAATTTTTTTAAACGAGCTTGAAATGAAAAATAAACTATGCTCATAATGACATGTTTCATTTTTTAACGAGCTTGACACAGAAAGGGAACTATGCTCATGGTGGCCCATTTCATTTTTTTAAACGAGCTTGAAAAGAAAAAGAAACTATGCTCGTAATGACCTATTTCATTTTTTAATGAGCTTGACACAGAAAGGGAACTATGCTCATGATCCTATGTTTCATTTTTTAACGAGCTTGACATGGGAAGGGAACTCTGCTCGTGGTGGCCCATTTCATTTTTTTAAATGAGCTTGAAACAAAAAAGAAACTATGCTCGTAATGACATGTTTCATTTTTTAACAAGCTTGACACAGAAAGAGAATTATGCTCATGATCATCTACTTCATTTTTTAACAAGCTTGACATAGGAAGGGAACTCTGCTCGTATTCATTTGTTTCATTTTTTAATGATCTTGACACAAGAATATAACTATGCCTGTAGTGACCTATTTCATTTTTTAACGAGCTTGACACAGAAAGGGAATATGCTCATACCACTTCATGGCTCCAAAGAGGATGACTCTCTAGAAGGAATACATATCGAAGGCTAAGCCTCGGTCATGGATTCTAGGATGTCCTCATTGGAAGGAAGATAAAACATGCCAACTCCCGAATCTAAGGTTAGAGAAGACAAGCAATCAGAGAGAGGCCCGTGTTCAGTGGAAGTTGAAAGGATGGGCTATAACACCACATTATTTACCTGCGGTGGGTAAGATACCACGTGGACATAAGTCAGATGATCGGTAATCGAATGAGTCAACAAACGAAAATTGGTCGATAGTCACAATTTGTCCGTCATGAGGGAAAGGAAACACTTGGAAGAGTGTAGAGACGAAAGCTTTGATCGCATAGACATAATATCGTCTGAGGAGCAGATTAAAATCCAAAGGATTCAAAACTACCAAAACATCAATAAATACCATTTTTTCGCCTAACGAAATAGGAAACTGAGGAGCAACCCCCATAGGTTGACCGATTCCCCTGTTAAAAGCTAACATATTTTGACTAATGGGAACAAGCTGCGGGGAACCCATATCTTGCCAAGCATTTAAGGATAAAATGCTAATTGCAACACCTTCATCAACTATAGTATGAGGTACATCTATATGACCAACCTGCACAATGATTTTGAAAGGAATATAGGAAGGAAGGCCAAGTGCAGAGAGTCCGTTCCAATCGATAAAAATTGATTGATTCGAAACCAAAGGAGGGATACCGTAAGCCTCATTACTTGGGGGGTCCTGTAATAGGAGTAATGCCCCTCTATATGGTAGAATCTATATTAACAAGAAGAACCTGAGCGGTATTAGATTCACTCTCTAACATGAGACTAGGATCGACCGAGGATGAAACTAGATCGAACACTTGGGTTTCAAAATTTAAGGGAAGATTGGGATCGACCGAGGATGAAACTAAATCGACCACTTGGTTTTCACTCTTCAAGGGAAGAGTGGGATCAACCGAGGATAAAACTAGATCAACCACTTGGGTTTCACTCTTCAAGGGAAGAGTGGGATCGACAGAGGATGAAACTACATTGACCACTTGATCAATCGACAACAAGTTTAGAGGCAATTTACCACAACTCATTGGAGGCTTTGATTGAGACACAGAAATATCTTCCAATAATCGCGAAGCTTCGTCCATGCGAGGAAAAAGGTAAGTACAGTGCATGTCCCTACATAATAAGCAAGGATTATTGACTTTACTTTTCTAACTCTTAACCAAAGAGTCGTTGGTTGACAAGGTATCATCAGTATGATGTCCAGAGGCTGACAATACAAGACATTTAGAATCTTGCGACCATACTTCAAATACCTGGGAATACTAGGGAAATTCTTAAGAAAATGGGGCCCCTCGCAAAGCCTGCAAGGGAACTTAGGTTTACGTAGATTCGAAATAGGTACATCAATACTCCCAACATGATGATCAGCAGCTGGTGGGTTTCCAACATGATGGTCATAGGTTGGAGATTTGACCTTTTGCTTAGTGTTCTTCTTCTTAGCCTTCCTTTTCTTCTTCTTTTTATCCACATGTTTACTAATGTCATAGCTTTCGACGAGTGAAGAGGAAGAAAGGGACGCAAACTCAACATTCGATGAAGAAGGCGAAGGATCAACGTAATGTTGATGCTCTTGTGGGGGAGGGCTATGATTCGACACAATTGGTGCACTTGAGATAATCGGGTTGGGGAAAAACCATACTTGTAATACTATAGTCAATCCTGGAAGGCTCAGCATGGCCATGAAGGGAGGACCAACACCTCCATATGGAGGAAAAACAAAAGACATACCCTTAAAAAGGGGTCTCTTGGTTGGTAGTCCCAGAAGATTTTTCCATATCTAAACTCTCTGAGAACCTCTAAATTACCACACAAATCAAACACTACTCAAATCTAAAAGAAACAAGCAGTCTATGAAAGGGTTGGATAAATAAGAAATATTCTCACAGGATTGTCAAATCATCGCAACTCGCGATATACTGTAGGGTACAATAGTTATACTTGGCCCAATATTTCAGAGCACTAACTAGGGAGGATTTTGACCGTACCCCTAACCATATAACCCGACTACCTAGCAGTACGTGCGTAATAATCTCCCCGAGTGTTGTTCTCGGTGTATTGCAACAATAAGACGGCCAATAGGTTTACTTGTATGGTTCCAGGATCCTAAATGGGTCTCCTGATATACACAAGGTACGTGGGAGCTCAAATCCGTAGTAGTGTTGTCTAATGCACAACCATACGAAAGGGTCCTTCCTATATACCATTGAGTATGTGAAAGAACCTTTCGATATACCATAAAAGTACATGAAAAGGTCGTTCGATATACCAATGAGTATGTGGAAAAACCACACAAACCCCGGAATGCAGTGCAGGAAAATAATGACAGCTCCTACACTTTAAGACGTCGAAACACGTCTCTAACCTATCATTCAAGTTGCTAAGGATTTTAAATTAACTAACGCTTGATTTTATCTTATGTGGTTAAGTGGGCAAATGGAAATTTAGACCTGACCAAGAACCATGCAAGTATGAGATGAAAATCTTATTTTCTATGAATTCCTACTTAAGAAGGAGAGAGAGAGAGAGAGTTTTTCTTCCAAATGAACAACCCTATGCAAATGCCACTTTAACTTTTTTTTAAATGGTAGAAACAAGCCAATCCACACCAAAGCAAAAATTATTTTGAAACCTTAATATGGGTCAAAGAGACTGTAGGATACACGATTCATGGCCCGGCCAAGAGTGGGAATTCTTTTTCAAAAATACAATTCATTTCGCTTAAAAATGCAAGCAAAATACTAGTTTTGACTCAAGGGACCAAACATGGCTCCAAATCTCAAGAATACCAAAGAAAAGAGGAAAATTCTTTTGCTTTAACAAATAATGGGAGAGTATATCTTTAATGAAAAGAAGAAGGGATCTAATCACTATTTCCAAACAAAAAAGAACATTTATAACCCCTAACTATGCAAAAGCTAAAATTAGTTTTCTTTTCTTTTATAAAACTTAGATCTGAACCAAAACAAGACTAGCTAAAAGTAGAACTCTTTTTGGAATTTTCATAAATATTTCAAATCTAAGCAAGAAAGCGAAAATAAAGCTCCCTCTTTAAACTAAGATGGAAACCAAATAATTTCTTCTTTTCAAATGCAAAAAGCAGAAAACACTGTACCGACCCAGTCACAAACCAAGCAGTAGGGAACCGAAGGTTTTGGCAGAAAATTAAGCTAAAAATCAATAGGTGGATGCAGGTTGTAGGTACACACCAGAGCGTTAGTAGGGATCAACGCAATCTGCTAAAGAGAAAAGTGCGGCATTGATTCACTCTATCAGAAGGAAAAGCACGGCAGGTTGAAAGCGACGCACTGTACATGAAGGTAAAGCACGTCGGGCAACCCAAAAATTGAAAAAAAAAATATTTTTAAGCCAATCAACAGACTTCGGGGTTTGATACCTAAAGGGGATTATACAACAACATATAGATAGTCGAATCTACCAATTGAAAACTAAGCCGGGTCTAATTAGAAATAAGGCAAGCAAGGAGATCTACAACTTAAATAACTCGATCCACAGTATGGTCGCCAATTTTGTTAACGGATAAATATGTCGGCATGGACACCAACCGATCTCCCCGGTCCAAATGGTTCGGATCTAGAACAAAGAAAAACAAGAATGAAAACCTTTCCTTAGATCTATCAAATTAATTGAATGCAAAGAGTCCAGATCATACCTTATTTACGAAGGTTGTCCTCGTGGCTTGAAGCTTTTGCAATCCTACTTGTGATGAAGAGATTACCTGCAAAATATTCAAAAGGACAAAGACAAGAGACTACAACATAACATGATACATATAAGCAATTGACCACGAAGAACTACTATAAATTAAATTAAACATTATTTATGGGAAAGGAAGACATTAATGTATTAATTAAAATAGAGGAAAGAATTACAACCAATGAATCCTTGGTGTTGAAGATCCTCTCCAATGGAACCTTTCCTCAATTTGCCAGTCATGGAAGAATGGATTCCTAGCTCAATTTCTCCAGCATTTGGCTACCCTCATTTCAACCCCCCTATCCCATGAACAAGATCTTCATTTATAGGTCAAAAGAGATGAGGAGGAGAGGAGAGGATTAAGGGAGAAGGATGAGGTAGGATCCTACTAATCTCGGAGGTGAGTAAGATCCACCCTAAATGGAAGCGGTGAGCCTCCACGAGGGTCTCCTTCAAGAGACTTCTAGAAACTTATATTTTTCCCTTCATACAGGCATCGACGCGCCTTAAACACTAGAAACATGCGCCAACAATGCGCTCTATAGTGAATCAAGGTGCATCAATATGGAAAGACATGCTTTGCTGTAAGGAAAGGTGCATCGGCCTCTCTAAATAGGGTTTTTACAGGGAAAAAGCCTCACGACTCATCTTCCAAGGAGTTTTGGCTAAGTGCTTTAGGTATTTAGGCAAGGACAAAGTGTACATGGTTCGTAATCATGATGAGTACACAAATTTCGTGTAACAACAACTGATAGAATAAATGCATACAAAATGCCTATACCTACTCAATTTGTTAATACTTAACCCATAAATAATGAAAGAGCTATTTCTGGTGGAAAAATATTACTAGTTCGTAAGAACTCTTTCTTTTCTTTCTTTTAATGTTATCTGTCGAGGTAACAAATATTTTGGACGAAAAATTATTCAGTCTCAAACTTATTTGAATATAGCGGATAAGAGTGGATCCCGAAAAATAATGTGTATTTGAGTTCTAGGAGCAAGTAATCATAAATGTGTATGGTGATGTTATCATTGCTATAATTAAAGAAGAAGTACCTAACATGCCCCTAGAAAAATTGGAAGTGGTTAGAGCTGTAGTTATACGCACCTATAAAGAACTTGAACGTGACAATGGAATGATGATACAATTTGATGACAATGCAGCGATTTTCATTGATCAGGAAGGAAATCCAAAAGGAACTCAATTTTCTGGTCCAATTGTTCAGGAATTGAGACAATTGAATTTCACAAAAAAATAGTTTCATTGGCTCCCGAAGTATTATAAGTACTGATAGATCTTGTAGAAATATTCTACTGATAGTTTATCAAATGGTACATGGATCAATTCATTGCACCTCAAGCATATAGCTCGAAGAATATGGAACATGACTTTTATATCAAGACCAGGAATTCCTAAGAATTCATTAGTCATGGGTAACGATACTTATGCCAATCTAATTACTTCTATAAGAAATGTTGACATAGCAAAAAAATGAACAATTCAAGTAACAACTACTAATATTACCAAGAACATTGGAAGGATCCTTTTATGAGAAATCTTTATAGAATATGTTAGGGAACATTAGGAAGGAAGAAAAAAAATCGAATTCGAAATATTGAAGAAGGAATAAAAGGACATATATAACCATGTCAAAGAATACCAACAAACCAAGTTTGACAATTTATTCCAATTATCAAGAAATTCCAAAATTTCTAGTTGGAATAGGGATCGTAATTCTTTCTACTTCCCAAGGAATTTTAACGGATCCAAAAGCTCGACAGATAAAATTGGAGGAGAAATATTATGTTATGTATGGTAAGTAATATCAATTTTGTCCAAAAATATGATTCTGTAACATATACCCATGGTATTCAAATCACAGCTCGTTTGGTTCCAGACACCATTCATATTCATCCAAGCACGTTAGTAAAAAAAATTATCAAAAGAGGAGGAGATTTGATGAACACACATAATTTGATCCATGCAGAATATTTGGTTACTGAATCACTCCCCAATGGTATGTTTCGAGTTCTAACAGATAATGGATGTCATATTCTGACTCATATTTAAGGTAGGATTCGACGTAATTCCGTACAAATACTACCAAGAGATAGGGCCAAGGTTAAATTAAGTGCTTATGATTTAACCAAAGGACGTATAATATATAGACTTAGCAACAAATCTTCAAATGATTGAATCGCCTTTTGAACATCTAATGGGGATCAAGAATCATATATTCAATGCACTCTCTTTCTCAGGGAACAAAATGTAATATGAGAAAATTGGAGGGTCACAAATATAAAAATTTGTGCTTCTATTCGTAGAATTTGTGGAAAATGTCAACCAAATCGTACACGAAAATGAGTTATGATAATGTGTTCCAATCTGAGACGTAAGAAATAACAGGGGTAATTCTCTTCTATATCAATGAACATATGTAGCAATAGAATATATTTCGATAAGCATTTTTTGAACTGAACTCATAATGATTAATATGTCAAAAACTACAAGAAGAATTAGTTCACGTAGGAATGAACATCGAGTACTCAAACGAGTTATTCATGTCCAAGAAAGTTTTAACAATACCATTGTGAATGTTAAAGATGTACGGGGACAAGCTTTATTTTGGTCTTCTGCCGGTGCCTATGGATTCAAAGGAACAAGGAGAGGTACACCATTTGCTGCCCAAAATGCAGCCGAAAATGTTATAAGTACATTAATGGATTGGGGTATGGATCGAGTAGAAGTTATGATAAGTGGCCCTAGTCGAGGGAGATATACATCATTATGAACCATTTGTATAAGTGGAATACTATTAATTTTTGTACGCGACGTAACCCCTATGCCACATAATGGATGTAGAACTCTCAAAAAGAGACATGTGTAAGAATTGAATTAATTTTAAGAGAAAAAAATGATTTAATGATCTAATCAAATAATATTTGTATGATTCTAGATGAAATCTCAGTCTCTATTCAGACACGTGGATGGAAGTGCATCAAATCTAGAGCATGCAATAAGCATCTTCATTATGGTCATTTTGCTCTATCCCCGATCTGCAAGGGTTGAATCGATACAATAGGCATCACAATACGAAGAGATTTACTTAGCGAAGTGGAAGGAACATGTATCACATGTGTTAAATTGGAGAATATAAAACATGAATATTTCGCGATAATAGGTATTCAAGAATCAATACATTACATTTTGATGAATCTAAAAGAAATTGTACTTAGAAGTGATTCGTATGGAATCCAAGAAGCTTCTATCTATATCGTTGGATCCAGAAATGTAACTACTCAATATATCATATTACCACCTTCTGTGAAAATAATTGATACTACAGAACATATAGCTAGACTTATTAAATCAATTACATCTAATATAAGATTAAGAATTGAAAAAAAATGCAGATATATTATACACAGTCCAAATAATTATCAGGATGGAATTTTTCCTATGAATGTTGTTTTTATGCTTGTCCGTGATGCAAATTATAGTATTCATTCCTATGGGATCAGAAATGAAATACGAGAAGTCCTTTTCTTGGAAACATGGACGAATGGGGGATTAAATCCTAGAGAGCCATTTTATGAAGCTTCTCGAAATTTTATCAACTTATTTATTTACTTCCTATATGGAGAGGAACAGAACATCGATGGAATGAACAATAAAAAAGGGTCTAATATGCCTCCCTTATCCCTTTCACACGTATTGACTGATATAAGGGAAATGAAAGAAAAAAATTGCATTTAAACATATTTTCATTAACCAATTAGAGCTACCCCCCAGAACCTATAACTGCCTCAGAAGAGACAATATACATACATTATTAGACCTCTTAAATTACAATCGAGAATATCTTATGATAACTGAACACTTCAGGAAGGAATCCATCGAACAAGTTTAGAAGTTCTACGGAAACGTTTTGCAATTGATCCACCTAGGAATTAGTTTCAAGTTCATTAAATGGTTGGTTCCATTCCATCTCTTCATTCATTTCCTTTACCCAAGTTTTTATGGAGAGTCATGGGAATCATTTGATTTCAAATCTTTGACATATCTCTATTTCATGGAATATTTGAAAGAAATATATGGCAAGATGGGTATATCTAGGGAGATATAATTTGTCTTGAAGAAACTATTCCCTAGATATATGGATAAAAAATTGAAATATTTTTTTATTTGACAGTTGGATCAAATTGGAAAAGACCTAAAGTTAAAGATTCATCAATACGCAATGTTACCCCAATACCTAATCAAAGGGCTACTGCAGTACCGATCAAGCATACCGTTGTATCTACTAGACAACGAAATGGATTCTGAAATTGATACACATTCTCTAGAAAAGGTATTGTCAATAATACAATGAAAATATACCATTCAGGCAATATCTCCAAAGGAGTTGAAAATGGATTTGTCGGTTTAGCAATCACTGATCAAGAGTTTATGGCTGACTGATATTGCTCATCATCATTTAGACATTGCATTTGTTTTTTCAATTGTTGGTAATATGTATAGAACCAACTTTGGGAGTGGTCAAAGTATGGAAGATATTTTGGAGGCACATGTTCCTCCAATAGGCCTTTTAGGATGCGGACATAAGGGTTTTTATAACACAATCAATAATTCTCTTCATTTTGAATTGGGTCTTTCTTTAGCTTCTTTGGGGGTTATCATTTCCTTGGTAGCTCAACACATGTATTATTTACCCACTTATGAATTCATACCACAAGACTTCACCACCCAAGTTGCATTATATACTCGTCATCAATACATTGTTGGGTTCATTATGCATGAATCTTTTCTCATGGAGCTATATTCCTCATTAGGGATTATAATATGAAACATAATAAGGATAATGTATTGGCGATAAGGTTGGAGCATAAGGAATCAATAATATATTTATTTGGGTTAGTTTATTATTAGGTTTCCATAACTTGGGACTTTATAATCATAATAATGTTATGCTTGCTTTCGGTACTCCAAAAAAAAAAAAAAAAAAAAAAATCTTAATCGAGCCCATATTTTCTCGATGGATAAAATCAGCTCATGGTAAGACCTTATATGGTTTCGATGTACTCCTAGCTTCAACAAGTGGCCTTGCATTCGAGGCAAGTAAGAGCATATGGTTACCCGGTTGGTTGAATGTTATTAATGATAATAATAATTAATTATTCATAACCATCTGTACTTGATACATTTTGGTTCATCATGTTATTGCTCTAGGTCTCCATCACCCCAATATGGCATCCTAACAAGCTGCGCCATGCTCTATTATAATCATCAACCAACATAAAATTGATTCAAATGTCAATGCCCCAACTTATATTTTATTTGTACATATGTTATATTCATAGATTACTCCCTCTACTAGATACATTCGTAACATTGATGATCTGGTGTAAATAAGCTAGTACTGTAGTGTCCCTTTTAATGAATTTGTAAAAACTAGGAAAAATTGCAAATTTTGGCCAATTTGAACCTTAGACTAGTATTGACCCAAATGCCTCCAAATGCTTCCAAATTGGTTCTGAATGTGTTTGGAAGGTATTAATACATAAAATTGGGACTGATGTATTCTTGGGCACTCTCAAAATACTTCTACAACATTCAATTACAATCAAGGAAAGATAAGGCAATTTACTAGTCAAATCGAGGTTCAAATCCCCCAAGGGTAGTGGTCAAAGATGGATCTCCAAATGTTGTATAAACTTCCCAAATTTAAGAACATAGACACGGTACTGTTAAAGTGTTAGGATATTCCTATACTCTATCCTAGTCCTAGTCCTTCTAGCATTTCTGTCATTTTCATTTTCAGTCATGCATGCAAAATTAGGGTTTGCATGCAATTAGGGTTTGCATGCATCCTAGTCATCAGTACCAGCACCTAGTCCTCATCAAACTAGCCCCTGAAGCTTCCTTCATATCAGTTTTATCTCTCCTAGAGCTTAGTGCGCCCTCCTTTCACCTACTGCATGAAAAGGGCGCCTTTATTCACCTACCAGTCCAATTTAGTTCAGTTATCTTCAGTTCTTTCCTTGATTTAAGGATTAACTAACTCCTAACTGACCTTATCACTCTGATGGACCTCCAGTGTGAATAGATAGCCTATTCTGACTCCATCTAGCTCCATCTGTGCCCTCCACCGAGCCTCCTTCACTACATCAGTGCTTCCATGTGCCAGTTACACCAACCACACTCAGTTAGACTCAGTTTGACTCCCGGTTGACCATTACTTGTGCATTGATGACTTCACTGATGAGAAGGTGGAATCCTAGTTATGTTTTGATGATTCTCCATTGATTATGGATCTGTGCATGAAGGCTAATTTGAATTACACCTAGTGAATTCGAATCCTCATCCTCGGCATTGTATATTTACCAGTTTACTATTCAGATTAATGTAACATGTGTAATTATTCTGCCTCTATCAGAGCTCCTTTGGATCTATGTTCTATTGCTTCTCTCTTCTTCTATTATTCCTAAATTATTTCATTGTGAGGTTTATATCATCTCTTTGGATCTTATGTGGGCATTTTTGCATGGTATCAGAGCCATTTTGATAGTATATTATACCTCCATTCTTGAGAGTTTTTTGTAGGTATTTCGAAGTTCCAGCAGTTGCAGCAACGGATTCAGTAGTTTCTATTTGCACTTGTTCCAGCAGTCAAAGATGAGCAATTTGAATGCTTCTTCTTCTCTTTCTCCTATGATCCTCACTCCCTTCAATTACTTCGAATGGAAGAGTGATATGATATTACACTTGTGGAATAGACAGCTAAATAGAATGGTATTTGAAAAATATGCCATACCACATACAGTTGTAGAAAGAATCAAGCATCTAAATAAAATGGATGAAGCTTTTGGTTTCATATGTCTTCACAAGTCTAAAGATATTTTGTTTCATATTGAAGGATTGAAGTCTCCAAGTGAGTTATGGACTAAATTGGAGAGTCTTTTTGGCAAACAAGATGGGCTAAGAGGCCATATTCTTGAAAATGAATTGGTTGCCCTACAACCTAGCAATTTCGAGAGAATTCAAGCATTCTTCTCAAAATTTAAGAATTTGGTTTTACAATGCAAACATTGTGGCATCACTAAAAGTGATGAGCAATTGGTGCTCTCCATTTTGAGCAAACTTGGATCTCAATTTTCTATATTTGTATCTACTTTCCATTCTGGGTGAATGTCAATCCCTAGATGGAAGTTTCCTACCTTAGAAGTCTTCATTCAAGACCTCATTCAAGAAGAGGACAAATTGTTTCAAATGGGTGCCATAAACACCTCCAAATATCTAGCTCTTCTAGTTGGTGAAGCAAGTGGAGCGAATGAAAAAGAGAGGCAAAAATACAAAGACAAGAAGCCATCAAAATCCAAGAAAGACAAACAAAAGAGACCAAATTGTTCCTACTGCAAGAGAGGAAACCAACCTGAGAAAGCTTGCATGCACAAGAAAATTGATCTTCTAACCAAGCTTCTTGAACAAAACAAAATTGTTGTTCCAAAAGAAGCAAAGATGTCTAATTCTGGAAGTGGATCTTATGATTGCCATGCATTGATGGTTGGTTTTTCAAAATCAAAAGCCCTCCTCATAGATTCTGGAGCCTCCAACCACATGGTTGCCTCTGAAGAATCCTTTTCCTCTTTGGATCTCCAAGATGGGCCCACCATTCACATGGGAGACAACCCTCAGATTTCTGCCAAAGGATTGGGTACAGTTCATTTGGAGCATGGTAAGTTCAAAAATGTTTTATTTGTTCCTTCTCTAACAGCTAATTTGTTGTCAGTATATCAAATGACTCATATAGGATCACCAAAGCAAGTAATTTTTGGTCCAAACACATTAGAAATTACAGAAATATCCACTGGAAAGGTTATAGCGAATGGGATTGCTAATCATGCCTCAAAGGCATATGAGTTCTCACACTTCATGCCTTTCTGTCTGACTAGTCCTTTAGATTCTGATGAAGATCATAGTGACTCCTCTTCCAATGATGAAGAAGATCAAGATTTTGATGTTGAGATCATGGTTCAAGAATATTCAGATCCAGAACCAACACTTATTCTCAGTCTAGATTCGAGGTCAATATGGGCTCACACAGTCCTTGCTACTACTGAGAACACAATTGATGACTTATCTGTTCACAGAACTACTAGACTTCAGCATTGTGCCAACCTTGCATTATGCCATCCACCTCTCCATGAGAGATGCAGCATGATGATGGGGTTCTCTCTTCCATCTCTTAGAAATACTCCTCATGTTGCATTCGCTCCAGTTACAGAAAGAGTTCTTGAAAGACTTGCTTCGTCCAACACAATCTCCACACAGTCGGAGGCATATCAAGAGACTAGATCCAGATATAGCTTCTACTTTGACTTCCTATAGGGGATCAGCTTGCCAAGTCTTTTTCAAAAGTTTTCACTGATGAAAGCTTCTTTCTTTTCTGCATAGTGTGATGGTTCTATTGGAGTATAGGCCGTAGCTATGGAAAAGCTGCCAATTTTGGGGAAAAAAGCACTAAGTTTTGAAAGAAAAGTGCCAATTTTGAGGAAAAGCACCATTTTTTGCAGAAGTGAACAGTGCACGGTACAGCGCCAGATGGACGAGCTCACCACGGAGTGCGGAGCGGGAATCGCGGAGCTCGCGCACTCAAGCCAAAGAAGAGTAAATGTGGCCAAGTAGAAAGCTCAACCACCACAGTAAATGAAGGAAGCGACGGAATAGAGGGCTTAGCTACCCTCATTTAAGGCAAAGTACAGAAGTTATGGTTGCTCGGACCAAGGAAGAGCAACGGGCCGAAGCATTGAAGGCAAAGGACGAGGAGCAGAGAACGATGAAGCGGCGCCCATACCCAGGATCTGCGCCAGAAATCGTGGAGCCTGCAGGAAGCTGCGATGTGATTGCAAGGGGCACCTACAGTACACCTAGCCGTGTCAATTGTTAGGGTTTTTGGGGATCACTGTTGGGGGAAGGCCCATAGTTTTGTAAAGGTGCGACCCTCGGGGCCACCTATATATATGTGTAATTGTAAAGGGAAAAAGGTTAGAGATAGGTTGGTTAGAAGGGTTAAGGAATTAGAGTTGGATAGTTGTAGAGCTAGTCACTGAGTTTGCAGACAGTCTAAGTTGATGTCTGAGTCATTGTAATCTCTGTAGAAGAGAGTAGATCTAAGAGAAGGGCTCCTAGCTGTGTGCGTGGAGTTTCCCAGAAAAGATCTAAGGCTGTAGCTGTGTGCGCAGTGGAACTGTGTAATTCCCATCTCAAGATAATAAAAGATACAATTTTCGTGGACGTGATTTCCCCATGGAGGCAAACCACATAATTCTTGTTGTTATGGTGATGTTTGCGTGAATGCATGTCTATGTGTTACTATCTATGTTTACATGAATGCTTCATTATCTTTATGAATGAGTATGTAAAGTAAGTCCTTGAAGCTCCCTTAGAAGTTATACTCATGCACTATCGAAGGAGTCTGTAAGAGCACTATCGCCGCAGTGCTTAAGGAGGGTGTTACTACGATGTGGCGCGAGAGCAGAGACAATACATCGTGTAACGAACGTAGCGGGTAAACGCCTCATGCGCAGGTGCGGAGGTACCGCGCAGCTAGGCTAAGGCGAGTAAGCTCCAGCGTTGTTGCGCTGTATGACCTGTGAAAGAATTAGACGCTCTATTCAGAAGTTACTGCGTAAGAAGGGAAGAGAGAAGACTATGGATTCCACACCACCCCAGTTAAGGAAACTTGATTCCTTAGCCCCCCCATAGCCACTACGGGTGAGACCTCGGGATGCTGCGCAGCCCGTTGCCGAAAGGGCCAGTGCGCCAAGGGGTGTTTGTTGCTGCGCCTCCTGAAAACCCGTGTCTGTCCAGAAAGCAGCCAACAAATGGTTTTGTTACCTTGAGACTTGTTATTCCGGCGACATGCGAGATTGATGCGAAACCTAGAGAAAAGGGGAGCCAACAAATGGTTCCGCCGCTGGCTTTAACCCTATTATTTTGAAGGCAATGTGGTGCTGGAATCCTACAACTAAAGAAATTCAAGAGTGGTTTGATTCAAAGGTGAGAGAGTTTGATGAACGTGAAAATAGAAGCCCTAGGCTTCAGGCAGAGGATTGGTTGCAGAAGCATATTTATACTGACCTTCACGAAATATTCTTTGTAACATTTGCAATCGAGTTCCATGAGTGGGTATCCAAGCTAGCAAATACTCAACCCACTGTGCATGTTGATCAACCTATCGTTTGGTCGCCTGAGCTAGTTAGCACTGTGAAGAGGGTAGATAATCCTGTGTACCACGCAGTAGACTTTTGGTTGAACAGTCTGCTGGAAGGCTTCATCACCGAGTTTGCGGTAGATACGAGAAAGAGCTTCAACGAGGCTGAGAGGAGCTTCTTCAAAGCATACAAGGGTAAGTTCTTAAATTCTTTGAACCTGTCGATTAAAATGCTCTTATATGAAAAAGGAAAACTATGCATAGCTTCCGATGAATAGCATAGACAAGTAATGTCCGCAGATTTTGATAGTGATTTTGAAGCTATTGGTTGCACTCGTAGTGGAAAACGGTATAAAGTAGACCAGCATTCTTTTGAGTCTAGCACAAAAGATAGTCGAGCTCGTAAAGCGAGCCATATAGAGAGACAAGGGAGTGTTCATATACCTTATCACCCTTTTACACCGCAAAAGTGAGACGTGGCTCAGCATAACCCGCGGTAACACCCTCTAGTAGCCCACACAGTACTTCTAGTACCTCAGCTCCACCTTTGTTTAACCATCCCGGAGGCAGTGCCACAGCACCTCCACGTCAACCTAGCGCAAGAAGGATGGGTGATGACATGAAGCTACCAACCTTTAGAGGAACAGGGCTAGAAGACCCTGAGCAGCACTGGTTTCTATGTGAAGCCATTTGGACGATTAAGCAAATTAATGATGATGATGTTAAGCCGGTTCAGTTAGCAACCACACTAAGAGAGAGAGCCTTAACCTAGTTTATGAAATACTCAGCAGCACAAAATAGGACGCTTGCTGATGTAAGAAGTGCTATGCTTAAAGAATTCAAGAAACCTAAATCAGTTTCACAGTGTATAACAGAACTCAAAGACATAAAACAGTTACCTACAAAGTCAGTATGGGACTTTGACCAGAAGTTCAAATCCTTGATAGATCAAGTAAGCTTTGAGTTTGCACCACAGCAACATAAGGAATGGTTCATTGTTGCGATGCTTCCTCACATTAGACTTCCTCTTATGCAACAGAATCTCACTACACAAGAACAAGCTCTAGATATGGCTATGAAACTAGAAGCTTCACCAATTGCTGGAACAAGCAACGATGTTGCGCAGTTGTAGAACCGGATAGCAAACCTAACCTTGCAAGTGCATGACATTAAGAAAGGAAAGGATGTCAAAGAAGAAATTTGGTGTACAAAGTGTAGAGCACGAGGACATTCAAAGGACCATTGTCCTGTGTTCATAGATTATATTGCAACTGGAGCACCTAACCCTTTACCACAGGCACAGGGGCCTTGGTGTGAAATCTGTAGAACTAGAGGCCACAGACCACAAGAGTGTCACTTGTTACAGAAATATGTACAAACTCCAAAGAATCTATATTGCAATTTCTGTTAATCAGTAGGCCATGATGAGAACAATTGTAGAGCATATGAGCTCATGATAGAAAGAAAACATGATGTTTATAAAGTACAGTCAGAACCACGGGGACCCACAGCAGGTCTGCAGTATGACCAAGCTCGCGAAGGCAGAGGAGGAAATTATAGGGGCCGTGGATGCGCACCAGGTTTTGGTCGAGGAAGAGGACAGATCACTTGTTACAACTGCGGAGCTCAAGGCCATTATGCAAGAGATTGCTAAAATCCTACAACCATTTGCAGATACTGTAAATCTTATGATCATGTCATTGAAGAATGCCCTCAGTTGATGGCCAAGATGCAAGAAAAGAAGCCACAGGTTAACCAGAATATCCAGTTGATTGGAGCAGAAAAAAGAGAACTGGATCCTACAGTTAATATAGTGACGCACGGTGGAGCAACCACTGGTGCGCCAGAGTCAGGAACTGGAAAGCCAACGACACAATGGGTGCGTCGTGCTAATATGAAGTCATCCCCGCTTGACCTACAGAAGCAAAAAGAAGCATTCAAGCAAGCTCAAGAGTATTTCTCTGATCCGCGAGCTTCAAGTTCTGTTGCAATTCCGCATAATGATATCAGACCGCATGTGCCGCATCAAGAGAACTGGGTACAAGACCAGGCCACTACATCTGGAAGGCCTAAGGAGGAGGATGCACTATTGAGAAACTGCTTAAAGTTGTTGCGCAATGAAAAAGCAACTATGGAACTCGAACACCTGTTGGATCAGTGCCAGCAATCTGCTTTGATGAATACACCGCAGCGTGTTGTTCATCAGATTGGGAGTCATACTAGAACTGGAAGAGAGATGAGACTCACAGCGCAGATTGGAGCATTTGAAATGGAAGAAGTCATTTTGGATTTAGGCTCAGAAGTTAATGTTCTCACCATGCAGACATGGGAACAGATGGGTATCCCTCAGCTTACCAGATCTCCTATCCAACTAAGACTTGCAATCAGCAACGAGTTTCTCCATTGGGCAGATTACCCAATGTACCCATTGATATTGAGGGAGTAAGAAGTTCTGCAGACTTCGAAGTAATCAAAATTCTGGATGATAGTAGAACTTACCCAGCACTTTTAGGCATAGACTGGGCATTTGATAATTTGGCTGTCATTAATTTGAAGAAAAGACAGATGACCTTTGAGGATGAGCAGATCAGGGTCATTGCACCACTCGATCCCCTTCAAGGACCATGGTATATTGAACCCATTCGAGCAGAAGAAGAAGCACGCCACATGGAAAGTTTGTACCAAATGACTGCTAGTCATAATGATTAAGTCAATCCCACAGCGGACGGCCATATCAGCTGGCGATGCGATAGCTCGTGCGCATCAGATTCGGAAGCAGGATTGGAAAACTGGCAGAATCGCTTACATGAAGTTTCTGCAAGGCGTTGCGCTAGGATGACTAAATCCATTCGATGGATTGGCACAGAATTGAATAACACCCCAACCTTTGATGGTTTAACTAGAGTAAGTGAATTCATACATGCATATGAACAAGAAATCCCAGACGAACAGCGCATACAAGCACTGGATGTAGCACTGCGCGCTACACCCGCGAGATGGTGGGGTGCGCATTAAGAAAATATCGACACATGGCAAGACTGTCACAGGTTGATACTGCGCAGATTTCAAGAGACTACAGTAGGATTTTTGCGCAAATATGATGGATAGAGTGACCCCAGGACACACGTGAAAGCATGTATTCAGCAATGGTTAGATATTCCAGAGGATGAGTGGGCTCACCTATTCATCCACACGTTGGATATAATTCCAAGGAACTGGTACACTGAAACAGAATTGCGCAGAGGCACTATCACTTGGCCTCTCATGATTGAAAGTTTTCAACTCACTTTCAGCTTTGAGTCAGAACATCCAAGCATCGATTAGGCTCTAAAGTGTATAGAAAGAAGGTATTTGAACAATTTCCGTTACCAGAGTATTCTCAACCAGACTGGGCTGTCCAGATGGAACATGCCTTGGAATGCTATAATTTCGCCGCTGGAGAAGAGGATGATGATCCTCGCAACATCAATATTCCAGAGTCAGAAGGGACGCGCAAAATCAAAGGCCCTCAGCTTGATATCCCTGCCATTACAGAACACATCAAGCTTAAAAAAATTAACATTGGTACAGAAGCCGAACCCAAGGTTGCCTCTATAGGAGATTATTGGGATGATGAAACTGTTGACCATATTGCAAATTTACTACATGAGTGCCAGGATATCTTTCCTACCAAGTTTACAGAAATGAAAGGCATCCTAGGAGATTTAGGAGTTATGCGCATACCTTCGAAAGCGGATGCTAAGCCAGTAAAACAACGCCCGTACAGGTTGAACCAGCGATATAAAGAAAAGGTCAGAGAAGAAATTGATAAGATGCTCGTAGCTGGTATCATTGAGCTAGTAGAGGAAAGTGATTGGATTAGTCCTATGGTGGTACAAGAGAAAAAGGAAAAAGGTGAAATAAGAATCTGCGTGGACCTACGCAAGATCAATGACGCCTCAGTGCATGATCCATTTCCTACGCCCTTTATAGATGAAGTGCTTGATAATGTTAGAGGACAAGAGGCTTACTCCTTCACTGATGGATTTTCAGGATACCATCAGATCAGAATCCATCCAGAGGACCGCCATAAGACCACTTTTGCGACTGAATGGGGCTCATTCCAGTATACGGTAATGCCCTTTGGTCTTAAAAACGCTCCTACTATCTTCTCTAGAGTCGTTGTTGCTGTTTTTAAAGAATTCATCCATAAGTTTCTAGAAGTCTATTTTGATGATTGGAATGTCTTTGGTTTACTGAAGAACCATATAGGGAATCTAAGGATGATGTTAGAAAAATGTAGACAGTATCAGATCTCCCTGAACTTGAAAAAATGTATATTTTGTGCTCCTTTTGGTATTTTGTTGGGTCACATTGTATGCAGACAAGGACTCATGATGGATCCTGCGAAGGTTGCCATCATTGCTAACTTGCTTGCGCCCAACTCAGTCAAACAATTGTGCACTACATTGGGACATACAGGATACTACAAAAAATTTATCAAGGGTTATGCAAAGATTACTGCGCCTATGGAAAGACTGCTGAAAAAGGATTCGAAGTTCCAATGGACAGAAGAATGCTAACAAAGCTTGGACACGCTTAAAGAAAAGATGATCACAGTGCCTATTCTAGTTTTCCCATACTAGAGAAAACCCTTTCATGTTCATGTAGATGCTTCTTCCATAGCATTGGGGGTTGTACTTACACAACCGGGAGAAGGAGGTATCGACCACCCCATTGCTTACTATAGTAGAAAGCTGTCCACAGCTGAGAAGAACTACACCACTACAGAAAGAGAAGGACTAGCTATGGTGTATGCCTTACAGAAGTTTAGACACTATCTATTGGGTGCTCATTTTAAAATGCATACTAACCATTCTGCTTTGAAGTACTTGGTCAATAAGCCAGTGTTAGGGGGAAGAATTTGCAGATGGCTACTCCTCTTCCAGGAGTATGATTTTGAGATTATTGTGAAGCGAGGAAGATTGAATGCAGGACCTGACCATTTATCTAGGATAGAGTCAGGGGAGGAACCTACAAATTTGGAGGACAATCTGCCCAATGCGCAGCTATTCTCTATTCAAGCAGCAGATGGGTATTATTCCGATATTCTTGAGTTTCTTACTACAGGGCAAGCACCAGTTGAGTTCACAATAGAGCAGAAGAAACAACTTGTTGTCAAAGCCGCAGACTTCACTTTGATAGCAGGCCAGCTCTATAAGTTGGGCCCTGATGAAGTTTTGCGTAGATGCATTTTACCGCATGAGAAGAACTCCATAATCGCAGAAGCGCACTCAAGAACCGCAAGAGGCCATTTCACAGGAAAGGCGACTACGCAGAAGATCTTAGCCGCAGGACTTTGGTGGCCAACATTGCACAAGGATACTAAGGAATTCTGCAAGTGTTGCGATGTGTGCCAGCGAACAGGAAAACCTTCAAGAAGAGATGAAATGTCGCTCAAACCCCAGATAACAGTGCGTGATTTTGATAAGTGGGCCATTGATTTCGTGGGACCTATCAACCCACTAGGAAAGAGAACCGGCGCAAGATACATCATCACAGCTACTGAATACCTCACAGATGGGCTGAGGCGAAGCCAGTCAAGAATTGCGACGCTGTCACTGCCGCACAGTTCATTTTTTAGAATATTGTCACTAGATTTGGATGTCCACTAATTCTAATGAGTGATCAGGGCACACATTTCCTCAACAAGACTATAAAGGCCCTTACTGAAGAATTCCACATTAGTCACCACAAAAGTACACCCTACCACCCTCAAGCTAATGGTACGGTGGAGGCATTCAATAAGATTCTGGAGAATGCCCTGACCAAGATCTGTAACCAACAAAGAGATGATTGGGATCTTAGAGTCACAGCTGTGTTATGGGCTTACAGAACCACATGCAAGAAACTAACAGGTCACACACCTTTCAGTTTGGTATATGGACAAGAAGTAGTTATGCCCATGGAATACATTGTTCCCAGTCTCAGAATTGCTCAAATTACAGAAATGGCAGATACTGATACTATGAGCGAAAGATTGTCACAATTGGTTGCCTTAGAAGAAGACAGGATTTTAGTTGGATTCCATCAACAAGTGTGGAAGGCGAGACAAAAGGCTTGGCATGACAGGCATATTAAGAATAAAGTCTTTCAAGAAGGAGACTTGGTACTCCTCTACGATAGCAAATTCATCAAGTTTTCAGGCAAGTTTCGTATACATTGGTTAGGCCCTTTTCAAGTAATGAAGATAACTGAAGGAGGAGCAGTTCAGCTTGCGAAGCTTAATGGAGAATTGTTGCCCACAATGATTAACGGGAGTCAGCTCAAGCTATATCGAGATGGCCACCCCACCCGGTCGAGCTAATCAGCTGCTAAAGTAGTGCAGATGTCCAGTGTAGTTGAAAGAGGCATCGCACTTATCAGTCTACACGGAAGTCGTGAGACATGTTTTGGTCTCTGGCTTCCCACGCAGTTCCTCGAATCATTCGCGCAGTAAATAAAGTCTGTTCTGAGCAAGCCTGTATTCGCTCTTGCGGAGTTCCCCCAGGTTGTCGAACCTTCGCTCTTGTGGAGTTCCCCGTTGTCTAGTTGTCGCTTGAGGAGTTCTCGTTGTGGAGCCCTCCATATGCACAGTTACCCATGCTGAAGTTACCCGCCGAAAATTTGAATTACGAAAGTTCTGTATTCGCGTCTGAGTCTTAATGAAGGACAAGACCGCCAATTAATTGTATTTGCTCTGACAGATTCGGCTTGATTTCCCTAAGATCCGCATTCAATTAAGGAGCCGAAGGCCTTAGCTCATCTCCCGGAACACTGTTAGAGCCCTTCCATCACATTTAATGCACCACAGAGGCGCGGGGGTAGGGGGGTTGTCAACTCATATGAATAGGCGCCTACGGTTATTAGCCCCACTTGACCGCATCTACTATTGCCTTTAGCTATAAATACCCCTCATTCGTATATGTTTGGGTTACTTTCCTCGAGTTGTATAGTTGTCTTGTTTGAGTCTAAGTCATTGTTTTTAGAGCCGTGTCATGCAGACTGCTCCCTTTGCTTTCAGAGTTCGTATCCTACGCTGTTCCGCCCTTGTCTGATCAGTGTTAAGTCGTGTTTGTAAGTTCATGAGGGAGAACCTGTCAACTGAAGAATCCGTCCGACAGTTTAGACGCAGAGGTTTAGATTTCGGTATGGGTACCCCGATCAAGATTGTCGAGCTTCCTGATCCCAGACAGTCCCCGGGCACAAGGGCATCTCAACCACACCAGCCGGAGAAACCCATTCCAAAGACCTTGGCCACTATGGTTAACTACATTCCTCCGCGGCCGGATGATGCACCCGAGGTGCGTATTCCAAAGAATGCCAAGTATTCGATTCCGCTGCCACCAATGGCGGAAATCGTGCATGAAGAAGGATCCCTGCTCGGACATCTTCCGTTTGTTAAGTTTTCCGACTATAATTTGGGAGATTATAGAAAGTATCCACAGTTCGCACCGGATCACTATTTGACAGTGGTCCATAACCCTGTTAAGAAAGTTGACGAATTCATCCCGCAACAATTTGCAGTAAATCTAGAGAGGCCTGGATTGTTGAACCTGTTGAAGCTACCGCACTTCGGGCGTAGCAATGAAGTTAATGCGGTTGTCAAGGTCTTGTTATCCTATGTTCATGGTGGTTATCTTTGGCTAGGGAGGCCAATTAATTTGAATTTGGATCTAATTCATCGAATTACCGGCCTATCTAAGGTTGGTAAGGACCCCAACGTCCACTTCGTTGGTAAAGACAGGGACCGTAAGCTTGCTGCACAGGTGGTGCAGAAATACAATTTGTCGCAAGGAGGTCGGGCCTATGACCTCACTATAGTTGAAGTTGAAGCACTCAGATTCACAGGCAGTCTGCTAGCAGGCAGACTTTTAACGAAGTGCCGACCTAAAGAAGTCCCTGGAGCTGTTGTAGAGCTCGCAGTCGCAGCTACGGAAGGAGAGCAATATAACTGGTCTCTCTTCCTCCTGAATGCATTCTTGGACGACTGCCGCAACGTTCAGGACACCGCCAATCAGTTGTTCCAATTTCTTGGCTCCTGATCTTGTGTGCCTTTGTCGGGTGGAAGGAATCGCCCTCGTGGAATTCACTCGAAAGAATGGGTCGTAGGGCTCTACCGAATGACTACCCAGGATGTGGAGGACACTATGAAGTCCTGGCCAGATGAATGGAAGCAGGTTGCTAACATCGCTTCCGCGATGCCACCCCCTACGGCGCCAGAAAAAGATAAGGGAAAGGAAAAGGCCGCACAGAAGAATGATGAAGGTCCGTCAGGACTGCCTCCAAAGAAGCAGAAGCTGTCGCACCCTGCAGAAGCGACTGGAGATCCCTCTGAGATCCTTGCCGCGGGGTTCGACCAGTATTTGAAGGAGCAATTTCGTGAGCTGTGGACCTCTCAGGCCAAGATCAAAAGTGCTCTGGACCTGCAGCTCGTGGAATTGAAAGGTCTCGCAGGACGAGTTGCGCAGACCCATGCGCCAGCATCCGGCTCGCAGGCGCCGCAAGCGTCTACAAGCACCGAACGGGTTGAAGTACCTACAAACAGGCACAGTGTTGTCCACATCCCGCCTGCAAGCATGACACTCCCGGATCCTTTGGCTGCACTGCAGGTAAGCGCGGTTGGCCCGGTTGAAGTAAATTTGTCACTTATTCCATTGGAAACTCTCCATTTGGTTCAGGAGCAGGTTTCTACTGAGCTGAGATCTAGGGAGCTCTCCACATTCCACGCCAATCAAAGACTGCAAACGCAGGAAGCAGAGCTAAGGGCAGGCTACAAGGAGATCTCTGTGCAACTTGAACTTCATGAAGCGCAAGATACTGGGCTAAGGAATGTCATTGATGAAATCTACCAGGAGTTGCCAGCCTGCCAGATTCAACCAGACCTTCTGTTAGTTGAGAAAGTGCAACGCATCGGCAGAAGGGCGCAAGCCCTAGAATAGCAAGTAGTTGCTATGGCTGAGGACCATAGAAAGCAGCTCGCCGAGTTGGAAGCTCGTGTCGTAGCGCCTCTCGTAGATGAGACGCAAGAACGACTGGAAGCATTGCGCATAGCTTCCATCCAGATGCAACACAAAATAGATGAAGCCCAGCAGTTAATGACGCAAGCTATGGAGGCTTGGGCTGAGCTCGAGCAGCTCCCTTCTAAGGTTTCCCTTGTAGAACAAGTGGAAGCAGCAGAACAGTCCCTAACTGTTCTGAATGAAGAATCTAAGTCCTTGGAAGGCTTAGCCAAAATGAGGAAGATGAGAAAAGTCCGTAAAGTCCAGCAAGAACTGCACCGGCTCAGAAACAAAGATGCTACTCTTGCCAACATCATTCAACCGTTTATGGATGAGTATGTTGAACTTGCTGCCCAAGCAGAGGCCAAGGTCAAATCATTTACTGAGTCTCAAGAGTTGGTCGACGGCATAGAAGGAGAAGAAGCTACTGCAGACATGGTGCAGACAGCTGCGAAGTGCGTCGAAGACATGGACTCCGCTATTGTGCAGTGGAAGCAAGACTTCGTTGCGACCCAAGCCAAATCCAAAGCACAACTAAAACGACCGCAAGCTAGTGCGGGTGGCTCGGGGACGAGCCACAAGTAAGTGTTAGGGGCCTGTTGGAGTATAGGCCATAGCTATGGCAAAGCTGCCAATTTTGGGGGAAAAAGCACTAAGTTTTGAAGGAAAAGTGCCAATTTTGAGGAAAAGCACCATTTTTGGCAGAAGTGAACAGTGCGTGGTACGGCGCCAGATGGACGAGCTCGCCGCGGAGTGCGGAGCGAAAATCACAGAGCTCGTGCACACAAGCCAAAGAAGAGTAAATGTGGCCGATTAGAAAGCTCAACCACCACAGTAAATGAAGGAAGCAACGAAATAGAGGGCTCAGCTACCCTCATTCAAGGAAAAGTACAGAATTTATGGTTGCTCGGACCAAGGAAGAGCAACGGGCTGAAGCATTGAAGGCAAAGGACGAGGAGCAGAGAACGATGAAGCGACGCCCGTACCCACGATCTGCGCCGAAAATCGTGGAGCCTGCAGGAAGCTGCGATGTGACTGCAAGGGGCACCTAGCCGTGTCAATGGTTAGGGTTTTTAGGGATCAATGTTGGGGGAAGGCCCATAGTTTTGTAAAGGTGCGACCCTCAGGGCCACCTATATATATGTGTAATTGTAAAGGGAAAAAGGTTAGAGATAGGTTGGTTAGAAGGGTCAAGGAGTTAGAGTTAGATAGTTGTAGAGCTAGTCACTGAGTTTGCAGACAGTCTAAGTTGATGTCTGAGTCATTGTAATCTCTGTAGAAGAGAGTAGATCTAAGAGAAGGGCTCCCAGCTGTGTGCGTGGAGTTTCCCAGAAAATATCTAAGGCTGCAGCTGTGTGCGCAGCGGAACTGTGTAATTCCCATCTCAAGATAATAAAAGATACAATTTTCGTGGACGTGATTTCCCCATGGAGGCAAACCACATAATTCTTGTTGTTATGGTGATGTTTGCGTGAATGCATGTCTGTGTGTTACTATCTATGTTTACATGAATGCTTCGTTATCTTTATGAATGAGTATGTAAAGTAAGTCCTTGAAGCTCCCTTAGAAGTTATACTCATGCACTGTCGAAGGAGTCTGTAAGAGCACTATCGTCGCAGCGCTTAAGGAGCGTGTTACTACGCTATGGCACGAGAGCAGAGACAATACATCATGTAACGAACGTATTGGGTAAATGACTCGTGCGTAGGTGCAGAGGTACCGCGCAGCTAGGCTAAGGCGAGTAAGCTCCAGCGCTGTTGCGCTGTATGACCTGTGAAAGAATTAGACGCTCTGTTCAGAAGTTACTGCGTAAGAAGGGAAGAGAAAAGACTGTGGATTCCACACCACCCTGGTTAAGGAAACTTGATTCCTTAGCCCCCCCATAGCCACTTCGGGTGAGACCTCGGGCTACTGCGCAGCCCATTACCGAAAGGGCTAGTGCGCCAAGGGGTGTTTGTTGTTGCGCCTCCTGAAAACCCGGGTCTGTCCAGAAAGCAGCCAACAGGTTCTTTGAGTTATTTACTATTCTTTTGAGGGGGGGTATTTTTCCCATGAGGTTTTCCCCCATTTCCTCGGTTTATGGACAATTCTTTATTTTTCTATCATTTCTTTAATTGTATGGGTGACCTTTAGTCCTAGTTACTAGGGCCCAAGATGGATTAAGGGGGGGTGTTAGGATATCCCTATACTCCATCCTAGTCCTAGCCCTTCTAACATTTCTATCATTTTCATTTTCAGTCATGCATGCAAAATTAGGGTTTGCATGCATCCTAGTCATCAGTACCAGCACCTAGTCCTCAACAAACTAGCCCTCGGACATTCCTTCAGATCAGTTTTAGCTCTCCTAGATTTTAGTGCGCCCTCCTTTCACCTACTGCATGAGAAGGGCGCCTTTCTTCACCTTCCAGTCCAGTTTAGTTCAGTTATCTTCGGTTCTTTCCTTGATTTAAGGATTAACTAACTCCTAACTGACCTTATCACTCCGATGGACCTCCAGTGTGACTAGATAGCATATTCTGACTCCAGTTAGCTCCATCTACGCCCTCCACTGAGCCTCCTTCACTACATTAGTGCTTCCATGTGCCAATTACACCAACCACACTCAGTTAGACTCAGTTTGACTCCTGGTTGACCATTACTTGTGCATTGATGACTTCACTGATGAGAAGGTGGACTCCTAGTTATGTTTTGATGACTCTCCACTGATTATGGATCTGTGCATGAAGGCTAATTCGAATTAAACCTAGTGAATTCGAATACTCATCCTTAGCATTGTATATTTACCAATTTACTATTCAGATTAATGTAACATGTGTAATTATTCTGCCTCTATCAGAGCTGCTTTGGATTTATGTTCTATTACTTCTCTCTTCTTATATTATTCCTAAATTCTTTCATTGTGAGGTTTACATCATCTCTTTGGGTCTTATGTGGGAATTTTCACATAAAGGACCTCAATGGGATCCTAAATCCATCATCAATCAATTTCTAAATGCTTCTTCAACTCCCATAAAGCAGAGGTTTGTGGACATGTCTTCACATAGGGGGAAATGCTAGTAAACTTCACCACTTGCTATGAAATTCGAGATTTATGTTCCAAAGGATTATGAAATGTATATGAAACTTCTTCCAGACATTAATGACCATCCATAAATCATAAAAATCACAGATATGAACTTATACAAGTCGAAATAGAGCAACTTCAAGCTTTCATAACAAGATGTAGGGAAAATGGCACCATTTATGCATTGTTTGGTATTTTTACATAGTTCCACTTGGAATTTAGACCTGGGAGTCTTATGAGAATTAAATAAAGAGTATATATATCATAATAAAAATAAATGGGGCCACAATATCTCCCCCAAAGGGAACAACATATCACCAAGTTGCCCTTCCTCCAAGATCCAAAATATGAAGATAAAAGTGAGAAAGGTGTGGAAGCAAGTTGAGGATGAGTGTCACGAGATTACCTGTAGCTTCAACTTGAAAAAAATGACTCCATTTTAGCTCCAAATTAAAGGTCTGAATGGACTCTCCAATTTCCAATTAGGATGGGAATCTTTCACCCTCGAAATTGGTACTAAGGCAAGTAGAGTAAACCCTCCACAAGCATGGACAACCTATGCTATCCAATATGAAAAATGATAAATGATCAAAAGATACTCTCATTCTTTGTTCTTGACTTTTATAAACTTCGAAATACCTCCTTGGGTCGAATTCTTTCCAAAAGACTCATGCCAACTCAAGTTGGAAAGAGATTCCAATGTGTGCCACTTGTCCAACAATTCCTAGTCTCCATCTTCCCTCATTTCAAATGGGTGTCTCTTTGGCTGCCCTAACTCCCTTGTGTGCCTTCTTGGAAGCTATTTTTAGCCCTTACATGTCATATATGTCATATATCAGCATTCAGGTTTGATTTGTGTCATAGGTGTCATATCATCTTCATCATTGTTGTCATAGAGCTAGGGAATCTAGTCCAAGTGTCCCACTAGCTCCAAAATCCATCTTCCTCTTCCATCGGAGTTACTCTTCCACTCAAATTCGATCTTCATTGAGTCATGACAAGTATATTTACCTTCCAACTCCCCAAGAACATTAGACTCCACTTTGGATTCGAATGGGTGAGAATAGGATCCCATGTGGCATGAGTAATCTAGCTTTTTGTGGGTCCCATACAACCAATGTGTCTCCATGATCAAGTGCCACCTTATTTTTTTATCATAAATATTTATTTAACCCCTTTTAATATATTTATGTCAAGCTAAAGTCCATTTGGCGTTTATTAACTCCCTTATTCAAAATCCCAATGTTTCCACCCCAACCTAGGAAACTAGTAGATTGGTAGAATTTTTCTTTTGAGATTTATTTGACCCACCTAATATTGCTTGTCCTCAAGAAATTTCGAACATGGATGTTGAAGAACCTGTTTTCTTTCCAAAACTTTGCTTCAAAACTTTCTTTCCCAAAAAATGTTTTGAAACCAATGAGACTAAAAATTATTCCAAGGTCCCATTTCTTGTATTGCACTCCAACAATTAGGAGTTCTCTCCAACCCATACCATCAAACAAGAGAATTCGTGGATCCCATTTTCTTGTATGCCTTCTTCCAAACATCATAAGTACAAAATATAGATCATCAAAGTACATAGCACCATAATAAAAATGTACATCAAGGAGCTACCTCATCAAAGAATCATGAAAGTGCTTGTACCTCCAAGTAAGTAGACCACCATTTGCCAAGTGCATACAAGCATCAAATGACCAATCAAATCTGCTCCAATGAAATAGGTGAGTATACCATGTCCTATAATGCTTCTCCAAAAGGATGTAAGATGCATCAAAACAATCATCCATGTGTCCTTTCATCTGAGAAGTGAATGAAGAACCTCCACTAAAATCTGAACCAAGTAGGGAGCAAAGAAAACAATGAGCCTTCAAGGGGTGCACATAAGTACCATTTATGCATCCATGGATATGTGTATCATCAAGAAATAAGAAAGGATGTTTCTTCCAATGTAAATAATAAGGTGCTCTACTCATGTCATCATCAAAACGAGAGATAGGAGTTTCATACTCCTCATGTGGCACCATCAAAAAAAAAAAAAAAACCTTTCACCCAATTTTCATCCCCAATTGATGTGGCTAAAAAAGAAGTAGGGGGTGAGGAATTATGAACCAACCTTAAATCTTTTCAAATATTACCCATCAAAATATTAAATTCATATTCTCCATAAATGGTTGGTCCAACTATTGTGAGATCATGTGCCTCCTCCAAGGCTTTGCAACTCTCTCCATGAGGCAACTCATAATCCCCCTGCACAAAGACAAGTGCTTGTATTTCTTCGTGTTTGAGTGTAGAATATTCAAGCACCTACATATAAACATGTACCTCATTTTCCACTATTACATGAGGTTCCTCCTTTCTGACATAAATTGTTTCATCCATTGCCTTCTTTTCATCGAAAGGAGAACCAATGCTCCCTCATATTGCCAATTTGCTTCCAAATTGACTAGCCAACAATTCGAACCCTTGAATTAGTTGTTTTGTCATGTATTCAAAGAATGGTTTCAGGAATTTTCTAAAATCCTCATTCTCCTCTAAGGTTCCTTTCTCATCCTTACTCATGGTTACAAAAGAATGCACTTCTTCTCTTACTTCTTCCTTTTCGCCAAAAGTATTTTCAGTTTCAGTTTCTAAGGGTGGGGGATGATTTATTTGACTTATTTTCCTCATAAATGGTCATCCAAATCAGGTTCAAGTACCATGCTTTGATACCACTTGTAGTGTCCCTTTTAATGAATTTGTAAAAACAAGGAAAAATTGCAAATTTTGGCCAATTTGACCCTTAGACTAGTATTGACCCAAATGCCTCCAAATGCTTCCAAATTGGTTCTGAATGTGTTTGGAAGGTATTAATATATAAAATTGGGACTCATGGATTCTTGGACCTCCCAAAATACTTATGCAACATTCAATTACAATCAGGGAAAGATAGGGAAATTTACTAGTCAAATCGAGGTTCAAATCCCCCAAGGGTAGTGGTCAAAGATGGATATCCAAATGTTGTACGACCTTCCCAAATTTAAGAACCGATACATGGTACTGTTAAAGGACTTCAATGGGATCCCAAATACATCATTATTCAGTTTCTAAATGCTTCTTCAACTCCCATAAATAAGAGGTTTGTGGACATGTCTTCACATAGGGGGAAATGCTAGTAAACTTCACCACTTGCTATGAAATTCGAGATTTATGTTCCAAAGGCTTATGAAATGTATATAAAACTTCTTCCAGACATTAATGACCATACATAAATCATAAAAATCACATAAATGAATTGATACAAGTCGAAATAGAGCTACTTCAAGCTTTCATAACAAGATGTAGGGAAAATGGCACCATTTATGCATTGTTTGGTATTTTTACATAGTTACACTTGGTATTTCGATATGAGAGTCTTATGAGAATTAAATAAAAATTATATATATCAGAATAAAAATAAATGGGGCCACAAGAGCTCCCCCAAAGGGAACAAAATCTCACCAAGTGCGCCCTTCCTCCGAGAGCCAAAATATGAAGAGAAAAGTGAGAAAGGTGTGGAAGCAAGTTGAGGATGAGAATGTCACGAGCTGCCCTGTAGCTTCAAACTGAAACAAATGACTCCATTGTGGCTCCTAATGAAAGGTATTAATGGCCTCTCTAATTTCCAATTAGGATAGGAATCTTTCACCCTCTAAATTGGTACTAAGGCAAGTAGAGTAAACACTCCACAAGTATGGACAAGTTATGCTATCCAATATGCAAAATGATAAATGATAAAAAGCTACTCTAATTCTCTGTTCTTAAATCTTATAAACTTACAAAGACCTCCTTGGGTCTAATTCATTCCAAATTACTCATGCCAACTCAATTTGGGAAGATATTCCAATGTGTGCCACTTGTCCAATAATTCCTAGTCTCCATCTTCCCTCATTTCAAATGGGTGTCTCTTTGGTTGCCCTAACTCCCTTGTGTGCCTTCTTGGAGGATATTTTTAGCCCTGACATTTCATATATGTCATATGTCAGCATTCAGGTGTGATTTGTGTCATATGTTTCATAGCATCTTCATCATTGTTGTCATAGAACTAGGGAATCTAGTCCAAGTGTCCCACTAGCTCCAAAATGCCTCTTCCTCTTCCATGGGAGTTACTATTCCACTCCAATTCGACCTTCATTGAGTCATTCCAAGTATATTGACCTTCCAAATCCCCAATAACATTACACTCCACCTTGGATTCGAATGGGTGAGAATAGGATGCCATGTGGCATGAGGAATCTAGCTTTGTGTGGGTCCCATATCACCAATGTGTCTCCATGACCAAGTGCCACCTTATTTTCCTATAATAAATATTTATTTAACCCATTTTAATATATTTATGTAAATATAATTTCCATTTGGGGTTTATTATCTCCCTTATTCAAAATCCCAATGTTTCCACCCCCAACCTAGGAAACTAGCAGATTGGTGAAATTTTCTCTTTTGAGATTTATTTGAATGGGGACATTATAGTCCTCCCCACCCAAGATTTCTTGTCCTCAAGAAATTTCGAACATGCATGTTGAAGAACATATTTTATTTCCAAAACTTTCTTTCCCAAAAAATGTTTTGAAACCAATGAGACTAAAAATTATTCCAGGGTCTCATTTCTTGTATTGCACTCCAACAATTAGGAGTGCTCTCCAACCCATACCATCAAACAAGAGAATTCATGGATCCCATTTTCTTGCATGCCTTATTCCAAACATCATAAGTAAAAAATATAGATCATAAAAGTACATAACACCATAATAAAAATGTACATCAAGGAGCTACCTCATCAAAGAATCATGAAAGTGCTTGTACCTCCAAGTAAGTAGACCACCATTTACCAAGTGCATACAAGCATCAAGTGACCAATAAAATCTGCTCCAATGAAATAGGTGAGTATCCCATGTCCTATAATGCTGCTCCAAAATGATGTAAGATGCATCAAAAAAATCAGCCATGTGTCCTTTCATCTGAGAAGGGAATGAAGAGCCTCCACTAAAATATGAACCAAGTAGGGAGCAAAGAAAACAATAAGACTTCAAGGGGCTCACATAAGTACCATTTATGGATCCATGGAGATGTGTATCATCAAGAAATAAGAAAGGATGTTGCTTCCAATGTAAAGAATAAGGGTCTCTACTCATGTCATCATCAAACTAGAGATAGGAGTTTCATACTCCTCATGTGGCACCATTAGAAAAAAAACCTTTCACCCAATTTTCATCCCCATTTGGTGTGGCTGAAAAAGAAGTAGGGGTGAGGAATTATGAACCAACCTTAACTCTTTTCAACTCTTACCCATCGAAATATATAATTCATCCTCTCCATAATTGGTTGGTCCAACTATTGTGAGATCATGTGCCTCCTCCAAGGCTTTGTAACTCTCTCCATGAGGAAACTCATAATCCCTCTAAACAAAGACAAGTGCTTGTATTTTTTCTTGTTTGAGTGTAGCATCTTCAATCACTTGCATATCAACATGTACCTCATGTTCCACTATTACATGAGGTTCCTCCTTTCTGACATAAATTGTTTCATCCATTCCCTTCTTTTCCTCGAAAGGAGAACCAATGCTCCCTCCTATTGCCAATTTGCTTCCAAATTGACTAGCCAACTATTCGAACCCTTGAATTAGTTGTTTTGTCATGTCTTCAAAGAATGGTTTCAGGAATTTTCTAAAATCCTCATTCTCCTCTAAGGTTCCTTTCTCATCCTTACTCATGGTTACCAAAGAATGCACTTCTGCTCCTACTTCTTCCCTTTTACCAAAAGTACTTTCAGTTTCATTTTTTAAGGGTGGGGGATGATTTATTTGACTTATTGTCCTCATGAATGGTCATCCAAATCAGGTGCAAGGACCATGCTATGATACCACTTTTAGTGTCCCTTTTAATGAATTTGTAAAAACTAGGAAAAATTGCAAATTTTGGCCAATTCGACCCTTAGACTAGTATTGACCCAAATGCCTCCAAATGCTTCCAAATTGGTTCTAAATTTGTTTGGAAGGTATTAAGACATAAAATTGGGATTTATGGATTCTTGGAGACTCTCAAAATACTTCTGCAACATTCAATTACAATCAGGGAAAGATAGGGCAATTTAATAGTCAAATCAAGGTTCAAATCCCCCAAGGGTAGTGGTCAAAGATGGATATCCAAATGCTGTACGACCTTCCCAAATTTAAGAACAAAGACATGGTACTTTTAAAGGACTTAAATGGGCTCCCAAATACATCATCAATCAGTTTCTAAATGGTTATGCAACTCCCATAAATCATAGGTTTGTGGACATGTCTTCACATAGGGGGAAATGTTAGTAAACTTCACCACTTGCTATGAAATTCGAGATTTATGTTCCAAAGGATTATGAAATGTATATGAAACTTATTCTAGACATTAATGAACATCCATACATCATAAAAATCACATAGATGAACTGATACAAGTCAAAATAGAGCAACTTCAAGCTTTCATAACAAGATGTAGGGAAAATGGCACCATTTATGCATTGTTTGGTATTTTTACATAGTTACACTTGGTATTTCGATATGAGAGTCTTATGAGAATTAAATAAAAAGTATATATATCAGAATAAAAATAAATGGGGCCACAAGAGCTCCCCCAAAGGGAACAAAATCTCACCAAGTGCGCCCTTCCTCCGAGAGCCAAAATATGAAGAGAAAAGTGAGAAAGGTGTGGACGCAAGTTGAGGATGAGAATGTCACAAGCTGCCCTGTAGCTTCAACCTGAAACAAATGAATCAATTTTAGCTCCAAATGAAAGTTCTGAATGGCCTCTCCAATTTCAAATTAGGATGGGAATCTTTCAGCCTCGAAATCGGTACTAAGGCAAGTAGAGTAAACTCTCCACAAGCATGGACAAGCTATGCTCTCCAATATGCAAAATGATAAATGATCAAAAGCTACTCTCATTATTTTTTCTTTAATTTTATAAACTTCCAAAGACCTCCTTGGGTTGAATTCCTTCCAAAATATTCATGCCAACTCAAGTTGGGAAGAGATTCCAATGTGTGCCACTTGTCCAACAATTCCTAGTCTCCATCTTCCCTCATTTCAAATGGGTGTCTCTTTGGCTTCCCTAACTCCCTTGTGAACCTTCTTGGAGGTTAATTTTAACCCTGAAATGTCATATATGTCATATGTCAGCATTCAGGTCTGCTTTGTGTCATAGGTGTCATAGCATCTTCATCATTGTTTTCATAGAGATAGGGAATCTAGTCCAAGTGTCCCACTAGCTCCAAAAGTCCTCTTCCTCTTCCATGGGAGTTACTCTTCCACTCCAATTCGACCTTAATTGAGTCATGCCAAGTATATTGACCTTCCAAATCCCCAAGAACATTAGACTCCACCTTGGATTCGAATGGGTGAGAATAGGATGCCATGTGGCATGAGGAATCTAGCTTTGTGTGAGTCCCATACCACCAATGTGTCTCCATGACCAAGTGCCACCTTAAAATCCCCAAGAACATTAGACTCCACCTTGGATTCGAATGGGTGAGAATAGGATGCCATGTGGCATGAGGAATCTGTAAAATTAGTCACAGCAGATCTAATGAACAAGTAAATTAATCACAACAGATGAATATAGAAAATATGGTGTAAAAATGTGCAAAACATGCAGCAGTGCTCAATATCCCAGTAAGGGTGAATGATTACAATAGAATACAGTAACAATAACTGAGCAATTCGAATTGCCTAAGGAGGTCATTCGAATCACTGAATGGAGTAGCTTGACTCCAACTAGGAGTCCTCATCATCAATCGGTGGTGGTCATCAATGCACAAGAACCAGTCATCCAGGTGTCAATCTGAGTCTAACTGAGTGTAACAAGTGTAACTGAAGTGTGTAGCACTGATTAAGGGAAGGAGGCTCAGTGGGGGGTGCATGGGAGGCTAACTGAAGTCAGAACAAGTCATCTAGTCAATCTGGAGGTCCAACGGAAGTGAAACAGTCAATCGAGAGTGAAACTAGCCTCAAATCAGGGAGAATCGAAGCTAATTGAGTGTAACTGAAGTGGAACTGCAGTGGTAGTTGAAGAAGTGCGCCCTTCTCTGGAAGTAGGTGAGAAGTGGGCGCCTTCCAGACTATGAGGGCTAAAAATCTGAAGTAAGTGGCTCCCGAGTGCTAGAATAAGGTGGCTAAGGTGTTGGAGGCATCAACCCGGTGACTGGGATGCATGCAAAGTGCATGCAAACCCTAATTGCATGCAAGATCCTGAAAAAAGATGATGTGGATATCCGAACAACCCCCATCAAGCTAGACTATGATGTGCAAAAAATAATGTGGGGCCCTGGTAACTAAGACCAAAGGTCACCCCAATACAATAATCCAAAAAATGCTGAAAATAAACAAAGTGAGGAAAGAGGGAAAACCCAGTGGGAAGAAAGCCCCCCCATCAAGCTAAAGCATAATAATGAATCAATCTGTCTCCACAATGATGGAACTCACCCCCAACAGTGAACGGAGGTAAGAGAACTTCTTCTCAGTGAAGCTCTTGGTGAAGATGTCTGCAATTTGCTCATCAGTAGGGCAATATTGCAGAATGATGGTGCGGTCATGCACAACCTGTCGAATGTAATGCATATGAATCTCAATGTGTTTGGTCCTCTACCGCTGAACTGGATCTGTGGAGATCTTGATAGCACTTTGATTGTCACAAAATAGGACAGTCAAAGTATTGCCACCAAAACCAAACTCGGAAAGAATACCTTGCAACCAAACTGCCTGAATGCAGGCATTGACTGCCCCTCGATACTCTGCCTCTGCTAAAGAAATTGCAATGGCTGCTTTCTTTTAGCTGGACCAGCAAATAGCACCATGACCAACCATGAAAACATAACCAGAAGTGGACTTCCGATCAATGTTATCACCTTCCCAATCTGAATCAGTAAAACCAATGAAATCAAGCTCAGAATCTGCAGCATAATGTATGCCAAACTGTCTCGTACCTTGCACATACTGCAAGATCCGCTTGGCTAATCGCCAATGAATCTCATGTGGCTGCTGCATATACCTTGAGATGGCACTCATGGCATATGAAATATCAGGCCTTGAGTGTGTCAAATAAAGTAGTGAACCAATCAACTGTCGATACATACTGCAATCTGCAAGCGGTGTAGAATCTCCCTCCTCAAGACTGATTCCTAAGAGGAATGGGAATGGGGCTGCCTTACAGTCAGCCATATTAAACTTCAATAACAGGTTGGAAGCATATTTTTGCTGAGATATAGTGATACCATCAAAATTTTGAGCTATCTCCAAGCCCAAAAAGTGACTCAGCAAGCCCAAATCGCTCATGTCAAAAGCTAGATTTAAGGCATTTTTTAGCTTGTTTATTGAAGTAAGAGTGATACCAGTAATGAGAAGATCATCAACATAAAGTACAATAACCAACAAATTACCTTTAACTCCCTGAAGATACACATTCGGATCAGATTTGCATCTTTGGAAATTCTGAGAAAGAAGGAAGGAGTCCATCTTTGCGTACCAAGCTCTTGGGGCCTGTTTTAACTCGTACAAAGATTTCTTCAATCTGAAAACTAATGATGGATCTGATGTATAGCCCTCTGGCTGCTGCATATATACCTCTTCAGCAAGGTCTCCATGTATAAATCCACTCTTCACAACCATGTGGTGCACTTCCCAGTGCTTGGATGCGGAAATAGCCAAAACAAGGCGGATGGAATCCATCTTTGCAACCGGTGCAAAGGTCTCAGTGTAGTCCACTCCTTGGACTTGGGAGAAACCTTTTGCCACCAACCTTGCTTTGTATTTGCTGATAGAGCCATCAGCAGCAACTTTAGTGTGGTAGGCCCATTTACACTTCACTAATTTTCTTCCAGGTGGAAGAGAAACTAGCTCCCATGTGTTGTTCTTTTGAAGAGAACTGTACTCTTCATCCATGGCACTTTGCCATCTCAGATCTCGGTGGGAAGAATAGTATGATGTGGGATATAAACCAGCCATCAAATAAAAAATCTCAAGAATTAATGGATCAGCAATAGAAAGATCCATACCTGCTCTTTGAAAGTCTGCTCTTGTTCGTCTCGGATTAGCAGGATTTCCAAGGTTCGAACCAGCAGATTGAAGAGTGTTTTGGGCCCACTTTGGTAACTAAGGAGGATCATAATGGTCAGATTCCGAACCTGATATGTCATGATCATCATATGCTGCTACAATATCAGAAATATCAGAACTCACACCTTCATTATCGTTGCACGGATCTTCTTCTGGCGAAGGCGGTGAATCGGCAGTCTCTTCCTCGACTAGTTGCAATTCTTGAAGCGGTTCTTCAAATTGCACACTGCGCTCTATGAATATCTTTTTAGATCTGATATCCATGAGTTTATATGCTTTTGATTCTTCCCCATATCCTATCAGTATGCACTCAATACTTTGTGGATCCAAATCTCGTCTCTTCTTGGAAGGAATTATAGCCCACGCAGTAGAGCCAAAAACT
Organism: Larix kaempferi; assembly: GCA_027924585.1. NCBI lineage: Eukaryota > Viridiplantae > Streptophyta > Pinopsida > Pinales > Pinaceae > Larix > Larix kaempferi. Next base: position 42,854,340 of record BSBM01001005.1, on the reverse strand, counting down.
CTCAAATTTGACACATCCGGTTTGTGACCAAAGAATGCTTCGAAAGGAGTCATACCTTTCACGGATGAATATGGAACACGGTTCTGTATGTATACAGCAACATTGATTGCTTCAGCCCAAATATTTGCAGCCAAACCTTTTGATTCAATCATGCATGTAGCCATCTCTTTCAGTGACCGATTTTTCCTTTCCGCTACACCGTTCTGCTGGAGTGTGTAGGGAACTGTATGTTGGATCTGAATTCTACTTTGGGAACAAAGTTGTAGCAACTAGGACTTAATATATTCTCCACCATTATCAGATCTAAGAGCTTTGATCTTGCTCTCAGTGGCGGTCTCAACAGAAGCCTTAAAATCCTTGAATTTTCCAAGCACTTCTGACTTGTTTTTGAGAAAGAATACCCATGTAAAGCAGGAAAAATCATCAATAAATGTCAAAACATACCTTGAACCATTTAATGACATATGTGGCAGCGGACCATTGATATCAGAATGAATCAACCCCAAAACTGTAGAAGCTCTGCTAACTTTGCCGCGGTCGAATCTGTGCTCGGGGTGCTTCCCAATGATGCAACCAGTGCATATTCCCTTCGAGGAACAGAGTTGTGGAAGACCATCTACCATGGATTTGTTTGATAGAAGCAACAAATACTTATAATTAAGATGTCCAAATCTTTCATGCCAAAGCCTACTAACCTCATTACCATGTGTACGAAGAGCAGTGGGCTTTCCAAGCGGAATAAAGTGTGAAAACTCATAGCATTTTGCAGTGTGGTTTGCCTTTCCGACTGCAACAAGTCTTCCACTTTTGATATCAGAAATTTCAAATGTATTAGGGCTGAATGTAACTTGCTTCGGTTCACCAGTGTGTATCATTTGATACACAGAAAGAAGATTTGAAGCCAAGGAAGGCACAAAGAGAACATTCTGAAAGCTTTAATGATCTACTTGAATCGTACCTTTGCCCTTTGAAGAAATTTTTGAGTCATCTCCCAAATGGATGGGGATGGAGCTGTTTGGATCGAATGAAGAAAAAGAATCAATATTTGCAGCCATATGATTCAATGCACCCGAATCTATCAAGAGAGTTGTGGGCTTCGAAATAGTTGCCATGAGTGCTTGTCCTCTTTCATGATCATCATTCCTATCCTTCTTCCTTGCACCATCGGGAAGAGTTATGTTGTTCTTTTCCAAAAGGAGGGCCATTTGATCTATAGTCTTCTTCATACATGAACTTTTGGGATGAAAGCCACAGTTGCAATAAGTACATTTAGATTTTTGGTTACCTTCTTTGCCCTTTTGCTTGAACTTTGAACTGGATAGTACATCCGTCGGTTTGCCTTTCTCTCTTTGCTTGTGAGGCTCGAATTTGGGCTTCTCCTTCTTTTTCTTTCCTTTACAATTTGAGATCTTGGGTCCTTGAACACATAGGGCTGAATCTTTGGAGCTTATGGACCCCATTTGAATCAACTTGTCATGCTCTTTTGTGACGGACTCAATGAAGGCATTCAAGGTAGGCATCTTCCAATTCGGGGTAGTTAGCCGACCGGAATTGAAAGTTGAGACAAATACCGAATAATATTTACCAAGCTTGCTGAGAATGGAGAGGATCAATTGTTTATCCTCTTTGATAACTCCACTGTTCTTCAACTGCAAGTTAAAGTTCTTAAATTTTGTGAAGAATTCATTAATGGTCTCGAAATTCTCAGGACTAAGGGCAATCAATTCATTCTCTAATTGAAAAGCCCTAAGCTCGTCCTGCTTGCCAAATAGTGTTTCAAGTTGCTCCCATATAGCTTTTGGAGTCTTCAATCCGCTGAGATGGAAGTGAAGATCTTTGGAGATGGAGAGACAAAGAAGACCATAAGCTTCATCAAGCTTGTTGTAGTGTTTGGTTCTATCTGATAGATTGTTTGGCTCCAATTCAAGACCAAGAGTGACTCGGTAGTAACCTTTTGAACGCAATATGATCTCCATATCATCTTTCCAATCAAAATAATTGAATGGGGTGAGGATAGACTTTGAAGAAAAGTATTCCATTGCTAGGAGCGAGTGCACGCTGATGTAGAGGAGCTTGCAAGGGCAGTGTAGCGAATGCAAATGATGGAGACAATAACCTGCAAATCACAATAAACCAAGAACAATGAGGTTGAACAATCCACCCTTTTAGAGTTGCATCACACCTGGGATTGGAGATCAAACAATGTTGAATGGGTCCAATGTATCAGATCCAGGAATTATGTGGAAACTCAAGCTTCTGGAGTGGTATTGGATGTATTTTCAATCTTTGCATGCACAGGAGCGAATGCCCTTGAGATATTTAATGCCAAAACTTTTGCAATTTTTTAGCAATTCACTCAAATCTTCTTGTAGAACCACCTGTAGAAAAGAGATCTTGTCCCTGCAATGGCTCTGATACCATGTAAAATTAGTCACAGCAGATCTAATGAACAAGTAAATCAATCACAATAGATGAATATAGAAAATATGGTGTAAAACTGTGCAAAACATGCAGCAGTGCTCAATATCCCAGTAAGGGTGAATGATTACAATAGAATACAGTAACAATAACTGAGCAATTCGAATTGCCTAAGGAGGTCATTCGAATCACTGAATGGAGTAGCTTGACTCCAACTAGGAGTCCTCATCATCAATCGATGGTGGTCATCAATGCACAAGAACCAGTCATCCAGGTGTCAATATGAGTCTAACTGAGTGTAACAAGTGTCGCTGAAGTGTGTAGCATTGATTAAGGGAAGGAGGCTCAGTGGGGGCCGCATGGGAGGCTAACTGAAGTCAGAACAAGTCATCTAGTCAATCTGGAGGTCCAACAGAAGTGAAACAGTCAGTCGGGAGTGAAACTAGCCTCAAATCAGGGAGAATCGGAGCTAACTGAGTGTAACTGAAGTGGAACTGCAGTGGTAGGTGAAGTGCGCCCTTCTCTGGCAGTAGGTGAGAAGTGGGCGCCTTCCAGGCTATGAGGGCTAAAACTCTAAAGTAAGTGGCTCCCGGGTGCTAGAATAAGGTAGCTAAGGTGCTGGAGGCATCAACCTGGTGACTGGGATGCATGCAAAGTGCATGCAAACCCTAATTGCATGCAAGATCCTGAAAAAGATGATGTGGATATCTGAACAGAATCTAGCTTTGTGTGGGTCCCATACCACCAATGTGTCTCCATGACCAAGTGCCACCTTATTTTCCTATCATAAATATTTATTTATCCCCTTTTGATGTATTTATGTCAAGATAATGTCCATTTGGGTTTCATTAGCTCCCTTATTCAAAATCCCAATGTTTCCACCCCAACCTAGGAAACTAGTAGATTGGTGGAATTTTCTCTTTCGATATTTATTTGAATGGGGACATTACAAGTATGGTCCCTACGAAGCTGCCATGGTGAAATTGGTAGACATGATGCTCTTAGGAATCAGTGCAAGCGAATCTCGGTTCAAATCCGAGTGGTGGCATTTTTCCAAGAAGATATCATCAATCACTTATTCCTATGTAGCAATATCAGTTCAATCTATTTCCATTGTGATAGATCAATCCTATCTTTCTATCATAGATCTCATTTGGGAATAAAATGAATAAATTGGTTTATTATGATATTCATAGATTTAGAACATATATTGGCTCACATATCTTTTTCTCTTCTTTTGGTTGTCACTCTCATTTATTGGGGAACCTTAGTTTATCAAATTGAAGGACTAAGTAGTTCAGGAGGAGAGGGCATGATAGTTACTTTTCTTTGTACAATGAGATTATTAATTACTCGTTGGTTCTATTCGGGACATTTAATGTTAGTAATTTGTATGAATCATTCATGTTCCTTTCCTAGAGTTCATATGTGCTTCATATAGTTCTAGAAGTACGGAGCCGAGATGATCGATGGTTAGGTGCAATCACCATGCAAAGTGCTATGTTAACTCATGGTTTTGCTACTTTAGGTCTTCTAGAGGAAATGCAATGATCTGGAAATTTAGTACTTGTGCTACAATCTCATTGGTCAATGGTGCATGTAAGTATGATATTGTTCAACTATGCAACCCTTTCATGTGTATCCCTAGCATTGATATCTCTTCTAGTAATTATGTCTAGAGTAAATAGGCAAGTTATTTTTGGTGCGATGGAAAATTTATTTTCCTGATCTATTCTTCCCAATGAAAATTTTTATTCACATGAAAAACAAAAAAAGTGATTTGCAATACACTTTTGATTTTTCATCAACGAATTATCGTAAATGTCAATTGATTAAACAATTAGATCATTGGAGTTATCATGCAATTGGTCTCGGTTTTTCTCTTTCAACCATCGGTACTCTTTTTGGAGCAATATGGGCCAATGAAACATGGGGATCTTATTGGGTTTGGGATCCAAAAGAGACTTGGGAATTAATTTGTAACGTCTCCATCTATCAATCCAGCCAGCAGAGGGCACATTAACTAAATCGAGGCCTCTAAATTTCACACCATAACCACAATTACGAATTTATACAACTAAAATGCATGTGAAGACATGGAAATAAAAACACACAATGGAAAAAAAATTGATCCACATGCACATAACATGTAATTCCAAGCATAATTATCACAAGCATATAAATTAAAAATCATTGCACATTAGATACATAAGAATACTTATCTTTAAACAAATGAGATCCAAGCAACTGGATGTGTAAGAGCAATTTTCCACCCAACCATAGGCACTCTATCCAGCATATACTCGTTCTACTGAGAGGCCACCCTCAAGCTAGTCTATGATGCCACCAAGGAAAATGAAACACCTACATGCTTCTATCTCTCATCCCACAACCCACTCTACTCTTTGTGCTTAGTGGAAAGATCCACCAGAGATTTGCATGGGTCTCACTATGCCATCACAGCCATGGCACTCCTTCCAATTTCCCCACATAACACAAGGAAGGCATTTCTCTTCATCAATCCACAATTCCCTTAGGAAATCCAACCCTTACAGTGCTTACTAGTGTGTGCAGTAAGAGTCCAACCTGCTGTATGCTATTGGAGAGCCTCCTATAACATTAATCCATGGATTCTCAAGCATCCAAAAGTAGCAGATCTCAATGGGTAAAGGTTCCTAGCTTGAATAAACTCCATGCTCACCTACAACTATCTATTTTTCCTTCCAAAATTTCAGCTCTATCTCCAAATTCGAATTTCTGGTTTAAAACCAGTATGGTAATGGTCATCAACGACAATGGAAAACTCTACATAGTTTAGGAACATGCATGAGAGAATGAATCAAAAGAGTGTTGACTCCAAGGATATGAGGTAAGGGTGAAAAGACAACTGACATAGCTTATGACCATAGAAGAAATAGGACCATTGACATAACTATCACAACCCCCGTACTTCAATAACTACATGAAGTGACTTTTCCCACCAATCTCATATATGTATTCAATGATTGGGTTTAATAGCCAAGAGAAGGTAATTGGCTTATTTAAGGCACATGACATATTTTCATATAGTTCTAAGGTTGACACTTGGAAACATAGAATTTAGTTTCTCCATAGGCCCCCTTTCCTCTTCACCTATGGTGGAATCATAGCCCCTCTAGTGCTCTTTACACAGCCATCTTGGACCATTTTATTAATTTTCGACATATTATTTACATACATTTTGAATTGGCATGATAAGCGAACCATACAATACAAATAAAAATATATACATCATACATGCTTATCGATTCACTAGTTGGGCCTTGGCCTTGAGCTCCACACTAGGAATCCATCTAGCATATTTACATCATTTACATAATTTTGATTAAATACATTCCAAGTCAAAATTGGGGGTATTAAATAATTATTTGGACCATATTCACAATCTATCTACATACTAGAATGAATAAGGGTTGGCAAGGTGAGGAACCGACAATTGTGGCTTCTTTAGGATTTAATATAGTTTGGATCCATTATTTGGGGATCAATCTAGTAGGAATGGAGTTACATAGCTATGGATGGTTGGAACCATAAATTAACCAAATTCCAAGAGGGAAAAGGAAGGATAGATTCGATCCAGTTCCGTTATTGCACCGAGAGGAGCGAGGTGCTCTACAACCCAATATGGGAGATATGTTGTAACGTAACGTTACCATAATTAAAAAAATTCATGTCGGCTCATAAAATTATAAAAAAATTATGAAAAGTAATTAAAAAATACATGTTGGCTCATAAAATAAAATAAAATTCAGGAAAAGTAATTTAAAAAATCCATGTCCAAAATATAAAATTAAAACTTATACCTGGACCTATCAAGCGAGAGAGGAATCAAATTTCTCGAGTTTAAGATTAAACAAAAACTACACTTCAATTAATGGGATTCCTCTCAGTGCTTGATAGATCCGAGTTTAAGATGGATCTATGCTGGTGTAATTGAAAATAAGTGACAGCAATAACTGGTCCAAGTTATTTCAAAGATTGATTATAGAATGATGGAATCACTACTTGAAATAACTTGAACTATATTAGATCAAAATAAAAGATAAATAATTGAATTGTTGACTCACTCCATTCCATTAATCTCTCAAAAGAGAAAAAAGTTGGATGCATTAATTCTATTATATAGCTAACAATCCATTCGTAAAGTACAAAAATATTTTTTTGCCATTCATTTCATGGATGGAAGGATTGAGATGAACTACCTTCTACCCCATCATCCAATATAAAGATAATTAGATTGAGATAAGCACCAATACCTATTATGGGTAGAAAGAGATAGATCGGCATTAAAATCTCTCTTGGCCCTGAATCCATTAAATGAGGGTTTGTCACATTCTCAACTTATATAGAATATTTAATGTAACATAGACAACAAGTGGATGGGAGTTAATATTGTTCCAATTGCCACTATTGCAGTAACAATGATTCAATTTGGAAGGTCGAAGAATATTTATCCAATCATTTTTCTTAGGAAGAAAATATAATAGATTATGCGACAAAACCACGGATTTCCAACAATGCAAAAGAAGGCATTTCAAAACTACTAGACAATATTTTAGGTATTAGCATAGCCCTACCATTTATTTCATTCAGAAGAAGAGTATGTATCTTATCATCACTTGTTCCCACTAAGAATGAAAGTGTTGCACCAATTGATCCATGAAAGATCATTTGAAAATGGATCCATTAAGACCTATATCTACCATGGAACCAATAATTACAAAACCCACATGGGATGCTGAAGACTATATGTTGAACATTGGTTATCATTGATGTCAATTAAAGATGATGTCAAGTGTTTAACTTCTATCTAATGTCAAAGAGGATGTCAACTGATTCAATATGAGTCATTGATATCAACCTAATTCAAAGTGGATACAACATTCCAGCAGAAGTATGAAGAAGCCACTTTGAGGTAGTCTATATGCATGATGAAGAAAGCATGAACACCAGAAGTATATGCGCAAATGGTGAAGGTGATAGATATGTATGCAACTTTGGGGTATATCTAAGAGTGCATTATGTTTGAAGATGTATATCAAGGATACAACACTCAAGCAATTTTGGAGTATATCTAAGAGTGCATCAAGAATACATCTTGCGGGTGAAGTTTGAAGAAGTACATAAGATGATACATCATGCAGATCCAAAAGATACTTCATGAAGATCCAGTTCAAGAAGAAACACAAGTAATGGATCCTACATCATGTGGATCTTGCGCATAAATCAAGTCCACCAAGTCATACTCTCTCATGCTAGCAAATGGAAGGAGTTGGTTGGACAATGGTACAAGTGCTCAAATTGCCAAGAAGTTGCTTGAAAAAATGAGATAAGTAATCAAGCAAGCCTAAGCATTGCTTGGTTGATGGTTCAGAGTGCGCAGGAAGAAAGTAACAACAGATGGTCGGACAATCATGAAAGCGCACAAGCAAATCCAATAAGAAGATGCTTTCGGTAAGTGGAATGTGCACGAACTCCTAGAATGGTACAACGGCTGAAGATCATATATGAGAAAATTCCACAGCTAACAAAAAACAAGTGTGCAAGTCCCACAAGCGATGACAAGGAAGAAGTCAAATTCCCACCAAGTAAAAGTCAGAGTATGCGCAGATTCCGTAAAGTATCAATACACCAAGTGTGCATCACCCAAATGCAATGATGAAGCACGTGTCAAAATCTCACTAAGCAAAATCCGGAGAATGCGCAGATTACGCAGAGTATTGATATCACAAGAGCACATTACCCACAAAGGATGGTACAGAAAAGGTCAAGGATAGATCAAGATGAAGTGGAATATTGCGCACATACCATAAGGCAATGGTACATCAAGAGCACAATGGTACACCACCAAGATGTAAAGTTGTTACACCTAAAATCTTACCATCATGAGACTCAATGTAAACATCCCTAAAGTTTCCTTGACTAAGTCATTAACCTGGAAGAGATGAAAATCCATTTGTACTAGGTTTTGAGAGATCGTTGCAGGTTGTCCTCATGCAACCTGCAACGTCACTGGTTGGCCTCTTGCAACCTGCAACGATGTCAGTTAATGGATAAAAATAGCTTCTTCGAGCCCATTCTCGAAGCTAGATGACATGGATCCCTATCCCTGACCTTTGGGAGAGCTGACATTCAGTTCCTAACCTCTTGGGAGGATCCCCTATCTCTCTCCTACCATATCTCAACCTACCCTATCCACTTAGTCCTATATAAGTGAAGCTCACTCCCATTCCAAGGGGAGGAAGTCTATAGTGTCTACATGTTGGTGAAATTACCTTAGGAGAGATCTCTACTCATCTATTGGGAGACTCACACTTCCTTGGGAGGCTTTGGCATTGGTTTGGTTGGATGAGGATTGCTATGTCAAGTCATTGGTTGTAATCTTTCCATCCTATGTACTTCTCTTTCAATACAGTAATATAAGTTGTTAGGAACCTATGTAAACCCTTCTCTTTACTATGTTAGTATATTGTTGTTGGACGCATATGCTTTGGAAGTCGTTCCGTAGTATTTGTTGATCCGTAGTTTATATTAGCCCATAGTATTGACCCATAGTATTGGATGCATATGCTTTGTAAGTCGTCCCGTAGTATTATATGTCCCATGGTTTTGACTCATGGTATTGGGCATAGACTTAGTATATAAGTGTGTGTTGAGGTCATTGAAGGCACCGTGAAGTTAATTGTATTGAGCTTGCTCAAAGGAGGTTGCCCCCTCGAAGTGGCCCGTGATCAATATAAAAGCGATTCTGTTCTATTATTTCTGATATCTTGTGTATTTGCATTAATTAATTATTGCAGGTACATTACATCTGGTATCAGAGCACTTTCCTTGGGACAAGTGGGAATTTTTTTTTTCTATTTTTGGGCGGCGACTTTCAGATCAATTTCTGAAACTTTCTGCACAAAATCAGAAGAAACCGATTGCATATCTGAATTCCTCTTTCAAAAATACGCAGTTTGAAAAAAAAAAATCATCTCATTTGGAGTTCTAAAAGTGGAGATATCGCGGATTTAAAATCAGCAATTTTTCAGAATTTCGGTGACGGCCGCGGAAATTGCGGCGAGAAAATCTTTTGACCGAGTGCCCAGATTTCTATTCTGCCTTCAAGGGTAGAAGCAGGGTGGTTGTTCCAGTTCCGGAAACATGCTACAATAGCGATTCTGAGCAATATAGATCCGGTTTTTGAACATTGGGTGGAATTTCTGCCCAAATTTTTTCTGTTGCAGGTTCGGATCTGGGAATAATCCCTATCCGCTTAACTGTGGGAAGTACTTGGGCATAAGCCCTAAAACTCATTGTGAGGAGTACCACAGGAACCCTGAAGTAGCTGGCCATTGAGAGGACCTGTCAAGCGAAAAGGGCAACGACCCCTACCTGATTGACTAGTTCCCACCTGTGAGGTAAACCAAGAGCTGTCGTTTGTGGCCAAGCGGTTATTAGTTTTACCTGAGCCGTGGAGTGAGGGGTACTGCCCCAATACGCAAGCCGTCAGACAGCATTGGTGGCCGAGTGAATCCCTTGAACCGATAGGAAGCCGCACATACCTGGGGTCCATATCTATTTTCAGTTGCCCAATTGCAGATTTCCTCTATCCAGAACTGTTTCCGGTCAGTTCTGCGCCGTTGCAGATCCATCTGTTGCCGATCACTGCTGCGCCATTTCAGATCCATTTTGCAAGCCATTCCAGATCCAGCCGTTCAACGTTGTTCCAGATTCCTGGTTATGGTTGTCACCCGTGCAGGAGCAAACACCATGGAGGAAGCACTTGCAGCCATCCAAACCAAACTCCAAGATCTGGATGAAAAATTTCTCAGCCTCCATCTTCAGCATGTAGCCATGAACAATAACCGACAGCCAGAGCCTTTTGCAGACACCAGGTTCTCTTCTTCCAACAATTTTCGTGGGCCGAAGCTTGATTTTCCTCGCTTCAATGGTACTGATCCGACTGGATGGATATACCGAGCAGAACAATATTTCAGTCTGCATAATACTTTTGATGTCCAGAAAGTTCCACTTGCATCCTTTCATTTGGAACAGGAAGCCCTTCAATGGTACCGTTGGTACATCAAAGCTCATCCCGAGCCAAACTGGACAGATTTTTGCCAACTCATTTTGCCATGATTTGGCCCTAGTGCTTTTGATGATTTCACAGGAGCACTCACTAAACTTCACCAAATTGGCACAGTGAGAGAGTATCAGACAGAATTTGAGAAATTGGCCAACCACACAGAAGGATTGTCTGATGAATTCTACAATAGTTGTTTTATAAGTGGTCTCAAGGATGAAATTCGCTCAGAGGTCAAAATGTTTTGTCCCAACACAATGATGGAAGTCCTAGGGTTGGCTAAGCTGGCTGAGGACAAGATTGCAGCTCAACAACGCTCCAAACCCACCCTTGTTCCCTTCAGAAATATGGGTTCCCAACGACCTCCCATCACGCCTTCTCCTCAACCAACTCCTATCAAGCATTTGTCTGAGATAGAAATGCAGGCACGCCGAGAAAAAGGGCTTTGCTATAATTGTGATGAGAAATTCACTCGGGGACATAGATGTGTTCAACAAAAGCTCTATCTCTTGGATGTGGATTCTCCGCCTGCCTTAGAACTTGGTGAAGAAGCTACGGATACAGTGGATGATCAGATCGACCTTCAACAACCGCCTGTTGACACCCCATTTTCGGACGACCCAACTGAAATCTCTCTCCATGCTGTAACCGGCATCACCACCCCACAAACAATGCGGGTCAGGGGATACTTCAAGAAGCTCCCTCTTACCATACTCATTGATTCTGGTAGCACTCATAACTTCATTGACCCTCGGATTGCCAAACAGGCTGATTGTTTTGTCCATCCTTGCTCCAACTTTGAAGTCATGGTTGCCAATGGGGGCACCTTACCTTGCAAGGGGAAGTGTCACAATGTGCGTATCTCTATGGAAGATTATAACCTGCGCTCTGACATGTTTGTCTTGCCCTTAGGCGGATGTGATGTGGTTTTGGGCGTTCAATGGTTACGCACACTTGGCCCCATCTTATGGGATTTTGCTGAACATTGGATGCAGTTTAAAGTCAATGGGGCACAACACAAATTTATGGGATTACAACCAGGGTCTCTCTGCATCATCAGTTCACATCGCCTGGAAAAAATCCTTAAGAAGAATTCACATGGTGTCATCGCTCAGCTCAATTCCATTCAGATGCACCGATCAACAGTCTCCACTACTTCCTTAGATAGATATGCAGGTATCTTTGCTGAACCAATGCGCTTGCTACCTTCACGAGACCTTTCCGGTAAGAATTTAGCCACATCTACCTCTCAGCAGGAAATGATGGCTATGTTGCATGCAGTACAGAAGTGGCAGCCATACCTATTAGGGAATTATTTCTGCATCAAGACTGATCTCCCGAGTCTGGAAAATTTTCTGGAACAATGGGTCTCCTCCCCAACACACCTGAAATGGGTTATCCAACTCATGGGTTATCCCTATGTGATCACTTACAAGAAGGGTAAGGACAATATGGTGGAAGATGCTCCTTCTTGCACAATTGATGACCCGGTTTCGCTTACAACTGTTTCTCTGCTTGTTCCAAATTGGGTGCAATATGTTCAACAGGGCTCTCTCTTCTATGAACTCCATGCTTCTTCATCAACAGGGCACTCTGGGTTCTGCAACATGTATGACCAAGAACAATGTAACTTCTTTTGGCAGGGACTAAAAATGACAATTCAACAGATGGTGGCTGACGATGATACTTTCCAAGTCAACAAGGGTGAAACGACACTCCTTTCGGGATTGCTCAAACCCTTGCCCATCCCTAAACAGCTTTGGCCAACTATTTCTATGAATTTCCTAGCAGCGCTTTGGTGGTAAAATACCACATCTCACAGGACACCATATGAAGCGGTCTATGGAAAAACACCGCTAGTTCTTCTTCCATACACCCTTAGCAGCTCCCCAGTTCAGACAATTGACTCGGTTCTTCGAAACCGCGATCACATTCTTCTCATTCTGCAGGACAATCTTCACATGGCCAGAATTCGCCTGAATCAACAAGCCGATCAGCACCGTTCTGAGCGCATTTTCCACGCAGCTGACAGGGTTCTTCTTCATCTACAGCCTTCCAAGCAATCCTCCTTGACACTCCAAAGGCGTCAGTGGCCTGAAATGCAACCCGAGGATGCTACCGGGGAACCACTCCTTCAGCTTCTGCAGCAATTTCTCCAACCAAAGCTTTGAGGACAAAGCTTTTTCTAAGGGAGAGAGGATGTTAGGAACCTATGTAAACCCTTCTCTTTACTATGTTAGTATATTGTTGTTGGACGCATATGCTTTGTAAGTCGTCCCGTAGTATTTGTTGATCCATAGTTTATATTAGCCCATAGTATTGACCCATAGTATTGGATGCATATGCTTTGTAAGTCGTCCCGTAGTATTATATGTCCCATGGTTTTGACTCATGGTATTGGGCATAGACTTAGTATATAAGTGTGTGTTGAGGTCATTGAAGGCACCGTGAAGTTAATTGTATTGAGCTTGCTCAAAGGAGGTTGCCCCCTCGAAGTGTCCCGTGATCAATATAAAAGCGATTCTGTTCTATTATTTCTGATATCTTGTGTATTTGCATTAATTAATTATTGCAGGTACATTACATAAGTGCTTTCCACCAAAATCTCATTGTGTTAATGATATCTTGTGTAGTTCGCCTGCTTCATTGCTTACTTAGATCTATGTAGATGTGCCTGCTTGATTGCTTACTTAGATCTATTATTGTGTAGATGCGTTTTACTTGTTTTGTTGTCTTGTCATCTTGACAGGTTTTGCAACTCTGATCTGAAGATCGTCAAGCTTGGAGCAGCATTCAAGGAGAAAAGGATCAACGATCTATAAGGTAAACGTATCTAGTTCCTTGATCTCTAATTAGGTCTAGGAGAGTGATTTATATTCTGTTCTATTTGTTCTAGACTCACGTTGAGCTAGGGAGATCAGGCCTCGAGTCCGCTCTTGGTAGATTGCCCGTCAAACAAATCTAGCAACCACACTGGAGAAGGAATTGTTTGTAGTTTTCAATTTGAATTCCATTTTCAGTTGATTGCTTTTGCAAGCCATCCATAATATTATTTGCCTTCTAAGCCTTGTTTCACCATCAGATCTTCACTTTGAAGAGTCTGTAGTCCTCCTATGAGTTTGTAGTCGCCATTTTTAAACCATTTCATTGCTCATTGTTTGGAGAATTGGTTCATTTTTTAACTTAGATTGCGCCCGTCGCAGCTGGGCAGTGGAGCCAGAGCGTCACTGTGTCATTTTGTGATCTTTGTTCTCTGTCTTTTGGTCTATCGTCGCAACCCATTCATTGGTAGACTGTGACATCGTCGCACTTCCCGCATCAGTCACCCGCAACGATCGCTCTGTGTACAAACACAGACTACGACGATCTGTCAAAACTGGCATATAGGCATCCCTTCTCCATTTCTGATTTGAGTTTTGGTTTTGTGTGCAAACTCCCTATGTGCTGCAAGATTTAGTCAGAGACCCCATTTTTTATTAGTGTGTTGAAGTGTTTGGTTTCATTTGGAGTTGTTTTAGGTTTCGTCTTGGACAAGTCTGAGATTTGGTAGTGGTGGACACTCTCATCTCCCCCACCTGCATCCACTCATCCTTGCATTCCCCCCTCTCCTTGTCGGATCTGGTCATTATATTGGATCGGTTTCCAGACCTCATTTGCATACATTTTTTAGCCTTGCTTGCTTTAGTGTTGTGTGTTACTGATTGATTTTGAGTGTATGTGTGTATCTTCAGTCCGTATGAGTGCTCATCATTTTCTTGAGATTTTCTGAGTCATTGGAGTGCTGTAAGTGATCTTTTCATTTCAGTATTTGTGTTTAAGAGCATCGTTGTTATCAAATTGTTATTTTTTTATACATCCATTGAAAAATCAAAAGTACTTCATTTCCATCATTTTTCAAGCTCATTTGAAGAATTGTACATGCATTGGAGTGTCTCATTTGTAGATCTTTTGGAAAAGTTGAAAGAACATTAAATTATTTGTGTTTTTCACGAATTATGAGCTGCTCGTTTTCTTGAAAAATTTGAGTAGATATCAAGTTTTGCAAAAGTAGTTCCATGCTTGGAAAGTTACATACATCTTTTGGTTCTTATGCTTTTAGGCCATTGCAGTGAAAGTGAAAAGCTTGCATACTCTACTTAGAACCTCTCTCTTTTCATCACTTAGCATCATTTTTGTTTTGAAAAGATAAAAGAAAAAGAAAAACATACTTTGATTTGGCTTAGTAGTGTTGTGTTTTTTTTGTGTTTCGCTTGAAAAGGAAAAGAATACTTCATAATTAGTTTTGGTAGATTTGGGATTGTGTTGCATTGTGTTGCCTTAGTAAAATCATTGGAAAGAAATTTCTCCCTCCCATACATAGAGTTCATCAAAAGAAAAGTACATTTTTTGCATATAGTTAGGGCCTGCATTATGTTTACGATTATGTACTCACCTCATGCATTCACCTAACCGTCCAGATAAAATTAACAGTAGAACTAGGGTAAAATTCATAGTAACTTGTGTGTAAGTTAGAGACGTGTTCCGACGTCGTTAAGCGTGGCAGTTGTCTTTATTTTCCAACACTGTATTCCGGGGGTATTGTAGTCTTCCACGTACTTATTGGTATATCGAAACTCTTTCACGTACCAACCAGGTATATCGAATATCTTTCACGTACCAACCAAGTACTTCAAGTACTTGGCGTATATAGAAAGGTGTTTCACGTACTTGGCGTATATAGAAAGGTGTTTCACATACTCGGTAGTATATAGGAAGGTCTCGTGTCGTACGATTGTGCATCAAACAGCACCACTATGGATTTGAGCTCCCACGTACCTTGCGTATATCGGGAGACACCATTAGGATTCCTGAGACCAACTGAGTTAACATTTTGGCCATCTTGGAAGAGCAATACATCGAGAACAACACTCGGGGAGATTACTATGCACGTACCATCCAGGTAATCGGTTATTCAGGCAAGGGTACGGTCCCAATCCTCCTTGTCGCGTTTTACTATTGGACCCTGCGGTATATAGCGATTTGCGAAGCCTTGACAATCCTGAGAGGTTCCAGACCTTTGAATCAACTCTTATCACATAAGTTTGCTTGTGGCCTTAGTTTGTGTAGGGCTTTATCTGGTCTGCTTTTCTTTTGTTTAGCTTGCCTTAGGAGAAACTTTCGTTTCAGTCACTCTGGATGACTTTCCTTGGAGAAGGTCCCGTAGGATTCAGAACTTGCCACCCGAATATCCCCTTAACCAGGAGGTAATTTCAAAGGCAAGAATGGACCCACAAGCCATGGTCGTGTCACCTGAAGTGGAAAACCCTACATTGAATGTTGGAGCGCATATGTTTCCTCCAGATTCACCTGCCTCTCATCCCCCGCAGGGTGATGAAGCACAAAATTCTACTTCACAAGACCTACCTCCCGTTTTACCGGGGGAGCCTGGATCGGTGGAATGGATAAATTCACCCCAAGACGACCCTTCAATAACGGTTGGTCCTTCAACAGCTTATTGGACATCTTCTCTAGGCCACCCAGTGGCCCATTTTGCTGTTGCATCCCCACCAAGTTGGGCTACTCCCAGTGATCGCATGGCACCTTATCGTGAACAATTGCCTAGGTTGCGAGCTATGGCCGCACAATTTGCAAACCGAAGCCTTGCATGGAGGGCTGAAGACCCGATGTTACCTCCTTATCAACCACTCCCAAGTCGTTATTTGACTTATGATTCACCGGAATCATCCACGCAACACGTGACCACTTCTAAGGTTGGTCAACCATCAATTCCTGCACATCCATCTCCTAGACAGGAGATCAATCCTATACCTCAGACAACCCAACCTGTTGAAGGATAACAGTCCAACACACCTGTGACTACCACGGTTAGGAACCTGCATCTCCCCCACCCCAAACTTCGAGGGGAGGATACTTTTTACCCCCTACCTTCTTTACAAATAATGATAATCCTACGGTGGATAATCAATCAACAGTGTTGGGTCAACCTTTACTTAGTGGTCAGCAAGTTGTTACTGGGGGGAAACCCCCATCTCTTAACCATAATACTGCAGCAGGAGTTCCCATCGATCCTTCCGTTGGAAATTCCTTACCTCCTGGACCTTCCACTACGGGATTATCCCATGTTGGGGGACCGTCCAACGTAATTCAACCACCATCAAGTCAAGCATATCCCGGTCATCTTAACCCTATTTCGGGTCAACTTAATCCCTGAAATGCGCTTTACGGGGTACCCTACACCGTAAACCCTTACACTCTATGGGGACAGCAAAATGTTTTACAACATGGACCCCCGCTTACAGTCCCTCCACCCCCATTTGGTCCACCCCCACCTCCCATTGGAGGTGGTGGGCCCCCACAAAACTCTGGAGGAGGCGGACCTCTACCTTCTGGCAGAGGACCACCTCATTCCGACCATCATGTCCCACCCCCTCCTAACGGTGGTGGTGGAGGACCATCCCATCCTGGTGGTGGAGGTGGAGGACCATCACATCCTGGTGGTGGTAGTGGAGGACCATCCCATCCTAGTGGTGGTGGTGGAATACCACACTACTATGGTGGAGGTGGCGGTGGAGGCCCTTACCCTTCCGGCGGCAGCGATGGCCCGCCACCCCCTACCAGCGGAGGTGGTGGAAGCCCACCCTATTTCGGTAGTGCTAGCGGACCACCACCCCCTCTCGGTGGAGGCGGTGGCGGCCCATCCTACCGTGGCGGTGGTGGCGGACCCCCACCATCTGGAGGCGGCCCACCCCCTCCTGGCGGCAGAGGCGGGCCCCCACCTTATGGTAATGGTCCACCTTATTATGATAATGGACCACCTTACTATGGCAGCTGTTAACACCCAAAAAGTGCTCACTAGCTCATTTCCTTATTCACATGACCCATTTGTCCACTTTTTCACCATTTGAGCCTCTAAAGCCATCAAAAGGTCACTAAAAGACCTTAATACACCCCTTTTTCCACTCAAAATGAATATTTTTCCTCAAAAAGCATAAAAAACCTTTAAAAAGGGTCCAGAATTCCCAAAAATATTAAAAAGGGAATAAAAATATTAAAAATATTCAAAAAAGGAAAAAGGAGGGAAAAGGTACCTAAACCATGTTGGTCAATACCATTGGTTTCCTCAAAACCATAATGGTATTCCCCACCACCAAAAACTATAAAAAGGTGGTAGGGGCTCCTCACTTTCCATCCATCCATCATCCTATCCTCATGCTGTCAAAATCTCTCATGAGCTTTTGACCATTGTAGCTATCTTGGAGAAGAGACCTTTGGAGCTTGGAGCTACTCACCTTGGAAGTTGCTCAACAATCTTCACCACTTGGAGGTATCACCATTGCAAGCACTTGCTTGCCCCTATTCTTAATACAAAATCATTTTTTACATATTGTCAATTGTTTTGCTTTCGATAATATTTCCATTGTTTGCTTATCTATTTCACATAGATCCATGATTAATGTAGTTTAAAGTAGTTTGTTATTTATTTCTATTGAGACTGTTGCTACTAGTTAACAGGTGCACCATTGCACTAAGCTTGGTTGCAAAACCAAGCCAACAGTAGCAGACCTACATTTGGTCTAGGCAGCCTGTACCCCTATGGCCAGTTTCCTCCGAGAACACCCTATGGTCAGTCGATACAAGGTTCCATTGGTCCTTACACGCCTTATCAGTACCCACAACCTAATCCACAGCTGCCCTTCTTGGCTACTTTGGACCTGCCTGACCTGTCTCGCCTAACCAACGACCCCATCTACCACGAAACTAATTGGCCACCCATTCTGGTGAAACTTCCTTCAGATATCCCAAAATTTTATGGCAAGCCGGGTGAGGATCCTAAAAACCATGTGATGACGTACCACTTGAGGTGTTCATACAACTCCTTGATGGACGACTCGATCCGTCTTAGATTATTTCAACGGACTCTCACTGGTTCGGCTGCCAAGTGGTATATTGAACTACCACCCCATTCTTTTCCTGATTTTGGTTCTCTTGCTATGAATTTTTTGACTCATTTCTAGCTTCCTATAAGGTATGAAGTTGGTACGGAACTTCTGACCACGCTCCGTCAAAATACTGCTCCTCACATCTCAAATCATATACATGAGTGGCAGAGGAGATGACATTTGATTAAGGCTCCTGTTCCAGACCAACTCCTAGTGGACTGGTTCACGAAGTCTCTCATCCCGACCATAGCTCGAGATGTTGCTATGGGAGGAGTTGTCATTGAGGAACAAGCCATCGCCCGTGCCCATTTACTAGACTTAGTCTATGCTCAATCTGTTACGTTGTTTCATATCCTTCCTGACGCACCCCGTAACATGTACGACCCCCCGAAACCACCCAAGGGACCCCAAGCTGATGGCATCATTGGATCCCTTAACACCCAGCCTCCCTCTCAAACTGTTGGATCGTCGAACCCCCAGGGTTCTTCCCCGTCACCAACACAGGCTGGTCACGGCACCACCAAATCATCCATTCCTGTTGTCACTCAAGAAGTGAATTCTGTTCAATCAGCTTCACTTCAGAAGTTCGGTGGTAAGAAGAAGAATAAAGGGAAACCTAAAAAATCTTCCACCCAACAGGAACATAAGAACACCCCTAATGACACCAAACAGAAAGGAAGTTGAAGTATCCTTGTCTACTGTGTGGTGATGACCATTTTTCTAAAGAATGCCCCCATCGAGATGAAGTTCAAAAGTTTCTTAAGGGCAAACCCACACCCGAAGTTCTCAACGATCCCTTCCCTACTCAATCAGCAGTTGATTGCTCACACCTCTCCTTCCCAAGGAGAAGCATCCTCCACCGTGCATGTTCTCACGATGCGTAGTGAGACCATCAAATTGAACACCCGTTCTTGTTCATATGACTATGTTCCAGCAAAGGAACCTGTTGGAAGTAATACTGAAAAAGCTTCCACTTCGATGCCTGATGTTACTGTACCGACTGCTTCTCTCACCATTGAGAAGCCCTCTTCTGAGTTAGTGTTGCGTCCACCCAAAAGCATGATTAGAAAATTGGTTTTCAATCCCAATGCTCGGGCTGCTCAGAACTACAATATTGTAGAGGACCTAGCACAAGCTCCTTGTGCTATGTCGACGCTCGAGGTCTTGGAAAACTGCCCTTATCAACGCAACACTCTCCTCGTTGCCATCGGTGCAATTGACCCAGATTCATCGAACACCATCATGTTCTGGCTGGAATACTTCAAACCGAGGCTCTCCCATCAACTGGCATTTCATGTTGCCACAAACATTGCTGGGAAGACAATCCATTGTACCGTTTTGGACAAAGGCACCTCTACATTAGTCATGTCGATCTCATGTTGGAGAGCCATAGGATCTCCCGAGTTGAATCGTTCTCCTACCACTTTGAGAGCATTCGACGGACATGGCTTTCAACCTCATGGGTTGTTACAAGCTTTAGCAGTCGAGCTAGGGGGAAAAACCGCAACCATTAACGTGGAAGTGGTCGCTGCCCCGTTAGATTATAACATTCTGCTTGGTCGTAATAGGTTTTATGCCATGACTATGATCGCATCATCTATCTTCTGCATAGTACAATTCCCCCATCAAGGTCGAATTGTCAGTGTCGACCAACTGGATTTTTGCACGCCTGACACCGCTACTCACCCGGGCGATAACATTCCATTACTTGGACAATCTTCGCAATAGTATGAGAGCGTGGGGGTCGGCCTCATTAAGGACTCATCCCTTATGGGCGTTTTTCCTACTTTGGATCCCCAAATCATGTTGCCATGGTGAACATGATCTCCTTGCGGATTTCATCTATCCCCAACTCCACTGATTCATGGCTTGTACCTCACGAAGCCACCACACACCTGATTGGAGACACGATGCCTCTATCGCCCGAACTCATGTACGAGGCTTCCAGTCACCCCCGGAGGACCACTTAGCTATGGCCTCCACCTCCTGTTCTCCACAGCGGACATCATCCAGACTTTTCATTCTGACGAGTCCATTATGGAAATCATGAGTGCGGATGATCCTCCGTGGGAAAACCTCCATAATCATTAATCTTTCCTTCCCTTTTTGGACACTGTGGAGAATAACATTAGCACCATTTTTTACATTGGATGTCTACTCTGGCTCTCAGTCCTCGATACACACGTATCAAATAGACTCCGAAGGAAACTTAGCCAGCATTGAGCCTACCACTTCGATAGACATTTCGGTTACTCCTGGTGTAGTGGAACACATCCAATTAGGCTAGAAGTGTTCCCTTGAAGAAGTCATTGCTTATATGGCCTTATTCAAGCGATTTCGAGACGTGTTCACTTGGACCTATGAGGATATGCCTGGGATAGACCCCACCATTGTTTTACATGAAATCAAAGTCTATCCCGATGTCAAACTTGTCCGCCAAAAGTTGCGACCAGTACACCCTTGGAAGACTGCGACAATCAAGGCAGAGATTGAGAAACTCTTGAAGGTCGGCTTCATCTACCCCATCCCATTTACAGAATGGGTCTCAAACGTCGTCCCTGTTACTAAAAAAGCAAGGCACCATTCGTGTCTGTGTCGATTATCAGGATCTCAACAAGGCTTGTCCCAAGGACAACTGCCCGACTCCCTTTATTTACCAGATTATCGACAATTGTGCCGGAAGCGTCATGTTTTCATTCATGGATGGCTTTTCTGGATACAACCAAATTGAGATCCACCCCGCCGACCAACACAAGACCGCATTCATTTGCCCTTGCAGAATGTTTGCGTATCGTAAACTTCCGTTTGGTCTTAAAAATGCTAGTGCCACATTGCAGCGGGCCATGTCGTATGCCTTCCATGATCTGAAGCACTTTGTGGAACCCTACTTGGATTACCTCCCTGCCCACTCAAAGCAGCGCGAGTTCCACATAGATCATCTGACGGTTGTTTTCCTCAGATGCAGACGGTACAATATCCGTCTGAACCCTCATAAGTGTATTTTTTGTGTCAAGTCTGGACGCCTCTTAGGGTTTATCATCTCGAAAGATGGGATCTGCATTGATCCCTTGAAGGTGGAAGCCATTGTCGCTCTCCCACCTCCAACTAATGTTACGAAACTTCGGAGTCTACAAGGAAGAGTGACTTATTTAAGACGTTTTGTCTGTAATTTCACGCAAAAGATGCAGGGTTACATGATATTGATGAAAAAAGATGTCCCATTCATTTGGGACGATCAAGCTCAACAATCTTTTGAAAGTTTGAAACATGCCATCACACATGCCCCTGTGCTCCAACCGCCGAATTACTATCGAGATTACATTCTATACCTCGTTGCTTCCGACACCACTGTTGCCATGGTTTTGGTGCAGGAAGACCAGAACGCCCAAGAAGATGTGATATACTACTCCAGTAAAGGTCTTATTGACGTTGAAACTCGATATTCACATGTTGAGAAGCTCGCTCTCACGGTAGTTATCACCGTGCATAAGTTCTGACATTACATTCTGCTTCGCACCACCACCATCATCGTCAATTTGAACCCCATGTACCACGTTCTGACTCATCAGGTGCTTGGGGGCAAGTATTCATGTTGGATCGTGATACTGCAAGAATTTGATCTTCTTTTCGAAAAAGCCAATTCTAAAAAGTCTTTGGTGTTTGCTGAGCTCATCTACGACCTTCCCCGTTCTGATGTAGAATCTTAGCCCAATGACTCTTTTCCGGATGAGTCATTGTTTCTTATCAGTACGTTTGATCCGTGGTATGGAGATATCACTTTATATCTTCAGACCTGACGTTTCATCCCTCAATTGTCTCGTGATGACCGTTGTCAAATACGCCACCATGTGAAGTATTACCTGATTATTAGTGATACTTTGTACCACCGTGGTATCGATTCTATTCTTCGACGTTGTCTGAGTCATGATGAAGCTGAACACGTCCTAAATGACTGTCACACTGGGGCTTGTGGCGGTCATCTCTCTGGGATGGCTACAGTGTAGAAGATTCTTCGCGTGAGATATTATTGGTCGTATATCTTTAAAGATTGTATTGAGGCCGTAAAAAAATGTCATCCATGTCAACATTTTCATACGAAAAAGTGCACCCATCCCACCCCGTTACACCCGGTTATTACCGTTGGCCCCTTCGCTAAATGGGGCATTGACTCCATGCATCGTAATCCTACCTCGGTCGAGGGGCATAGTTATGTCATTGTAACTATGGACTACTTTACAAAGTGGGTCGAGGTAATGCCTACATACACAAACGATGGCAAGACCGCCGTACTCTTCAAGTTTAATCATGTAATAGCGTGGTTTGGAGTTCCTCAAGCAATAGTTACTGACCACGGTTCTCACTTTATGAACCACATGGTTGACGAGTTGAGCACTAGATTGGGTTTCGCCATTAAAACTCAACACCGTACTACCCAAAGTCAAACGGAGAAGTAGAGGCCATCAACAAGGTCTTGAAAACCATGATGCAACGCATGGTGGGTACGCACAAGTATACTGGCATAACATGATCTTCTCCGCACTATGGGATTATCGAACTTCCGTTAAAATCGCCACTGGATTTACTCCCTTCCAACTAGTGTATGCATTAGAGGTTGTCCTTCCTATTGAGTGCAAGATTCCGTCCCTCAAGCTCGCCATTGAACTTCTCCCCAACACTACTGCTGAGGAAGAACAATTCCTCTACCTAGCTAAGCTCGACAACACTCAACGATATGCCACTCTTGCCAATGAGGCTCATAAGAGACGCGTTAAAGCATAGTACGACAAGTCAGTAGAACCTTGCACCTACAACGAAGGAAATTTGGTCCTCACATACGACCAAAAACATGATAAGTTGGGGGCAGGAATGTTTGAGTCCATGTGGCATGGACCTTACATAGTGAAACATGTCTTAGAGAAGGGAGCTTATGAGCTTGAAGACTACGATGGGATATATTTGGGTGAGCCCCGCAACGAGCTCTACCTCAAGAGGTACTATCCCCGAGTCTTTCATGCATAAGTACTTTTGTATATACTGTCCATGGTGTGTGTGTGTGTTTTGTGTGGTGTGACGCTTTGATTTTTGCGTGCTTAGGTCTTGTTTCGTTTCTTATACCATGTTCTGTCTGCATGTGCAGATGGCAACTTGCTACGGATTCGCGGACGATGCCATCCCACATACATGAAACCTTGCTTCGGCAGCCTAGGTACTCTATTCACCTACTAGGGAGTTTACCAGCTCAGGAGGAATGTGTCTAGGTTTCGCGACCAACAATGCTGCGGAATATGAAGCAGTCATTGGAACCCTAACCGATGATATTTCTTTGGGTATGCACCACATTGTCATCCATTTGGATTCTCAATTAGTGGTCTCTCATCTTAACCGATTCTACACCATTCGCGATCCTACCTTACTCTATCTCTATATACGAGTCTGTCTTCTGGAAAGGTCCTTCGAGTCCATTCAATACCTGCACATTCCACGAGACGTGAACACAGTTGCCGACTCCATGGCCAACTTCATCTTAGATTGGTACATTGCACACACATAAGCATATTCATGAACTTATAAAAGTAGACATAACATGTAAATAACTCATTTTATCAGCAAACACATAAACAAGATCACATCATTCATCAATTTAAACACATAATGTATAAAACCACCAAAATGTCTGTGTATATATATATCATCATAAAAAGTAGTGTTGGTACAAAATCTGAAGCAAAACGGCTTTCAGTGAGTCTGTACAAAATCTGAAGTCTCATAGCTTTCAGTAGTACAAAATATGAGGCTTCTGAGCTCTCAGTACATACATAATAACAACATAAGGCCTAATGCCTGTCCCGTGCACCCCTAGGTCTCGTAGCTCTAGCCTGTTGAGTCTAGAAGAAGTCAACTGCCCTCGCTACCTTGCGGAGCAGCACATTGAAGCGCATTGACGCTCCCACCGCATACCTTTACATAGGCCGCGGTAACTTGTCCACTATCGGCTCAGGAAAATCTAACGTCAACCTAGTCAGGTTCTCATAGACGTCCTCCATATCCATGATGGCAGCATGTACGATTGGGGCCACGACTGCTCCCTCTCCTCTCTCTCTCCTTGCAAGAAGAGAAACTCCTACTGGTCGCACGGGGCCCACATATGCACACACATGTTATTAACTTATTAGCACTATAACAAAAAAAATCATAAATACACAATACTAAAAAGTACAAGGGTAATTGTTCTTACCGATGTCTCCCCACTCTGCGCCCTCGGGCAGTTCCAAGTCCCGGTCCTCCCTGTAATCCATACCACTGTACGGGTAATCCTCTACCATGATCAATTGGCCTTCCAGCCAGGTGAAGAACTCAGGACCATACCCGATGATAGGACCCCCACTATGGCGGGCCATCACCTCTGTCCATCGGGCCATGTGAGGATCCTTAGGATCCATGTCATCCAAAGGCACCTGCGAGCGCAAGAGGGGCACCTGCGAGCGCAAGAGGGGAACCCACTCCAATAGAAATGAGATCATTATAGATCCATATCTGAACTACTTGACCTCTCCACGCCGACACTTGGTCAGCTGAGCTCGCATGTTAGCGAGGAGTCCCTCGCACCAGTTGAATACCTTCGAAGACATATAGCATCTGGGACCTAGTAGCTAGATGGGGCGCTTGGATCCCTGCTATCCTCGTTATGGGGAAAAGAATACCTCGCAGTGGACATTCGTGTACCTCTTTGATGGGAATCTTCCCACTAGAGGCACGAGCGTGAGGAGTACAATGTTGAAGGATCAAGTCATCCACAGTCTCGTCACTTCCCCATGATCCGGTAAGAGCCACATTGTCCCCCCCTCTGGGATAATCCAGTCAAGAAGTAGATGTCCTTGATATCTATAGTGAAAGTGTGCTCTCCGATCACGAAGTAATGCTGGGCGGCGTCCCAACAACAGACCATATGTTCTAGCAGTAGTACTTAGGCCCTCATGCCCTGAACATTGAAGAACTTTAGTAGCCCGCAGTTTCGTAATGCCTCTACACCTAATGGGTCATTCGCTGCTTGCACATCATCTACCTCGTGTTCTCATTCACGCCACTATAAGACCATGTTGGCTGCTACTAACCTGCCAATAAGAGCATTTTCATACCATGAGAATTCACTTGAGCATTTAAATTGTTTTCTTTTGGATTGGGTTTTGGTTTGAACATGGGCGATTCCGTCGTCACACTTCGTCCTTGTGGACAGGGCGACATCGTCGCAACCCAGATTTGCGAGTCTTGTGACGAGCCGGGTTGGTCGCAGTTCTCGTAAGGGAGACCTGCGACGACCCGAGGGCGCACAAGCTCCCCATAAACCAACTCCAAAACCCTAAAAAATGAAATTCTAAACCACTGGAAATATGTTGGATGAGATTTAGAGTTCCCTGCTCTGAACGACTCGTGAAATGGTTGCTTGTAGCTCCGGAAATCGGAAAGTGAATTTATGCTCCAAGATGACACTTCTTCTCCCAATTTGGCAAATGAACAATGGTAACTATATTTGGCCATATTTTTTCTATTTATAGACAAAAGGAATATTCTTTTTCAAATATTTGATGCTTTTTAGGTCATTTGCTATAGTTTGGATTATTTTTATGACATTTGAATACCCGGTTAACTTTTTGACCTAGTTTTCAAGTGTGAAGGATTTGTTAAGTGTTCTTTGTACGCCTTTTTCACATTATAGCGGTCATTTTAGGTATGAACAACCCCTTGAATGTTTTGTCGTTATTTTGTATCCGTTAGATTGTAATTATTTAATGATGACGAGCTTACTCTTTGTTCTTTATCGTGCTCTTAAAACCATGAGAATATGTCACCGAGTTACAATTTATCACTTTTCCGGGCTCGTTAAACTCCTACGGAAAAGGAACCCCGGAACCCCCTGGAGTCTATCTTTAAGCTCTTTTCAGGCTCTCGAAATATGAAAAGATTGCCAAGCGAACTTGTCACGTTCACGCTTGTTAAATAATTTGAATGGTTGTCTCCCTGGTGATAGTTTACCCCTTTTTCGGACCAGGGGGCACTATTTATGAAAAAGGAATACTCCATCCAATCATGACTAGAAGAGTCCTCTCCCGCCATATTTTACCCTTTTTCGGGCGATGAGGCTAAATTTACGAAAAAGGATCGTTGGAGTCTTCTTTAGTTCTTTTCAGACTCTCTAAACATGAAATGACAGTCGAGTTTTACCTTCTATGGACTCGTTAAAACTCAAACATTGAAGGGCCTGTCATGGGACTAACCCCTCATATCCCAAGTTTGAAAAATATTTGGGATTGGACTCATTTATGAGATGAGTTATACCGAGCATCTGGTTACCCTCATCAAGCTCGTAAAAAACACATGAGGCACTCATCGTTCATGATGGGGGAAAAGGAAAGTTTTATGTTACACCCTTTATCTGTGGCAGTACCTAGTCATTCTTGAACATGGCACTCGTTTGAATTTGCATATTGCGCTTGGATCAACCGTTTTCCCTCGAGTTTCACCCACTTCCTGAGCCTAGTCACTCCTTTGAGTCATTCAAAGAACGCTTCCATCATCAGTTGCAATAGAAGTTGGTGTCGTACCAGTCATGTCAATACTGCCAAGTCATGCCATGCCCATGTTCAAGAATATTCTCACTGTTCATTATCTGCAGTCAGTGCGCCTACTACCATGTCGACCTACTGAGTCAGTCTTGCATGTTACTGTACCATCCGATCCACTCTACACATCTTTTGTCATGTTTCATGTCGATGATGGGGGATTCATCATGGCCCTCCTTCGACAGGTTCATCCTTGTCAACTTCAACACATCATCCGAGGTTTGAATCTAGAAACCAATCGAGTACCTTGGCCCTACATGCCTCAATGGCAGGTTACCTCACTTTCAACATGATTTTACATCATTGACTCTTGATTGAAAGATTTCATCCAGCGTTCGACTTCAACTCATTTATTTACGCTTGGTGATATGTACTATGATACCTTGGGGATCATTGACATCAATGGTGATTTCCCTCGCGCTTGTTAATGGTATACATCAATGATCGGTAATCAAGTAGTTTCTACCATGTTCGACATCAAGACATTTGTAATCACATGGATAGATTCGTATCATTGTGGGTTCAGCTTGAAGACCCTGGGAGTGATGTTTTACCGAGGTTACGATGGAGATTGTTTTGAGTCATATCACACGGATCCACATTTGTATTGGTCGTGGCCGTGTTATCATCTCATCATGGATATACGCTTGTGTCTAGTAGCCATGATTGTGTTCAGTCGATCTTTACTATCATGGATCTGCAATGTATTGGTCGGCAGCCATGTTGTACATCATATGAGACTGTGTACTCAGAGTTAGTTGTACTGCGGCAGTGTCCTTCGTCTGACGAACCATTGCCATTCCTTCTGTCAAAGCATTTCACCTATCCAATTTCAAACAGCTTCATGCTTTGGGGGGCATTATGTTACACCTAAAATATTACCATCATGAGACTCAGTGTAAACATTCCTAACGTTTCCTTGACTAATTCATTAACCTGGAAGAGATGCAAATCCATTTGTACTAGGTTTTGAGAGGTCGTCGCAGGTTGTCCTCATGCAACCTACGATGTCAGTTAATGGACAAAAATAGCTTCTTCGAGCCCATTCTCGAAGCTAGATGACATGGATCTCTATCCCTGACCTTTGGGGGAGCTGGCATTCTGTTCCTAACCTCTAGGGAGGATCCCCTATCTCTCTCCTCCCATATCTCAACCTACCCTATCCACTTAGTTCTATATAAGTGAAGCTCACTCCCATTCCAAGGGGAGGAAGTCTACAGTGTCTACATGCTGGTGAAATTACCTTAGGAGAGATCTCTACTCATCTATTGGGAGACTTAGACTTCCTTGGGAGGCTTTGGCATTGATTTGGTCGGATGAGGATTGCTACATCAAGTCATTGGTTGTAATCTTTCCATCCTATGTACGTACCTTTCAATACAGTAATATAAGTGCTTTCCACCAAACTCTCATTGTTTTAATGATATCTTGTGTATTTTGCCTACTTGACTGCTTACTTAGATCTATTATTGTGTAGATGAGTTTTACTTGTTTTGTTGTCTTGTCATCTTGACAGGTTTTCCAGCTCAGATCTGAAGATCGTTAAGCTTGGAGCAGCATTCAAGGAGAAAAGGATCAGCAATCTATAAGGTAAACGTATCTAGTTCCTTGATCTCTAATTAGATCTAGAAGAGTGATTTATATTATGTTTTATTTGTTCTAGACTCGCGTTGAGTTAGGGAGATCAGGCCTCGAGTCCACTCTTGGTATATTTTCCGTCAAACAAAAGTCCCACTAAGTTGTGGACCTCAAGGGAAATTGATACATTAGAGATGACACATCAATAGCGTAGATGATGACACATGGCATATGCACAATCCATGAAGTATGGAAGAAGGGATGCCACGACCAACTTGCGAACATACAATCTGTGCAGGACATGTATAAATAGAGATGCAAGTTGAAGATTTGAAGTAAGCTTGATAAAAAGAACATAAGTTTTTTTTTGTGTGAAAGTTTTCATTTGTTTTTCATGGCATCAAGGGGCTTGTGGACATAACAGAATGATCTAGCGAAGAGCCAAATGTGCACATGCAACAGAACGAAGTTTTGATGGTGCACGGAAAGACGCAGTAAACCTGTGACAGTTGCACAAACACTAAAAGAAAGAGATACTCAAGAATGTGCAAGTGTTGGATATCTCAAAGGACAATATCACACTCAGCACGTTGATAGTCACAAAAGTTGAAGAGATAGAATCCCAGAGACAAAACTGAAGCATATCAGACATTGCGCTGATGCATATGAACATAAGTGAAAGTGTGCAAAGTTGAAGACTCCATTTGATGTGCAAAAAAATAACAACAATAGAACTCAATAGGCGCATCACGATGCAAATTATCTGAGACAAGTGCATTAAACTGAATAGACCAATTATTTGATGCATAGGATGTCGCAGATTATCTAAGAAACTGTAACACTTAATCAAAACAGACACATCAAAAAGTGCACAGTTACTTCTGTTACTAGTGCTTCATTTCTAAACAAAAAACTATCAATTGAAAGCACAATATCAATTGATTAGAGAAGATAATATAAGAAGCAAGTCATAAAAAAAAGTGTGATTTGAGAGGAATGAGAAGTCAAGTGTTGTATGCAAAGCAGTGACAAAGTACAATCTGCATATGAAGGAAGCACACAGCAAAATCATCATCAGAAGACCCGAAGAAGTGCGCAAAGTTGAAGAAGGCAGTAAAATATATTGTACATCGAGGCATTCAAATGGGGCAAGGAGACAGGGAATTGGAGCTTCCTTCAGGTTGGTGCCTATAAAACAATAAGGAGATAGGGAGTCGCAACTTCCTTCAGGTAGGTGCCTATAAAACAACAAGGAGACAGGGAGTCGCAAATTCCTTCAGGTTGGTGCCTGTAAAATAAAGCGACAAGGGGTCGGTGCCTCCTTCTAGTTGGTGCTGGAGAAAACATAGGGAGTGGAAGCTTACTTCAGGTCAGTTCCTATAAAACTAGGGGGTTGGTTCCTCCTTCCTGTTTTTGCTTGTAAACACATGAAGTTGGTGCTTCCTTGAATGTATTCTTTCTCACTATAAAGAAGCATTCCATTGTTTTCTCCCGTTTGGGTTTCCATGTAAAAATTATGTGTTATGTGTTCATGATGTGGTGCATATATGTGTGAATGTTTATTTACTGATGCATAATAGAAGATCAATATTAAGTAAAGGATAATCTTTTAAAGAAGGTAAAATCTGCTAATAACTGCACTAATACTGATTCACCCCCCCTCTCAATATTAAATTGATTCCAACACTATCCTACTTTTCCAATTTCATTGACCCATAGAAGTTGGAACTGCATAGATGATTTAAACCACTCCTATGCGAAAATAAATATAAAATGAGCATGAGGCAACAATTCTATGTTTGGATTAACCCATATCCTCCCATGTTCAATGGAACTGCTATTGAAGCATACGTGTACTATAATGTGCTTACCCATGAGTATTAGGTAACCATGTATGTTAGGGAAAAATTGGTGATTTTGTTGCATAAAATGCAATGATAGAAGATTTTGAGTAACTGGCCAAGCGATTGAAATGGCCAAAGTGGTAACAAATCCCGCCAAATAGGTCCAATGGAAAGTCTGTCAATTCCCAATCTCCAATGAAATTCATTAAGATCTATCCAATTATACTTATTCTTCTTTCAATCAGATCAATGAATTATCGAATTGGAAATGGTAACGGACGAAAGGTATAGGTAATGAGAAAGAGTTATAGTAAATAAATACCTAGCTTATACCATCAAATTAGCTCATTCCCTCCCTCTATGGATGGGGAAATAATGATATTAGAGAACCTACAAATATGGGCGAACCAACAAATATTGTTGACCGAGGCAAGGTAATTCGCTCATTATAGAGATAGAAGATACTTTCCATCTCTCTATAAAAACCCATACTCAAGATCTTGGATCAAGTATAGGTTTTTATTAGTGGATAAAAAAAGAATGAAAAATATGAGATGGATTTAACCATTTTTATTGTGCATATTGATCAGTAATATATACCCATACTACAAGTTGTCTCATGCCATAAATAAACACGTACACTCAAGAAATTTGTTAGACAAGCATATTCGCACTGCTTACAACCTACGCAGCCTTTTGTTCTTGGAGCAGAAGCAATTTGCTTAACTTTACATCCTTCCCAAGGTATCATTTCCAATACATCTGTGGGACAAGATTGTACACATTGGGTACAACCAATACATGTTTCATAAATTTTGACCGAATGTGCCATTGGATCTCCATTAGTTAGTAAAAAGTTTTCAATTTGATAAGATCATATATAGCCAAATCTTCTAGTATATGTCCAATAAATCAAGCTAATAACAGGATATTATGAATATAAAACGAATCAATAATTGTACTGTCATTTATATTTGGAGCCAATATGTTAAGGTTTTGTATTTTTTCATCGGGACAAAGATATTTGTATCATTTCGATCCTTCCAAATCACACCGAACATGGTCCAATCATGACAAGTAATTTTAATAGTGAGTTTTATATTTATCAGTCATGTTTTTTATCAATCGTAATACTATAGAGATTTCAACAAATTCTGGTCATATTGAATAGATACATATTCTAAGATATACCCACCATCTTTTTGGATAGGAATATATATTTTGAATAATTGGTAGAATTTATTTGATCGGTCAGAATGTTCGTCCATAGTTCCTTCAAACAAACAAGTTTCACTTTGAATTGTTTGAATTATCGAATCTTCGATCACCAATATTGGTAAACGTCCTAGATCAATATGATCATAATTTCATTCATGACCATCATAGATCGGGAGTTTATATTCTTCAATCATAAAAATACAATTAATGAGACAATACTCGACACAATTTCCACGAAAGATAAAAAAATCCAGAATCAATACTATAAATTCCCCATATATCTTCCAAATTTCCAATCAACAATGTGTAAATTGATCAGACATACATGGATACTCCACAAGAAATACTTTGAAACAATTCGAAGTGTATTCATCCACAAAATTGCTCTAAAGGGGAAATTGTAAATATGTATCCTAGCTAGCCATCTAGGATACATATTTCTCGATCGATCTTTTCGACACATTTACCGTTATTTCCTTTGTGAACATAATAACTAAATAATCCCATTGCATTACATATGGGAGATATTGGACTATTGTTTGGTTATAAACAATTTTATCCCTCCACCCTATGTAAATAATGTGATAGAGGTTCACAATCAATAACATCTTTACCATCTAACAATAAGTTGAAGAACACTGTGTATTGATGGAGAAAGAGGACCCATACTTACCATCAAAGGGTCTTTCAGCAAGCATGGTTATATGTCACCCCCCTCTGGTTTGTTCTATAAATGATAACAAAAGAACAACTAATTAGGATCTAGGATCTCTAAAAATTAGATTCGAATTGAAAACTTCAAAAAATGGGTTTTTAGCCCACGAATACCCAATTTTCCAATTAATTCATCGTAACGAACTTTATCACTCTTATAGAGATAAACCAGAAGTTGCTTACGCTTGCCCAAAATTTTCCATAAACCCCTTTGGGATGAATAGTCTCTTCCATGTAATTGCAAATGTTGGGTAAGTCTTAAGACCTGATTGGTTAAATACAATCCCTGATATTCAACATATCCTCTCTATTTATTGGGGATCAGAGACGAACTAATGGAAAAATTCTTAATCATTAATTTAAGAAGAAAAAAATTAAAATCTTAAAAAAATAGTTTAATAGGAAAAATAATTAATTTAGAAGCCAGGAGGCATTGAACTAGGAACAAAGGACATGCAAATCTATTTCACCTACATGAGGGATCACTCAGGTCCAATATCATATTTGATCCTCAAGTCTATGGAGAGCTAAATATGGTACAGGGTTTTAAATCCCATTTATTCTAGTTTTAGCATGAAGGTGGGATATATCCTTAGCAAGGGATGGATATGATCAAGGGAACATATGACGTTTACAGTTCCTTCTCTTAGAAATGTGATCGCCATATTCAATAGGCACATAGGTGTCTCCTACTTAGTTGTAAGCTTGACCTCTCCTTTAATTATACCTACATGTGTTTAGAATCTGTCTTGGAGTGCCAATCCAATAACTCCTATAAGACATGGCGTCCACCTACGGAACCATAGGAATCACTACCTCTACCAACAAAGCTAGAGGCATCGACACCTCCACCAGCAGTGGTGTCATTACCTCTGACAGGAAAAAAATTAGACTACAAAGCAACAAAGAAATCCCCATTAAGATGAATCTCACCCACTATAGCCATCCTATCAAGAGATGAGGTGAGTGGAGTACGAGATGGTGGAATGGTTAGTAGGTTTACTAGATGGATCAGAGATGGTGGTGGATCAACTAGTTGTGGAGGGGTAAATAATGGTCGGACATCATGGTGAGGAGAGGGAGGAGGTGGAGCACGAGATGTTGACACTTCCCTATCACAGTGAGGAGAAGAAAGAGGAGGTGGGGGAGGATGAGGATCGGCATTCTGTTCAGATAACATAGAATGATCCTTAAACCTCCAAGCATATAAAAGTATGGATGCCCCGACGATATACTGCATCAAAAATATCATATCACAAGGAATCATCCTCCATAACTCTGTGAGCTCATGGTCTCATGTGATTTCCACGGCCCATACATGCTCGACTCCTCTTCGAGCCAACAATGTGGACAACCTGTCTGCCACATCTTGTCAAAACATCGCATCTGGCACATCTTGTCAAAACGTCGCATCTGGCCTACGTCGTAGGCCGAGTCTAGGTAATGAGGCACCTTGACCTCCTACATATCCTCATCAGGTTGAATGGGAGGAGGCCCCTCTGCATCAAATGTGTCAATATCTGCAAAATATATACTACACAACAAATATAATTAGACAATTTTATTAAACAATTTAAAGAAAATGTTAGATGATTTTTCATTTGCATTAAATAAGATAATAAATTTCAACTAGATTAATTTAAGCATAATCCTAATATTACCTCTCTCGTCTGATGGCTTAGCCTAGGTGAAAAATATGTTGGGGCATGCTCTCTAGTCCAACCTTGCATATGGATATGGAACAAGGTCCAAGGCATGGTCCTCCTCACCGGCTAACATCTCCAACACATCTGGTGTGATCATACTTGGGAACTCGGACTGGCCCCCCTTGGGCATCATCTGTCCCCACATGCACATATGCACCTCGGTCATCGTCCTATGAGGGAAATGGTCAAATTATGGCCTTGTGGCCAGAATCCTCTCAAAAAATAAACAAAAAAGCTCTGAACCAAAAGGGAAGTTGGCCCTCTCGCCAATCTATGCACGACATCGATCCATAGCAAAACAAATTGCCGTGAAAAATGGACAACAACCTAATGCATCTAGGTGTCCACACTAAAGAATCTACATAAATAAAAGAGGGGAACTAATGTGTTTCCCATCATTGGTGAGGTGCTCCATGCTCGTAACCAACAACGAGAGGCACCAAACATCCTCTACACCAAAAGAATAAATATGTAGTTGTCCACCGTGCCCCTGAAAATCAATAAGATTGATGATGTGGGCAACGATATATCTCCAAGAGTAAGCAAGCTGACTCTCTATTGCAAAACCCACTGGGACATTAAGAAACTGGGGAAAATCCTCCCCTCTCCTTGATAACCCAATCATGAAATAAATTTCCTCCTTAGTGGGTTGGAACCACTGACTGGGACCAATGCAAAATGCTTGTCTCCTGTGATCACAATGACAGATGAATTGTGCCAACGAATATGAGTTCCCCTTGAGGGATGTATCCTCCTGATAGAACTTTAAGAGGCCAAAAACCATCAAGAATGAAAGGATACAAATCCCTCTCCATCTTTCAGGCCTCTCACTCATGCACAAATGTACTGATCAACTCGTTCATGCTGTTGTTGATCGACCACTCGCTGTTGACATCTCTGATACACATATAACATCGATCAATCTCATAAATAGACATAAAAAACATTGAATATTCCATTAAATGAGCAGTTATTTATTAACATCAAATAATATTTTTTTCCACAAAATAAATGAATTTGACAAGCGGTGGGACTAAATTACAAACACGCACCGTAGTCGATGCTCTTGTAACACAAGAACACCGTAAATGGTGCGCTACAATAAACAAGTGCACCAATGAACATGGTAAATCTTTTAATTATGTTTAGTTTTCCCGTGCGTCCAACAATAAGAAGCACCGATGCATTGTAGACACGTCATTGCATCGTAAATAGTGCACACCGTCATAGGAGTAGCTCTTTGTGAGTTTTAAAAGTACTGATGCATTCTATACACATCGTCACACCGACAACAATGCACAAGTATTAATCTAGCGCACTATAATAGGTGCAAATATTTGTGATTTTTATAATTTTGGGGGGACAATGGTGCGCCTATTACACGTCAGCGCACTGTCAACCCAGTGTGTTCTGGTTTACAATGCACACCGGTTAACGTAGTGTTTATTGTATATAGTTAGTTTGGCTGTGCATCCAATATTAGGAAGCACTAGTGCATTGTGGACACATCAGCGCATCGGAAGTGATGCACAAGTATTAATAGAACGCAATGTAGTAGGAGCAGCTCTTTGTGGGTTTTGTAAAAAAATTGGGATAACAGTGAGCTTGTTACACGTTAGAGCACGATGCGTTCTTGTTTACAATGTGCATTGGTTAACATTGTATTTTTTTAATTTAGTTTATCGGTGTGTTATGTACATTATAGTGCACTGTGGATGCAATGCACTTATGATAGAAATGCACCATTCACGGTGCACCCTATAAATTTTACAAGGTGCACCGTTCAACAATGTGACCCGAACGACTCAAATGCACCACATAAGTTTTTTTAATTTTTTTAAATTAAAGGGAAAATAAAGCTCAATTTGAAATTTTAATTCGCTAATAATTCAAATTAGGAGGACACAAAGAGTTTATTTGCCCCCTTGTGCGTCGAGGAGTTATGTTAGTGATGCACACAAATTTTCAAAATTTTCCCACCATTTGGAAAAATTCAAAATCCACTTAGCCATCAATGTAGCCACATGGAGCACGGACGGCAAGGAATTTGAGCAGGGAAGGTACAACACCGATGCTTAGGGGGGTCAAAAGCACTGCAGAGACAATAAAAATGGTTTTTTCAATTCGGTGTTTTTTTTATTTAACCCTATTTCAGTGTGCTCGAAAACCAACTGCACCGGTGTTGTTGTGTAGCACAACCGCACCGCAATAAAAATTAAAATTAAAAAATTAATATAATCAATGGTTTTTATATTGGAAATTTTTTAGCCCATGAGCAGTGCTCCCAAAACTATACTGCACCAATTCGTTTATATACAACAAGAGCACCGCTATTGGATGTTAAAAATAAAAAATAATCTAATAGGTTTGTTATTTCATTAATTTTTGTATTTAACACTTTACGGTGCGCCCTAACATCAAACAACCCAGTGATTTTGGGGATAACGACTACACCGGAAATGTAAATTAAAAAATAAAAATTAATATAATCTGTGGTTTGAGTATTTTTTAATGCTATCACGATGGGCCAAATGCTGAACGACCTGGTGCCGTTATTTAGAACTACCGCACCTACAGTAAAAATTAAATATAAAAAATTAGTGTAATCCTATGCTCTCCAATATTTGTTTACCCTACTTCGGCGCTTTCAAATCGGTTGTGTAATGGTGCGCTTTAGTAATTTAAATGCACCATTTGTCAAATTTTAGATTTTTTTTGCTTGTTGATGTTCCCAGTCGTGGTGCCACATGATTTCTGTCAGCACTGGTGTGTTGGTATCCTATATGCACCAATGTGTTTGATGTATAGAAATGCACTAGAGAAAAACATCCTTTAAAACCTCCACTCACTTGCCTCCACTATAAACAAATATTTGAGCTCTTTTTAAAGGAGCATCCGCTATAACCTCCACTGCAGGGCCTTTTCCTTGTAATGTTTGGAAATTACTTCCTCGGTCAATGCTTCTAAGAATATGCATTTAGTCAATGCTTCAAAACTTTCAATCGACTTGATGTCATAGTTTTTAAGTTTATACACAATTACACTTTTCTAGAAATTGCATTTCAATGAGAAGGTAACAAGAAAAAGATTTCCATGATTGATGGAAAATTAGATTTCCATCTGCCGCTAGCAGCTGTCCAAGGACATTTCTACCTTGTGGCTCTTGTTAGATATTGAACACCCTCATTTCATACATTTCCATTACTCTCGAGTTTGGTTAGTATTCTTTTTACAATTTCAATATGATCTTCATACTCATTTTTCATATTTTTTTTAATAAGAGAAAAAAATAAGTGAGGTTGAGAATAGGAAAGGGCAAAATTTTAAACAAGGAACTACAAGAATGGAAATATGTTATATATAACCCATCGTGCTTATTCTTTGCAGTGAAATTGTCAATGATTTAATTTAAAGCACAAACATTTTTTCAAATTTGTTTTTAAACAAGAGAGGTTTGTTTGGTAGATGTGCCCCACAGTAATTGATGGACATAGTCAAGTTTTGAATGGAAATCTCGCATCAACAACCATCACCCAATTCAACATCAATATTTGTAGCAATAGAATAGTTTCCATCTTCATTTTTGTCATATAAACTCCCATTGCTTTCTCACCAATGATAGAAAATTGGGGTTTGTGATAAATGCCAATCCAATGCACATACTCATAATATGATAGGAAGTCCTGTAAATTCTCCACGTAAATTCATAGTTTCGTTTAAAATTCTCCAAGTATATATGTATATGTATATGTATATACATGCATGTGTGTGTGTGTGTGTGCAAAACTTTACATACCAACTACATTTTGGTTTCATAGTTCCGCTTAAAATTTTCCACACACACACATATATATAACGCACATTTTTAGTCAAGGTCGATGTCGTTCAACATTCAACCTTCATTAAAAATAAAGCCATGCATGCATGTGTTGTGTAGTTGGTGTCTTTAGTGTTTTGATTTTGCATGAGAGTGTGGGTATTTTTTTAGGATAAAATCATAGTGATCATCATTTTTATGTAGGAATTTTGTAGTTCAATCATTTTTTTTTTAATTTCTATTTTTTCTTTTTCTTTCGAATATAGAAAAACCTCATAACTCAATTGTGAAAGGCTAGGCAAAATTCATGTGGTATCAAGTATTCAATAGGATTTAGCTCCACACATGAATACATAATACTATACCCATTTGAGTTTTACCTCTTTCCCATGAGGAATTCCTAATTTTATCTATTTTGTGTGTATGTGGATGTATTTAAAATGGAGTAAGTTTTTGGGAGGTATGGAATTTGGATTATGCAAAATTCAAATTATGTTTTAAATTTTGACAAGAATTAGTTTTTTTAAGAGAAGAAATATTGTTACAAGGTTAGGTTATTCCTTTTTTTCCCTTAACATCTAGGTTATTTTAGAAAATATAAAATTTATGACTCAAACTACCCTTATAATTTTGGCCAATTTCACTTCATTCCCACCATTCCTACTTTTGTTAATTTTAAGCTTATCTTTTAATAATTAAGTTTTATTTGAGTGAAAATGAAGACCATAATCAATTTTCCAATGGATGATATTACTAGAGAGGACGTCATGAAAAAATGTGCCTTGGGTGTTTATCTTAATTATTTAACTAGAACTACCATCAACTATAAATTTTGCAAGTGACTTATGTTAATTACATTGTAAGATGTTCTCCCTCTCTGCATCTTATGTTTTTCATCGCTTTTATGTTGATTCCTTGCCATCAAATCCATTTGATGACCATTGATTCCCTCCTGGTCATCCATCCTGCACCACCATATCCTAGACCACACTGCCCTATATGTTATTGTTGTCACCATTGAGAATACAAGAGATGTTTGTGTGGTTTAAGGGATTCAATGGAGCACACTACCAAGTGAATTTATATTTCAGACAATGCTTGCCATATTTTGGGATTCAAAGTCATTGGAGGATACCAACACTTGGAAAACTATCATTCTTATGCCACTCTATATCATGTCTGTAATGTGGACGAGAAGGTTGGGGTACTAGTGAATGAATCATATGCTGTGGATGTGCTGAAGGGGAATAGCCCCGATGATATGTGCATGTTCATCGACACCATTGTTAAATGTAACTTGCGGTCGTTGGATCACATCTCCAACATTCAAACCCAGCGCTATATATAAAGTGAAGATTTGCACAAATTAAGGATCCATCATGCCATGTAAAGCACTTACCATGTTGTATATGCTTAGACATGCATTCTTTCCTCCTTTTCAATATGCAAAACTTTATTTCAATTCTAATAGTATATGTATTGCATTGACCCTAATGACCCAATGAAGTATATCAAAGAATAGGGTAACATTTGAGGAAATTAGGGACATGAGACATTGGTTACAAAGCTTGTATACCTAATCCCACAATATTTTGGTAAACTCATAAAAAAAGAGATGTTTTATTGTTTCCCTATTTCCACTCAATGGCACTATGGTGGAGGCATTCTTAGATATTTTAGAGTATCTCCCAAATCCATTTGTCAAGGGTTGATGACTAAGAAAATAAAGTCGTCTTTGAGACCAAAAAATATTTCCAAATAGACTTAACCATGTATGATCACATTTTTCGTGTCGACCTAACCCTCCACAATGCATCATTTAGTATAGGATTTATATTCATCCACTTATAACCATCTCTTGCCTAGGCCTTGTTTTTCAAGGCCTTGATGTGATTCCATATTTAGTTTCTCCAACAACGCACCAGATTTTAGCACCAATGCTCATAGAATAAGTTATCAAGGATAAGGGCAACAAGTTAACCTTATGCCCATTTAAGCAGCAAGTTGGGGTAACCCTCTCATAACTCCCTCATGCCCCTTAAATGGAAAACAAGTTTGGGAGTGGCACACCCCTCTCATAAGGAGGCAAGATTAGGTAGTTATGGGAGGGACACCCCAAACCACTACTTAGAAGGGAGATAGAGCATGGAAGGTGGGGTTAGGTTCTTGGAATTGTCCCCACTTATTAATCCCCCCACTCTCCCTCCCACTCCTTACCGCCTACCACACACACAATCACTCATCCCTCATTTCAGTCCTCTACCTTCCCACCCATCCCATAATCCAAACTCATTGCTAAAATGGGAAATGGGTTTTAAATTTGAGAGATTTTGTCTACAAGAATTTCAAATTCTTAATCCATGTTTTAAAAAATATTTCAATTTTTATCTCCCCCAAAATAGGGTGTGCTACCAGTAGTACCTCTTTTCGATTCGGAAAAATGATTTCAACATTTTGGTTGCAACAATACCAATTATTAAGGAAATAGTTTCAAACCAATTGTAATGTTGACCTTTAAAATAAAGGAAGTGTTATGGTAACACCAATTTTTTATTTGGGGGTTCATTTTAAGTTTTTGGTTGCAATGATACCAATTTTTAATGGTGTGGCTTCAAGGAATATCAAATCCGAAGCAATGATTCCCTTGATTCTTTGATATTGAATGTTTGGGATTTGTTAGTGATGATGTTCTTGCTAATTCCTATATGGTGGAACTTGTAGGTGGCATGATAGTTTATTTGACTAATTATAGGAAAAAGTTAGTAGGTGTCTTTGATAGAATCCTTCATTGATTTATCTAACCACTCTTTGTATAATGCATTCCAATATTGGCATTGAATAAGGTAGTAGGAGACATTTCTTCAAATCCAGATGGTTTCTTTCAACAATGTGTTCATATGAAAAATGAACAAAGTTTACCTTTCATTTTCCTAATTGTTATTTTTCACAGAATGCCTCTTCAGTCAACATGTCATAAGCACATATTGATTTGAGGGTTTCTTCATTCGTAACATGCTCACAAATGTGTCATCAACTCTAACTTGGATCACCCTACTTGTGGAAAATTTTGAGGAGACCCCTTGTTTAGA
This sequence comes from Larix kaempferi, assembly GCA_027924585.1. Lineage (NCBI taxonomy): Eukaryota > Viridiplantae > Streptophyta > Pinopsida > Pinales > Pinaceae > Larix > Larix kaempferi. Next base: position 42,813,291 of record BSBM01001005.1, on the reverse strand, counting down.
TGCCCCCTTGCACTAAGTATGGGATGCTAATGCATGTAATTGAGTAGTGGAAATATATTAAATCTCATATCTCTAATTGTTGTTTTTTATACAATATTTCTTCTTACGACATGTCTCTACAGCTTGTGGGGCAATTTCTAGTTGCACCGAGAGTAGTAAGGTGCTTACAACCCAATATGGGGGAGATGTTGTGATGTGATGTGATGCCATGTACCATGACATATTTTAATAATAAAAAATAAAAATAAAACATGTAGGTTGGAAAAAAATTACATATGTTTTAAAGAAATTAAATATATATTATGCTAATTGAATAATCATGACTATTGTTTGGATTTTTTTATCTTAATTTTTTACACATCAAGAAAAAAATTACACCTCAAGCAATTGGATCCATCTCGATGCTTAATAGTTCTGGGTTTAAGATGGATCTATGTTGGTTTAATAGATAGTTGAAGTGACAACACAAGTTCAACAATTGTTTTTGAGCCTTAGGAACATAAAAAATAATTATAGTGTTGAGTTGATGATAATTGCACTCCATAAACTATTTAGATGGAGGATGTTGTGCATCCGCAATTGAGCATTCATTATGGGTAGGTGTATGGCATCTTCTAGCCAAACATTACATCAAATCCAAACTTGAATACATTGACCTAATCACAGTATGATTTATTCACCTTCAGACAAAAAAACAAATGCACCATGAACAAAAGATTTCTCTATTATTGAATTTGCCATTGGATTTGGCTATTAAAACCAAGCATGAATTAGATCGCGAAGACCCTTGGTACAAAATTGAACACAATGTTGGGAAGTTTGAGTTCATTTCAAAGTCCACAGAGAAAAAAGGACTTGGAATATGTCCTAAAGATGAGTCCTTAGAGACATAGTATTTGCAGAGTTGCTTTATTGGCCGAATCACTAATTGCTTGCATGCCTAGTACTTGGATATAACCATAGAGAAACTAACTTAGAACACTAATTTATTATCTGCTTTTTTAGATTAATGTCTTGTGTGCAGGTTACACCAAGAATGAGAGCCTCAGAGGCATTATAAGAACAACAACCTCTATAGAAGATAGAGAACATGGGCCTTGTAACCATTTCAGAGAGCTGAGACCTCTACATAATTTACCAAGAACAGAGCCCTTGCAACCATCGAAAGAAGATAGGTCTCTGTAAAAGACTAATAATTGAATTCCACAAAGTACTCATGCTGGTGAAGCAAGTGGGATATAAGTCCATTATTTACATATCAATATATGTAGAACATGGTGGTGATGGACATTATGTGATGGTGGAAAACCCAAGCTAATGGAGGTGGAGGGGAACGAGAATACAGGGGTGAAGGATGTGATATGTGATGGAGGAAGTTTTGATGATGGAGGGATGCAATATGCAATGAAGTGGAAATAAAGTTTATTCCGACCCGAAGTGTTTGCCAGAGCTTATGCCCTAAGGCAACCCGACCAGCTGTTGAATATGAAATTCCTGGACTCCGCCAAAACCCAATTCAATTTTAATGAAATGCTTAAATCATGGATGAGTAACCCTGCAAGCTTCACGCCCAAAGCCAACTGATCCTAACCCATCTCTTGGTTTAAAGAACCCTTCGCTCTGTTGGAGGCCATGCTCTACAGGATTTATGGGTTACCTTATTGTTCAGTGTTCAAGGATGAGTGGGCACCCCCTCGCCCACCATGTACTCACTATAGGAGAGTCCTTCAATTGGGCTCAAATTCTATCAGGGGAGCTCAAGACAACAATTGAAAAATATCAAAAGACCCCAGCCTCCAGAAACCTACTTTCTTCTACTCATCATACGTTATGGATGTCTTTTGTTCCGCTTTTCAGTTTCCTTCCATGGGGTGGAACTGGACTCTCTCTACACCACTTGTCCATATTTATTGCTATGCATTGTGGGAAGGCAATTTCATGCCTCTAATATATGATATGTTTGACCATTTTGTTGGCTCCATTCATTTGATGATTTTCAAGGAGAATGCTCCCACCTTCTCTGAACATGCCAAGGAACTTGTCTCCACTATGGGTGACTGGTATGTAGGGGAATACTTATCCTATGTCAGAATTTGTGGCAGCAATACAACACATCTACTGACTAGAATTGTACCAGATAGGTTACTGTTAGAAGAGATTTCTTTCCAGACAGTCACAGATGGTGTCTTTCCTAAACTAATTAGGGCCAAAAGAAGAGGATGGCCAAAGTTCCCACTTCATCTTGGGCCTATGTTAATTCAGAATTCAACCCATGTTGGGTTACTTGGAAAGAATATTGTTGCCCTCAAGCTTGGGAAAGCCCCGAATAGGATGCATGATCCTAAGTCATTTATGGTAAATCATTTTGCACAGGAGCACATGAAAAGTGAGTATGCTCATCAGACCGATCCAGATGACTCTATTTACCAGGGTGTCGATTCATTTGCTGAGGTCCTAAACAAGAATTCCTCCTTGGAAGAAAATAATTTTATTTTTCAGTATCAACATGAGCTCAAAGCTAAGGTCCTGCAATACAGAAAGTTTGAGCTATCACTTGATGAAAAGGTGCAGAAAGACAAGGCAGAGAAAGAATCCTAAAAAGTAAGCACTACCTTGATGCTGACCTACCATGTTGATGACAAGGAAAGGCCCCTATTAAAGACACACCACAGCTCAGGCCTCTGGCCAATCTCAATGCTCTGATTCAGTCTGTTATTGAGATGAAAAGGGAGCTAGCAGCACTGACCTCAGTGGTGGAAAATCAGGCTGTTGCTGCAACAACTCCAACAAAGAAACAAAAGACTCAAGTTACTGTACCAAAGGTAACATTGTTGCATATAAAAGACAGTGATGTGGAGGATGAAACCCTTCCTTCCACATTTTCTTGCCCAATCGCCATTCCAGACCTTGCAAGAAGTCATTTCTATTACCCCTACCTCTTATGATCCTTTGGAGAGCATAGTTGTTGATGACTCTCTTCCTGACTTTAACTTCCCAGAGGTCACCATCGCCACAGTCAGAACCTCTTCCATACCGTTGGACATTCCTATTACTTCACCCCCCATATCATTACTTGATATCATAACTCCTGCACCCACATCAACTGAGCCATTGGTCATCCCTGTGGTGACTTGCCAAGAACCAGTCATGGCTCCAACCTCTGTTCTATTTACATAGGTTGTTGAAACCCAAGTCCCTAATGTCACTGTAGAAGCACCTATGATCCCAATTCTCATTTCACTCCCGGAGATCATTTCTCTAGCTTCCACTTCCTCCTCCTTACCATCAGTTTCCAATATCATTTCACCTTCCATCTCCGCTACCCAAATCACCATCCCAATTCCAACTTTTGTTGTCTCCCAAACTGCACCTTCGGTCTCAACTTCTGATGTGTCTACTTCCACAGTGGACATAGTGGCAGATTTTGGGGAGGATGTTGTAGTTTCCTTGGGTGAGTATTTTTACAGCAAGTCAGAAAAAATCAGTAGTGAAAAGAGGAACTAAAAGACAAAGGGAAGGGATTGTTATGCAGGGCCCTGTTCCCAACCAAGTAAACATCCACTGATGTACAACAAGAAGCACTTGAAACTGTTGCAACAATGGGAGCCTTTGCGAGGGATAATTATGACTTTGTTACTTCATTGAACAAGGAGATTGAATCCAAGCAGCAGGAACTGCAGAAGCTCATGCAGGAGCAGACTGAAATCAACGAACAGTATCAATCTCAACTTCAAGAGTTGAGAAATGAGCATGACAGTTAGTTGAAATACCTGCAGGCACAAAACACATCTCTCTAGCAGGAACTACAGGAAGCATAAGTGCTAAACATTGGCTATGCTGAAAAGATCACACTACTTGACCAATAGGTGAAGGAATCAATGGCCAAGGCAGCTACCTCCTATTTCTCTAGATTTTTTAAGGAAGAATTTTAGGAGATAGCTCTAAAAATAAATGAAGACTTTAAGAACATCTTGGTTGATTTATTTGAATCCCTAAATGAAATTCAGGAGACATACAATGTTTTTTAGCTTCATTCTGATGTCCTTGAACAACATAATGAGAGAAGGGGAGAAGCAACTAGGGCTATTGAAGATGTGGTTGATTGGCAGAAGTACATTAAAGACAAACCTGAAGATGTCCCTATTTTGGACAATATCAAGTTCAGAAGGATTAGAATCTATTTGGATGCATGGGAACATGCTTGTGAATCAGTCGAGGCCATAATCCAACAAGCACAAGCAGTTTGTGGCAGGAGGTGGTATGCAGCTGATAATATTATGACCATGCTAGAATTTCCAACCTTGGATCTTATCGAAAAGGCTTTCCCACCTAAGCTTACAATTGAGCAGGTTGATGAGAGATGTTCACAGTCCAAAGAGCGAATTCAACAACTAGAGTACATTCAGATTTCAGAGGTTAAAGAATTAATTAAGGAACCCATCAGTTTAGGGATAAAGATCAACCTTTTTTCTGTGTGCATGGCATAAAGTGAAGAAAAACTAGATTGAGTCTTTCACTTGTAAGACCCAACTGACACTCGAACTGGCCAAATATCTAGATGTGGAAGAGTTGTTAGATGTATGGGCCAAGTGGCAAATTTCCCTTGGCAAGTCTTAGATTATAAATATTTTGTAATCCCTGTTTTATGGGAAATTTGTCCTTTGTAATTTCATGTAATTATTTAAGGGGGATTCGATCTCATAGAATAGGGGGGAGAAAATCACCAAAGGAGAACTAGAGATGCTCTGTTTCCTTGAGCCATTGTAATGTTTTGCAGACTTAATGAAATTCAGTCAGTTTCTCTTGGCCATCTCTTTTGTGTATTTGTCAAAATTCTTTGATAGGTTCTGATTTCTCACTTTGATTATTGAATGAACTCTGTTTTATTTTGCAAATTTAATGAATGCATCGATCTATAGGTTGGACTTATCTTAACATACGATTCATGTGTTATTATGTGTTGAATGAATTTATTTGTTTAACTCATTTTATCTGTTTCTTTAAATGATAAATAATTATAATTACATCGATGCTAATTTGTCAATTAGCATATCATAATAGAACAGTCTCATATTGGCAATACTGGAAAATTGAGAACTGCGAAAGACTTCCATTACATTCCCTTTTGTGACGGCACTACTTATCTATCATGACAGAACTTTTATCACATGTCTTTTTATGTTTTATGTCCCATGAGGCTCGAGGATCCACCCAAACATATTACTTAGAACTTTTTTTTTTTGGTTTGTAAAATGGTGTTGGTATGAACACACTTGACTGGTGTAAAGATGATACTACAGTTTATAGTATGGACACTTTTGAGTGGATATCCGCATGCATACTTGTAATGCATATACAGAGTGTAATTTTGTTCACCTCTGCTAAAATAAAATTACGCTTTTTTTCTTGGAAAAAAAAAACAGAACAGTCTCATACATGCTTTAATTCTTTGGGTAAAATTATTCAATTGTTATCATTGGTTTTGTCTAAAGTTGATAAGTACAAATCCAGTTCATATGTTTATTAATTGGGATATGATTGTTCTACAACTCAAATCATATTTCCTAATTCTGATCTAACTCAATTAGATATTTCCCAAGCTAACATTGCTTACTCTTTAGACATAAAACACCTTTTAATCTTCCATGACAGGAAGACAAATCCATTAGGATCCATTCACATAAGTGCCAGCGGAGGTCTGATATCAGTAGGAGTCAGTCACACCAAACAATTTGGGGATAGAACCACTCTTGAGTAGGGTTGTTTGAAGCCTTTCAGATTGGGATGTCACCTTCCGTTGATTGCCTTGGAAAATATTCCAGCATTCACATCCGGGGCTTGAACAGGCTTGTGAGTTAGCTTGATAGTTGATGTTTCATCAGTCCTCTCTTAGCACTTGGCTCACATCTATAGGCTTCATGTATTAGTATGCCCCTCCCTATCCTTAAGAGAAACATGCTCCCTTGCTCTTGTTTCCTTGCACAATTAGTTGTGGATTTCTTTAAAATTATCATGCATATGTACATCACATTTACATTTCTACTGCACTTAACCAATGCATGGTTCACTAACCATATTGCTTGCTAATATACACATATATATTCGAGAAATCCATGGTAGGGCCTTAACCTTGAGCTCCACACCATGTTCCTTACAATCATCAATGATATTACATCATTTACATATCATATGTCGAGGGTCAAAACTAGGGACATTACAATGTGCTTAGGGGAATGATCATAACTCGATGGTGAACCTTTATAACGAATGGCATCATGGTTGCCTTCTCGTCTATATTTCTCTTGATATCCTTTTGTTTCTTCATCGCCATTTTATTTTTCCACTCCACCTCTACACTTCCGTCTTTAGTCACATCATCCTTTGTGTTTGTGTCTCCCTACCTGTACTTGCACACATTTGCTAGGTGAGATGGGCAAGGCTAGATTCAGGACCTCACTCCCTTCCCTCATCGTGATTTGTTATGAAAGCAATGCCATGTGACCAAATACATTTCAAATAATTTTTTAACAACCCACAAGTTTTCACTTCTTGGATGCAAAAAAGACCAATATTATGATGCAAGGTCCTTATCAAATGGACTACAGTTTTATGAGGGGGTCAATAAGCAATAAACATTCCAAGGTGCCACTTTCATTAGGATGTGACAATAATATAGTCCATACTATTAATATGAGCTTCACCACCTAGCCTAGATAAGATCTTTCAAGCATTTTATATAGACACACCTTTCATGGCCAATGAAGAAAACCAATCTTTTAACGTGTGAATCTTGGGCATATTTTAAGGCCGCTCAAGGTCTAATACCACACATGAGTTCATTACTTTGGTTAAGATCCTCTCATGGTATTTTTATATGATATCTCTCAAGTGGACCCTCTCGTGCGTTTTTTATATGATATCTCTTAAGTAGACCTTCTTTTGTGCTTAAGGTCAAAGAAGTCGAAGGGGTGTAGTGATAGACAAAGCCGAGTATCAACACAAAAATGTGTTTGAGAACAAGCCATAATTGTATGGGAATGCTAAAAGGGACAACAAAGTTGGGAAGTTGATTTGATGTAGAAATGTTCAACTAGGGAAAAAACACAGTAAGGGTATTGTGACATACCCATTATTTGTAAGCAAAGATCATGGAATAGTGCAAGTGATTCCTGAATGAAAGGAAAAAGAAAAATGTCTTTATTGAGGCAATGGGTGCCAAGGAAATGCTAGCCGCATGGCTCCCATAGATCCTGGATCTAGGCTTTTAAAGGCATGCAATCGATAAAGTACAAAAGCAATGCATGTTTTTTTATAAAAATTACAAACTTCATTATACCTAAAGACAAAAATACCATTAGGAGTATCTTTGGGGGCTTTCCATAGTATTGTGGTAAACCTTTTAAACATTTTTTTAGGCACCTTTTGGGGGCCAATGTGGTCCGGACTTTTAACGACAATGCTACACCAAATTACTAGAATTGAAGATAAATCGACTGTCCCTTATATGGGCATGAAGGAAGCAAATAAATAACTCTTATAAGCATAATGTCAAGCAACAATAGATGAATCAAAGGCAACACAAACAACTTACAATGGTTAGATATATACTAACAATGATAAAAACAAAACCAAAATACATGTAGAAGCTCATCAAACCTTTCCATTCCCTAATTTTACCAAATTTCATTAGAATGCTTTATTTATATTTCCATTGGAGAGGTTTATCCTTGATCACTAAAATTGCAAGCTTCATTTAATAATCCGCAATTCAACATTAAATTTACCAAATTTTATTAAAAAAACTATTTATATTTCCACTAGAAAGTTTTATCCTTAATCATCAAAGTTACAAGCATCTAATAAACCTTATCTCAACATTAAATTCTATATGAATTTTTAACATGTAAACAATGCTTATTACACCGAAGGCATTTTTAAGGGGACGGTCCCTATGGATCCTTCGTCGTTTATCAAGATCCTATCAGAAGCTGCCTCCTATCCACACCGTAATAAATGAAACACAATCATGATCAATGACAATTTTACAAAGTGGTCATTGTCAACTTCCAAACTGGACGCCCGAAGGGGATTCCCATTTCCTGAATGAAGTGGAGATCATCAACAACATCATGCACCGTAATTTGGTTGTTTTGAGAGGTTGTTGCGTAGCTAGCGACGAGAGGCAAGGGCACCGGCAGTTTCTGATATACGATTACATGCCCAATGGAAGTCTCCATGAGCATCTGTTTGGAGGAAAGTCCAAGGCCTGACCTTTGAACTGGTCGTAGAGAAGGAACATTGTCCTCGACATTGCCATAGGGATGGCTTATCTGCATAACAATATCGATCCCGCCATTTATCACAGAGACATAAAATCCACCCGCCAGTAAGCAGTAATGACGTTCACTTCAACTTTTTTCACTCCAAGTGAAAGCCAACTCATCGACTTTTTCTCCGTCGTCAACGCCTCCGTTCTGTTACCCTTTGTCCGCCATCAACTTTCAAATCCATGTCCAAATAGAATTACATACATCCATGCCATTCTTGTAACTCTCATTCCTTACTGATGGCAAACTGCCAACTGACATCCACAGGGCCATAACACGTGTAGTTACCCACAAATAAATCAGGTAGAGAACTAATTCGAGCCATGTACATTATCATGAGATCGATGGTCCACGACGGATCTAAATAAATAAACGCCAACTCCTTCCATTATCTGCCTATAATTCTACATGGTGCTTGTATTATTACAATGTGGATGGGACTTGGACTCTGGAATGATCTTATATCAAGCCCATACCCATAAATCTGTTGAGGATAAATAAACATCATCAGTCCTGAGAAATTGAATACGTCTTTACGCCATGGATAAGCCAGCTCCAATCACAGTGGCAGTGGCAGTGGAGTGGTATAGCTTTACTCTCTGCTCTTGTCCAGTCCCACTGAGTTTATGTGCATTTAATCTTTCATTTAAGAATCATTTCGCTCTACTTATGAGATCTCATACGGTCTCCGTATACGCCCACACATAATGCAACGATTATGCATGTATATTTATGTGACTAAAACGCGTAGAGCAACCTAACCGTACATGTGTCATGCGGTCCATAGATAAGGCTTCTATTTAAATATTATCCGAAAAAAAACCAGAGTATCCCATGTGTCGAAAAGCCGACTCGCTTTTACCTTCTTCCATGACATAAGCAACTTTATTTGAACTTTTTGCAACCAATGGGTGTACATCATGGCATGTATTGATCACAATATATCATCTCCGCATTTACTTTATAGAAAATTTACCATAAATATATTATTGTTCACATTATTTGACATTTTTTTTTTCCCAAGAAAAAAGCATAATTTTATTCATCAGAGGTGAAAAATTACATTCTGTATATGCGTATAGCATGCGTTTATCCATTGCAGGACGATACATTAGTAACAAAAGATTCCAGCATAGCAGCCCATTGAGTTCCATCAAAAACCACTAAATGGCCTAAAGAAAACAGTAATATAACCATCATATCAAAATATGACAAAAAAACAAAAAACGACAGGTGGTTCCCCGAGCCTCCTGTTGTCCAAAAAAGAACATAGTCAATAGAGCTTGAAAGGGCGCAGCCTTTCATCAGTAACCAAAATATAATAAACACATCCAAAGTATATAGTGCCATCATCAAAAAAACTACTCCAGCTACTGATCCAATATCACAGGGTCCATAAAAGGACGATGATAAAAATCATATTCATTCCCATCTTGATGTTCTTTCACTTTCCACAGCCCCATTGCCAAGTCCCTGCCAGCCTTAGCAGCCTGGTCCGCCTCCTGGTTGTTCTCCCTGTATATGTGTCTGCAAGAAAAATGTAAGAAGGACAGCTTCAGTTCCATTATATCCCGTAGAATATTTTCAAGTCTAATATCCCTGCAATGTTGTGTACCAGATGTCCAGTTTGTGACATTCATAGAGTCTCCATACACATTTATCTGTTGACAGCCAATCTCCCTAGCAAACATAAGAAGCAGCATTAAGCTCATTAGTTCAGCATAATTGTTTCCGCCCTCCCCCAATCCCCAATACAGGTGGTATGAGTGGGTTCGTGATAAGTGTAGTATCGCCCCTCCCCCACATTTGAAATCAGAAGTAGAGCCATCGTAGAAACCCCAAGGTAAGGAATCATCAATCTCAAGTGCAAGGACATCTCGCTGTTTAGCAGCTTTGATGTGGTGTGGGTAGGCCTTTAAAAACCCACAAATCTGTACAGCAGAGACCGCCAGAGTACAAGATTTTTCATTAAAAATCAGTCCATTCCGTGCCAACCATATGCCCCATGCCACCAGTAAAGGAAGATTTCTGTAGGACATACCAATAGGGTCCCTAAACCACTGTGTCCATGCAGACAGTATCGTATCCCCATCCCAATTAAACATGGTATTTGTCAATCTGGAGCATTCTGCCCAAACCCGCACCATGTACGGGCACCGAAGGAATAAATGAAGACAAGTTTCCTCGTTTGCTTTGCACAGAGTGCACCACCCCGGCCCCGCCCTATTCTTGCGCTGTAAGAAATCCCAGGTTGGGATGGTTTCATTGAGAACACACCACATGAAAATACGATGTTTCAATGGGCAGTTAATCCTCCAGAGGAATTTCCACCACCCCACAAAATCACGTGGATTATTGAAGTGACATAAGCTGATATAGCCATTCCTAGGTGTGTACATTCCATTTGGTTCCCCCTCCCATACCAGAACGTCCTCCCTGTTCCGGATGTGTACCATTGAGCAATTGAGTGCACGGTAATACGTTCTCAATTCCCCCTGTTCTTCCACAGAGAGTGCCAAAGTATCTGCCCCGATCCACGACTGATTCCATGGGTTGGTTCCATCATGAACTGCGAGATGGGATAAATTAGTGATGCCAATGTCACGCAGGGATGTAATCAATTCATCAAATAATATGTGTCTACCATCACTCCCATACCAGGGATCTTCCCCAACCCGAAGAGCCTGACCATTCCCAATATTCCAAGTTAGTAGATCGCCAATCACCGAAAATGATTTGATAACTGCTTTCCATATAACAGAGCAGCCAGAATGAGACTTATTCGTGGTCCGTACCCAGTCCATTAAAGAAACAGGGAAAATATACTTATGAATGACAACTCTTGTCCAAAGGCTATCAGTTTTCAGTAGTCTCCAAACCCCTTTTGCCGCCAGTGCACTTGAGAAGAGATGTATGTTCTTCAGACCCCAACCCCCTAAGGATTTTGGGATAGCGATTTTCTGCCAACGAACCCAAGGTGAAACAAAATCTCCTTTCCCACTCCATAGAAAGCGAAAGCACAATTTGCGAGCAGTTTCCAACGTCCCTTTAGGGATCCAAGAGAGGGACATCCAGTACACCGGTATGGCCTCTAAAACAGATTTTACCAGGACCAGCCTCCCAGCTCTAAATAACCACCTGTGGCTCCAAACCTTCAATCTCTTGTGAAATTTTTCAATGAGCCAGTGCCAATCCTGTTTGGTATATGAATTAGGTTTTAAATGATATCAAAGGTAGCAGAACCCATTATCAAGAATTAAGAAAGTAAATGGGAAAAGCCTCCGAATAGTAGTGATCTCATCATCCCTAAGGAGGTGGGTCGAAATAGTAGATTTCCTGGCATTGATCTCCATACCCGTAGCACGAGAGAAGAGTTTAAAAATGTCCTGGAGAGTTTCCATATCCCTAGCCGACCCAGAACAGAAGATGAGTATATCATCCACGAAAAGAAGATGAGTGATATATAAGTCAGGAGCCACTTGAATCCCCTGTAGTGTGCCATCCCTACATGCCCTCTTCAATGCTTTACTAAGCCCTTCTGCAACCAACAGGAACAGTAAAGGGGATAGAGGGCAACCCTGACGAAGACCTCTTTCAGACCGAAAGAATGGAGATGCTGCACCATTTATGAGTACCGCAAAAGATACTGTAGCTATACAGCTCATAATCCACCTAATAAAATCCACAGCAAAACCCAGATGAGTAAGAAGTAAATGAATATACATCCAGCTCACCTTGTCATATGCTTTTGACAAATCAATTTTGATAATGGCTCCTTTGATTTTCTTTGATTTCATACTATGGATGCCCTCTTGAGCTACTCCAATCACCTCGTGAATTTGTCTGCCTTCCAGAAATCCAAATTGTTCCTCAGAGATATGCTTGGACAGGATGATTTTCAGCCTCCTGGCAATAATTTTAGACACTACCTTATATACACAATTACACAAAGAGATGGGTCTGAAATCATTTAAAGAGGTAGAATTGTCATATTTAGGTATGAGGGCTAAAAAGGTGGAGTTTAAAGCAGCTGGGATCCACCCAGAGATTCGAGTGTCTTCCACCATCTGCAGTAAGTCCCTCCCAATTAGTTCAAAGAGTGCTATGAGGAATTCAACAGTCCATCCATCCGGCCCCGGGCTTTTGTCTTTTTGGAAACTCTGTAACACTCCCTTCAGCTCCTCTTCATGTACAATTGCCATCAGTGCATGATTGTCATCCTCATCCACAAACCGAGGAAAAAGTTGTGCCATCCTTACTGTATCCAGAATACTAGCCTGTGCAGGTGCTTTAAAGAGTGTTTGGAAATGATCTACCCCCGCCCCAGCCATACCTTCAAATGAAGTCTGGGGATCCCCCAAAGAGTCTTCCAGGCTCCAGATGGTATTAGACGCCTTTCTACCTTTAGCGTAAGCATGAAAGAATTTTGTATTCTCATCCCCTGCCGAGAGCCACAAAGCGCTGCTTTTAAGTCGCCAAGTTTCCTCTTTTTCCAATAAAAGCAAGTTTCTCCTACCTTCCAGAGATGTCAAATGTGCTTTTTCTTCATCAGAGCCCAGTCCCCAAGTGCCAGAGTCATAAATAGACTGTAGTTCCAATTCAATCGTCTTCAGTTCTCTTTCATCTCGACACTTCTTTTCATAGGCCCATTCCTTCACAGGTCTCTTAATTCTTTTGATATTAGCAGAGAACTGATGAGAGGCAGATTGTCCCCCCCCCCGGGTTGTAGGGTACCCAAAGGGATCCCACCATATCAAAAAATGTCTCATCTTGTAACCAGATCTTATTGAACTTCATCGGTCCTGCTGGTTTAGATGGTCCGTCTCTAAGCTCCAAGAAAATGGGAAAGTGGTCAGATGAGCCCCCCGACCCTACCCACTGTCTCATAAGGTATCTTCTATCCACAAAAAGTTCTGATACCAGAAACCTATCCAGCCGTTTCTCAACCCTAAAGTCACCTGTCCTGTTATTCCTCCATGTAGCTTTAAGAAGAGTAGGTTCAATATCCAGCAGATTATGTGTAACAAGCTTGTGGGTGAAGTAGTCAGCCAATGGGTCAGGCCTAGCCCTACAACCCCAAACTTCAGCTGGGCCGAGAGAAAAATTAAAATCCCCACCAAGGATCATATTTCCTTCCTGCATATCAGGATGCGAGAGGAGAGAATCCCAGAATGGAACCCGGTTCAAATATGGTCCATAAACATTTACCACCGTAAAGAGTTCACCGATATCAAGAGAGCTGCAGGTCATTCCCAATGCCGCTTCCACACCCCAGAGGTTGAGGCACTGCACCGAATGAGAGTTCCAACCCATAGCCAGGCCACCGAACCGACCACGAGCATCCAAGGTAGCAAAGATCCAACCTCCAAACCAGCTTTCAAGTAATGTTTTTATACCCTCTCCAACACCCATAGTCTCTTGGAGTAGAATGATATCCGGGTGTTCAAGGGATACCACTCTACGAAGTGCTGCTTTTTTATGGGGACCAGCAAGACCCCTGTAGTTAAAAGACATAACCTTCATTAACGACCCCTCTTCGGGGCACGCACCACTCTAAGCGCCCGTTCAATCGTCACCTGTTTTCCTTCAACCAGATCCATCTTGGCCTTGGATTGAGCTTTTGAAAGATTAGATTTCTTACCACGGCCTTTCCCAATTTTATTCACCCCAGCACCCAGCCCTCCCGGGGAAACTTTGGTAAGGGATCGAAGAAAATATCCCGAGTCCGATGAGGTAGTAGTAGGTGAAGAAAAGCCATCAACAGGCCCAGGATCAATTTAAGGCAGTAGGTCCAGCAGCCTCACCCCAGGGTCTGGCAAAGTAGGGTGGGTGGAGGAGGGGGAAAGTGGAGAGGTAGAGAGATCAGATGCTATACCAATAGGTTCCCCCAAATCCATAGCCGAGGATATATGCAAGTTTTTTAAAGCCTCTAACCAGTCCGGATTATCAAGAGTACAATTATTTAAAACAAAATGAAAAGAGAGGGGATTAATGGAATGAGTAATACCCGCCGACGACGGCCCAGGATTCGATGCAGGAGTAGATTGTAGCACCATTGCTGAAGTTCCAGGTATCGGTTGTCCAATAATTGTCGCCTCCAAACCCTGTTCCTGTAGTAAGCCATCAGTCCCGTCTGTCGTAGTCCCAGGTCCCGTGTGAGCAACACCCAGTGGGTCATCCATATCCCGGGGAGTTCCATGGCCCCCATCCGCTTCCAGGGCCACGTCAAGAGGAGGTCTGGAAGATGGAGCAGCAGTCGACGGGGTAGGTTCCGCAGCATTAGAAGATTTAAGTGTCCCTCCATATTTCCTCCGAAGAGGAAGATTACATTCAGCCACCGGGTGACCATAAGCGTGACAACGGCGGCATCTGAATGGAACGTTTTCGTAGTCCAATTTCTGTACATAAACGAAGGGTCCCCAAGTGAGGGTTACATCCGGTGCTAATCCATCTCTGATGTTCAGATTTACTAGAATACGGGCAATCTTCCTTTGGCGAGTCTGTAGAAAACTATAATCTCCATCCAAATAGGTACCAATCAAGTTACCTATCCCTTGAAAATGTCTCTCCGACCAGTAATGGAGTGGCAAACCCGGTAGCCGAACCCACAGTGGAACAATATCAAGCCGTTCCCGGCTCGCATCAAACATCGGATGCCAAGGTTTGATCATGACTTGGCAGTGATCCCAGCTCCAGTTGGAATTAAGTACCCATTTAGTATGTGCCTCCGAGTGGAAATTAAAAGCGAACCAGTTGCGGGTTAATTCCACAACTTCTGGGGAATAACCTAATTCTGCAACCCAATTTTCTCCCACCCATGCCTCAATAGTGCGCAGTGAGAAAGATATACCCAGAGCTTTACCAACCAATGTTATACTGGTCATCGTGACTAATTGATTCCACTCAATGTCTTCCCCCAGGGCATAGTTATATTTGTGTCGGCTCAGCTTGAGCCATCGTTTTCTGCCTCGTTTCACCCGATGTGTGGAATCATCCGATGATGGACCACCCCACTCTTCAGAGCTAGTACCAGATCCCACACAAGGGCTAGCGAAACCACGATGTTCATGCACTTCCAGTAGACCCTGCCTTGAACCCTCCCTCGCCCCAACAGTGTTCAAAACAGGAGTAGGGTCCGATGTTGGTAATACCACCCTACCAGATCCCTGAGAACCATCAATAACCGCAAGTGCTCCAGTCTTACCCTCCACCGCAACCTCGATGGCATTGATAATCTGATCAGAAGACCATAGAGTAGTCCCGGTTTTCGACAAAGGTGAAGTTGAAAGAATACGTTCTGTTAGAACGTTTAACGGCCCGGAACCTCGAGAGCTAGCAAGAAAACCGGACGGCGAAAACCCTAGCTCCGGATTGCTCTCAATAGAAGGTAATACCACCGCCCCATCCGCAGCTGAAAGTGCCCCATCCTGCCACCCGGCACCCAAGGGCTGGGTCTAGATGGGCATCTCATCCGACGGGTCGAATGCATAGTCCACCTGTTCCTCATAACGAGCCATGACGGAAGCAAGCCCACAGTAAAATATAAAAAAACAGTAAAAAGTCGAATTCAAAACCCCGAGGGTTTAACCAAGAACCAATAAACCCAGCAATATACAACAGAGAAATATAGTGTTTGCTGATGATGGTCGTCACCACGCATGTGTTAGTGTCAGGCTGATAAGCCTGACAGTGAACAATCCGCCGACGCTCTTCCTAGGTTGCCTCCATATCCCAAACCCCTGTGAGCTCCAAGAAACCTCATCTTCCTCCGTGTAACACTCAATTATCACATCCCATGTTAGTGTTGTCGAAACAACAACAAAAATAAGCACATTATTTGACATATTCACTAGTGTATTTGACTTTTTTGTTAGATTTTATACTTTAATATTTAATGATTTTTTAAATATAGATTTATAAAAGAATTAAAGAAAATGAAAGATTATAACATAGTTTTTCTCGACGTTTAATTTCACTCGCTTTGGGGTATGCTTTTACCTTCTTCAATAGTAGTTTCTGCTGAAGAATGCCTGAATCCATTAGCATCTACTAAAGAATTCCTGAAGCCATAGCTTATGCTAAAAAATTATTTGTGGCCTAAATCCATTAGCATCTTATCTACTAAAGAATGCATGAAGCCATTAGCATCTGCTAAACAATGCATGAAGCCATTAGCATCTGCTAAACAATGCATGAAGCCATTATATTAAGCCAATGATGTATTTCTATTTCATTTAACCATCTAAAATACTCAAAAAGAAATTGATTAACGTTAGCAACAAAATCCTCGATCATAAAAAGAGATTGCTTAACGTTAGCAACAAAATCCTGCATTACAAAAAGAGTTTATGTTTCGAAGCAATGCAGACCTGGCTTAACTATTCATAACATTAGTCATTGCCCATTCGATTTGAAACCTACATTGAGACCTACTTGATTTGAAGGTTCAAACCTTGCACATTTTAAATCTATCCTAATAAGGATTTTCAAACAGATTTACAAGCAACAATCTTGTTACAGTAGCACTGTGAGGTGCACCTGGAACATGAGTAATAATTTTTTCCTTCTCTTTCTTTAATTCAAAGACTTTTGGCATATGTAGTAGACTTTCTTTGCTCAATTGAGAAACAAGCTCCCATTTTATTTAAGGATTTTTATAGCTATACTTCACAAATACTGTATTTTTTTTGAATACCAATGAAGCGAAATTCTTCTTATTTCTCTCCAATCAGGTTTGGTTTTTGAACCCATTGATTCAGGCCTTTCGTCCTCCCTTATCAACATCGTTATCTGCTACCTTAAGCTTGCATTAGTGACAATGGATTATTTCTATGTTAACAATCAACGAATACACATTGAATGCATGAAGTGGTGAATTTGTGTTGATGCATGTAGGACACTTGGTTAATGCCCGTATTTTCTAAGACACCTAATATAATCTTTAATAGATGCAACCAATTTTGTTATGGTGTCAACCCCGTGTATTAAAAAATTGTTGGCATTGCAATCTTTATTTGTGTTAAATTACATGGTGATTAAATGCTACCCGTCGGTCAAGTGTTAATATTATATATGTTTTGGAAAAATCATTAGGGAAAAACAAAATAAAACCAATTTTCAATGTAATATTATATATGTTTTGGAAAAATCGTAAGAGAAAAACAAAGTAAAATTATTTCGTAAATGAATTCAATTCAATTCAAGGATTTTGGAAATTGGCAATCAAATGATGAATGGTCAGATCTCTTTCGTTAATGAATTCAATTCAAATTCAATGATTTTAGCCCCACGAGATTTGAAAATGCACCATGGTTCCACCAAACAAATTTGACTGTGACATAAAGTCACGTAGAGATCTCACTAAATACCAATATATCCTATTTAACTTATTCTAACGTTGTATCTCTGTAACTGTTACACGAAAAGTCTCTATAAACCAGAAGCCTGATTAATGATGGAGGTTTCTCTTGTAACAAAAACGTGCAAAGATAAAACCTGAAAAACAATATAATATAATTTTATTATTATTATTATTATTTTGTGGTTGTTCTCATTTTGATAAACAAACCAATGTTACACTTCATATAGAATCAAATCAAAATTCTGCATCCGTAGAAAACTCTAACATTCCAATTTGCTTAATGTTTCAACATGCCCATCCTTAAAGGGAAAATTGTTGTAATATCTACTAAATTGTTTATTATGTGCAATTTTTTATTAAAAAAATTGACATTTATTTTCAATGCAACCTATTTTAAGGTTTTTTATTTGGTCGTGGTTGTTATAAGTCAAGTAAAAGAAGAGAGAATGGATGTAAAAGCGAGATTAAGTACACGAAGGGGGGAATGAATGTGTAAGTAAAGTTAATAAATTTTTTCTAAGAAAGATGATATGTTTAAATTAATTGAAAATATAATGAAGTGAAAGAGAAATTAAATATTACAACTTTCAAGAACATTTATTTTATTTTATAGTTACAATATAATATTGGATGTAGGCGTTGAGTTGTCACTGCTTATCATTAGAAAGCAAGCAGAAGGCAGTCTCCAGAGCAATCTGAATACCAATTATTATTCGAAAGTTCATCTCATGAATATCACATGAAAGCATGTACGACTACATACGTAAAGAAATCTTTTATGACACATTAAAAGGGTATACATAATCCAATCCAATAAACCAATAGATGGTTGTACAGTTGTACAACATACCAACGACATAAATATATTAGGTGTAAATATGATCATCTACAACACATGTTTGGTTGAAAGGCCATGAAATGAGTAAAGTTCTCATAGGTAGGAGTAGGACCTTCGTCTCTTAAAGTTTCAAACATATACATGTGTGGTTACTTCTCCAATAATATGTAATCTGGAAGGATTTTTCCTTTACAAAGACTAATTGATCAACATATGCTTATGACAAACTCTCCATTTATACTAAAGCATGTCGACATTCGCTGCACTCAACTTTTCTTGTAGAATATCCATGCAATTATTGTTGTCATTTACCCAGGATTTCTTTTTCAAATAATTTTTGCCATTTTGCATGTCATTTTGTCACTTGGAGAATACCTCAAAGAAGATGAGTCTTGAATTAATTCCTTTGTAACAAATGTTTAAACTTTGCTATTATGTTTATGTCTATGTCGTTCATTTATTTCCAAGATTAATTGTTGTAGGTCATGCTCCTAGAAAACAACCACAATTATACCAAATGACATACCATTCCACGCATAAATCGAAGTAACAAGAAACAAATCCCCCTCAATATGGCTTGGGAATTGACTATGCATAAATCCCAAGGATTGACATTAACAAGGTCAACCATTGACAATGGTAACAATGAAGGTCAATGATTAACCCTCACAGCAACTCCACGTGCTACAACGTTACAAGGAATCTAAATTACACCATCATTCTCCTTCGAACACTATGCAATTATGAAAGACACTTCATATGTCTCACTTTGAAACAAACAAGAGGCATACCTTCATTCTCTATCCCTTTCACACTTAATTGCAATCCTCAATCCTTGCACTCCCTCTACCAAATGAAACTACCGATGTTGATTTCCAATATATTTAGAGTCAAATTTGATCACTACCTAGCCCTTTATTGTTTTACTCACATATGTATACATTTTTGTATGACAAATTAATGTACAAATCATTTTACTTGCCATCGATTACATGGGTTTCTATTTATTGCTTATTAGTACTTGCAATAGAGTTTTCCTTTCAATTTCATCGACTACTATCCCTACCATAAATTAGCTAGACTTTCTTTCAAACACATAAAATTATATTGTCTACGTACACACAATTTTTTCTCGTTTTTCAACATATTGAAGTTCTTCTTAGCGTTTCATTTCCACAGCGTATCAACGTATGACACTTATCATCTGATTCAGTCATTGATGTAGTCAAAGAGAACCATTATCGTGTTGGTGACCGCCATGGTCAATGGAAGCCGTACTGCCACCTCATTAAGTATCTTACAAACAAAGCTGTCGTGTTTGTTGTTACATAACCGTTGTTAGCCTAGCCACTGGTGCATTGCAAGGTGTCATGTCCCAAAATTTTGCATTGGTTCACACTGGCCTAAGCCCCTTGGCCATACTTATGAGAGTTGTCAAATTGATCCTAAGGGTCAAATAAATGCCAAGAATGAAGACCAAGTTAGTAATAATGTGAAATTAGATCCAAATGGACAAGGCGGGTCACATTAAGAGAAATTCCCAATTCAAAGTTGTAATATACCCATCGAAATGAACTCCCATGGAGGAAAATTACTAGTTCCCTGGGCTGGGGGTGGAAGCTTTGGGATTTGAAATAAGAGAGATAATAAATGATGTGTGGACATTATAATAACATAAATATTTAATAAAGGAGCTAAATAAATATATACAAGGGAAAATCAAAGTGGCATTTGATCATGAAGACACATGGAGGAAGTGGGACCCACACAAGCTAGATTTTCTATGCCACATGGCATCCTCCTCTTGTCAATTTGAATCCATTAGAATTCCAATGTTCTTGGGATGAGTTGGAAGGGAATAATACTTGGCATGATTCCATGAGGTTGAAATGTAGAGGAAGAGTAACTCCCATGGAAGAGGAAGAGGCAATTTGGAGTTAGTGGGACACTTGGGCTAGATTCCTTAGCTCTATGACAACAATGATGAAGATGCTATGACACCTATGACACAAATCAGACCTGAAGGCTGACATCTGACATATATGGCATGTCAGGGCTAAAAATAGTCTCCAAGAGGGCGCTCAAGTGAGTTAGGGAAGCCAAAGAGACACCAATTCGAATTTGCAGAAGGAGAGGGCTATAATTGGAAGGACAAGTGGCACACTTGGGAATCTCTTCCCAAATTGAGTTGGCATGAAGCTCTTTGAAGGAATTCGACCCATGTAGGACATTAGAAGTTTATAAAAGTCATGAACAAAGAAGAATAACATATTTTGATCATTTTAGAATTTGCATTTTGCATTTGGAGAGGAGAGCTAGTGGAGTGCTACTCTACTTGCCTTAGCACCAATTTCGAGGGTGAAAGATTCCCATCCCAGTTGGTAATTGGAAAGACCATTCAGACCTTTCATTTGGAGCTTGAATGGAGTCTTTTGTTACATGTTGAAGCTACAGGGCAGCTCATGGTCACATCTCTTTCATCTTGCTTCTACAACCATTCTTCTATTTCTTGGCATATTCATGATCCTTGAGGGAAGGCGCACTTGGTGAGCTATTGTACTCTTTGGGGGAGATTCTAATGCCCCATTTCTTTTTAATATAATTAAAATGCTCTGTTCTTCACCTTTAGAAAGTTTCAGGTCGAGATTCCAAGTGGAAATGTATAAATCTGATCATTAATGAGAAAATGGTGCCTTTTCCCCACCATGTTGATGTTTGCCAATGTTGTGATGATAATTTCGAATGAATAAGTGAACCACTGATGGAATAATGATATATGGACTGTTAATAATGTGTATTACAAGTTTCATGTTCATTGCATAAGCTTTTGGAGTCATTGGGTTCAGTTTCATAGCATTTGGAGAAGTTTGCCTATCATTTCCCCCGAGGTTGAAACTAGTATTTTTGTAGTTGATTGGAGAGGGTTATAACGGACTTAATAACTTGAATGGAGATGCATATGAACCTATATTGATGTAACTTAGATGTCCCCTGCCTCTGTTAAAAAATTCGAGAGGGTTCCATATCACTTGGAGAGCCATTTCCAGCATCTACCCAAGGGGGATTTGAACCCCAAATTGCTAGTCAAACTCCCTACTTTGGCCATAACTTAAAGAAGATTTTCATAAGCCTTTCGAAGTGTATAAAGCATCCATAAACCTCATATTCATGTTCTAATATCATCCATACACCTTCTGTAGCAATTTGGGAGCATTTGGAGACCAAGAGACCAACACTAGTCAAAGAGAAATTGCTAGTCAAACTCCCTAATTTGGCCAGAACTGAAAGGAGAGTTGCAGAATCCTTTTGAAGTCTATTAAGAATCCATACACCTCATATTCATGCCCCAATATCATCCATACACCTTATATAACAATTTGAGAGCATTTGGAGTCATTTGGAGACCAAGAGACCAATATTAGTCAAAGGTCGAACTAGTGGAAAAAATGAAAATTTCACCATTTCAAATAAATATAAAAAAGGGACATTACACAAGGACCCACCATCGGAAGGATGGGATAAGGTAGAAGGTTGACAAAGCGGAGGATGAGCTAGAAGAAACCCTAACCTGTTCCTCTATGTGAAGAACCCAGCCCATGCCTATCACGGGTGTTCTACTGTTGTTATTTTGATCCACTGTTGAGGGTAACCCTCCCAAGCTGGAGGCGGCGTGAAGGTAGAAGCAAGCCCGCTGCACATATGAAGATAAGGCATGACTTGGAAGCGTCCAGTTTAGATTGATTTTGCTAAATATACGAATATAAAGCTTCAGATGCCCCTGTCTATCACAAGGCACATGACTATTGATGGAAGAGAAGCCAATATCCACATTAGCAACGGGCCTTGAATCCGTCTTTTAAATGTGAGCAACGTTATTATTCATGGATTGCACATCCATGACCGTAAGCCTAGTGTGGTCGACAAGGTTTTGTTGTCAGAGACGGTGTCCAGTAGTAGTACTGGAGTGGAATGGATGGAAACACAGGATAAAGATGTTGTATCTGTGATGTCTTGTAGAGATATATGGATCGATCACAACACCACCTCAAATTGCGCAGACAGTTTGGTTTATGTCACACTACATTCCACCGTAATAAGGCAAGAATCCGTTCACACATTATTTTTCTTCATGATTCTTATTATTGTTGTTTATATTGTTTTTAGATTGATGTTGAATATTTGTTCATTGATGAATGTAGGTAATGTTGCTAGGCCACAACAATGAGTATGCAGTAGATAAAATCACGAAGGTAACCATTTCATACAATCAATTTGGCACCGAGCCTCATGCAAAGAATGCCAAGGTAATTAAAAAGGGGGGCCACCAAAGCCACCCATGAAGCGACGAAACCAGTAGATAAAAGAGTAATTTGTGAATTGTAGTTAAGTCGTTTCAAGTGTAACAATAACATAATACTCTAGAAGAAACAAAAGGTAGTGGCGGTGACAGAAGCAATGACTCCCACTAAAAGACTAATATTGGAGCATGTTCTTACTGTTTGGAAGGAAACCAAGAAGTCTAGAATTTTGGTTATGCCTTTAGACACTGCTCTAAGTATGCCTCCTTTATCGAGCCTTCTATCACAAAATATAAAAAATGGGAATCTTTAAGTTGAGAACTTGGTGGAAATCTTTAAGTTGAAAACCTGGTTGACACTCTACCACACACTGTGCTAGGTCCTTTGTAAAATCCTCCACCACGGGTCCGTGAAAACTCGTAACCTATGTCGTTCATTTATTTATGAGATTAATTGTTGTAGGTCATGCTCCTGAGAAACAACCACAATTATACCAAATCACATACCATTCCATGCATAAATTGAAGCAACAAGAAACAAATCCCCCTCAACATGGCTTGGGCATTGACTATCCATAAATCCTAAGGATTGACATTAACAAGGTCAACCATTGCCAATGGTAACAATGAAGGCCAATGATTAACCCTCACAGCAATTCCATGTACTACAACGTTAGAAGGAATTTAAATTACACCATTGTTCTCCTTCGAACACTATACAAAGATGAAAGACACTTCATATGTCTCACTTCGAAACAAACAAGAAGCATACCTTTATTCTCTATCCCTTTCACATTTAAAATTGCAATCCTCAATCATTGCACTCCCTCTACCAAATGAAACTACCGATGGATTACACAATTTTTTCTCATTTTACAACATATTGAAATTCTTCTCGGCTTTTCCCGCTTTAGGGTATGCTAATATAAATAATAATCAAAACTAACACTAGGAGAAAGTTCCTTTATACCTAATGACATAATGACAAAGTGGTAAATTTTGTTAAATTTACTCGTCGTACTCAATGACAAAGTGGTAAAATCTTTGTTAAATTTACACGGAGTAGTTGATACTCAAACCAAATATCATTTGAATGTTTTGTCCGTAAGGGAGTACCCGTTCTAACTGCTGTAGGTTCCTCAATATGTCCTTTTTTATCTCTCCACCGAGTTGTACTTTCGAAGAATATCTTTTGCTTGTGTTGTGTTCACACGGTTAATAAGTAAGGAAATAGCTTTAAATTGTAATAAAAACAATGGTTTATACCATGACTAACATATTAATAAGAGTTTTTTGGTCAATTGCCTTCATTTTTAATTATTATTATTAACATTGGTATATGATTTGACTCCTTAAACCACCGTTTACAAATTGGTCGGAATTTCTTTTGTTAAATCGATGCTCTAGTTTATCCACCTTAAATTTAAAACGAGATCATCTTTTTTTGAAAGATGAGAATCCACCGTCGATAGTGGGAAAAAGTACTCAGCTCAAATTTAGTTAGCAATCTTTAACATATTAAGGACAAGATTAGTTTACCTGAAATGAATGTGGTTTAAATATTCCTCCCGACAGTCTATTTCCGCCTCGCTCTACGGCGAATTTATCTCCTTAAAATCTTTGTTTATTATAAAATATCTTCATAGGAGGTCAAATCAAGCTCGTTGTTTGTCATAAATATACGAATATTTAATCAAGTGGAAGTAAGAGAACTAAGTTGAACCTTATATGTTAAATATTTAAGGATTACACCCCTATCCTTACTATTATTATATCCTTACTATTATTAGATCCACTTAAACAACAATCGTATTCCTAAAGCATGATATGGAAGGTTGTGAATTTGTGTGAGGTTGTGTTGTCACCGAAATCCTATCAAGCCTTCTTTGAACGCGACGAGGGCATTCGATGGAAGAAGGGATACTGAAGTGGAATTGAAATGAATTTCTGTCGCTAATTGCTAGATGTTACATTAAAGAAAGCTTTCTTCGAGGGATTCTGGAATGGAATAGGTTTGGTTTGGCAAGGTTGAGCGGCAATGATCATGGAGGATGGTAGATGGTAAATGGTAGGCGGAGGAGTCTGGAAGAGTAGGAGGAGGAGCGTGGGCAGCGGCAACTCAATGAAGTCGAGCAGCAAGAAGAGGGTTAAGAGAGGCCCAAGAGAGGGCACAGAGGAGGACGAAGAAACCAAAGAAAGCGAAGGGGAGGAACAGGAACACGAAGAAGAGCAGCAGGAAGAAGAAGACGAAGAAGATCAAGGAGAGGAGGAATCCGAGAATGGACAAGTGCTTGGAGAGGGGTTTTATGAAGTCGAAGATATCAGAAAGAAAAGAATTCGCAAGGTAACCTTTATGTCCATTTCTGTTTCCATTTCCATGCAAGATAAGGGTTTAACCGGGGCTGATTTGAGATTTCGATTCTGTTTTTTTGGATGCAGGGGGAGGTGCAATATTTGGTTAAGTGGTGAGTCCCAGGTGTTATTCATACACATGGCGTAACTCCATTTAAAAATCGACTTCATTGACATATTAAAATAATTTTGCAGGCGGGGATGGCCAGAGACTGCAAATACATGGGAGCCTTACGAGAATGTTAAATCGTGTGCTGATATTGTTCAAGCATTCGAAGAGAGGTTTCTCTCTCTCTTTCTCTCTTTCTCTCTCTGTATTTTAAAACTTTAGGTTAGGGCGTGGCAAGGCAGTGGAGATAATTAGCAGTGCGATTATATTTCATTTGTGGTTGCAGCTATGGCGGTAGGATTTCAAAGCCTGGAAGGAAGGCGAGGCGCAAATCCGGATTTCCACTCTCTCATCAAAAGAGAAAGCGCGTCTCTTTGTCCAGTGCTGATGAAGGTGCAGATGCAGAGGTCGAGGCCGAGGCTGAGCCCGAGGCTAAACGGGCCAAAACTTCTTATTCTTCGGATAACCAAATTCCTGGTAAGTCAGAGGTGGAGGTAGAGCCTCAACAACTGCATGGTACTGGCATCGGTACGGAGTCTGAGCAATGCCACCCAGAGAAAGAGGACGGAGCCCAGCCGCACATCCCAGAAAAAGAAGGAAAAGAAACAGAAGAGCAGAATGGGAGTAGGGGTGTAGGGAAGAGTGTAGAAGAAGAAGTAGAGAACAAAACGGAAAATCAAAATCCAAAGCAAGATGAGCCCACTTTAGAAAATGATGCTAAAAATGGGGTTTCTCCCTCTCTCGATGACACCAGATTCGTTGAAGAAAAGGAAATGGCAATGGAGGAATCTAAACCAGATCAGGGGGCTGCAGTCAATGACTCGAGTAGACAAATTCAGACTACCCAATTTACTGGAGCCAAGAAGAGGAAATCTGGATTTGTAAGGCGCGTGAAGCAAGCTTTGGATTCACGAGAGCATGAACTAAAGCAGAGAGAGGAAAATAGCAATATCCAGCGGGCACATGAAATGTTATCCGGAACAGGGAATTCAAGGGTGCAAGAAGGGGACACTGTAGGAAACGGGGAAGAAGCTAAAAGTCAGAAGCCTTTGGTTGCAGGGCTTCATTCCAATACAAACAATAAATCGTCAAATTCTCCTGACAGCTTGCTTACTTCAGCGATCACCCAAATACTGAAGGCAATCAGCTACAACAATTCCACCTCAAACAACAAACAAGATGTGTCTGTCCTTTTTAAAGCACAGAGGTACGATCAAGAACAGCCTACACTTTACAGAAATGTGTTGAATATCACAGTTGGAAGAAAACCTAGGACATTCGATTAATTTATTTGTTAAGGTTATATATTAGATGCAATTTTGTGTGTAGGGAGAAAATGTCATGACATCAACATTAAAATTTAATATTGTCATAGAAATATGATTCTTTGGTATCAGTGGCTGCTTGTCTCCAAAAGCCTAGGACAATGGTCCAACCAATCATGCAGTATCTATCAGGACTATATATGTATTATGCAGGGTTTTCATTTTATGTCTTTCTGCAGTGTGCCAACTTGCAAGCGTTGCCTTCTATATCAGATACTGAAAGAGACATCATAACTCGTTGGAGAACCCAACAGTACTTGTTGGCATTCAATTCAAATTTTTCCTTTCGTGGCTACATGTTTTTGGGATTCTGAGAGGCTGTTTTAATGCTTAGTTGGTAATTTTTGCACGCTGATCATTGTTTGAATCACTTTCTTATGCATGTTGTACAAGTCTGTGGTCTTGCATTGACAACCTCTTTTTATCTGCCAACAATATCCTGCGAGACTATCTATTAAAAAATATGCTCCATACTGTTTCAACCACTGCCATACTGTAGGCCCAGTACAGTAATTGCGAGGCCAATCTGTTGGGTAATACCTTTTATTTCTGTTAGCATTTTATGTATTTTTCCTATTCACTTCTTGGAAAATATGTTGTCTGTTTTGTTTAATGATAATAATTGTATGGGAGGTTGGGGGTTTCAATTAATTCGTAACCTCTCTTGACTGGTTCTTTAGTTAGGTTTATTCTATCACCCTATGGCACTGTTTTAGACAACATTAGACATAGTGTTTTTCCTTTGACATAATCCAGATGAC
Organism: Larix kaempferi; assembly: GCA_027924585.1. Taxonomy (NCBI): domain Eukaryota; kingdom Viridiplantae; phylum Streptophyta; class Pinopsida; order Pinales; family Pinaceae; genus Larix; species Larix kaempferi. The sequence continues at coordinate 42,785,921 of BSBM01001005.1, read as the reverse complement.
CTTGTTATTATCTAGTTATGCTAAAAAGACCATTGATTATGAGTTCAGTGCCTTTGAATTCATAAAAGTTCCACAATGGGCAACTTGGGTCTCTTTTAAACTATAAACAATAGTGATATAGAAAGATCTGGTTGAAATGTTTGAGCATATGGAAGTGTTGTGCTACATATATATGCAGAAATTTGCAGTAAAAGGTAGCCTGATGATATTTAACCTTGGATACCATTGTTTTGTATTAGGAAGTGTGGTATATCTGTTGGATTTCGGCTTCTATAGTTGGAAACTTTAATTGTCTTTTAGATAAGAGACAGGCGTAATCTTAATGGGATCTGTCAGGGGTATATAATCAGGTTGTATGCTAACACATGTGGTTAATCTTGATATATAAATTTGTGGTTAATCTTGATATATAAATTTTAGGTTTCCAACATGTTATATGGTTTAACATGTTGTTGATTGTACTTTCTTTTGTCTCATTGATCTACCTTCCTGGTCATTAGTCCGACATTAATATATTTTTCTGATCTATTCTTTTTTTTTTGTGGTCAAGGTGTACCAAATCTATTTTGACAGATAGTAAAGCTTAAAATTTGATTAGTTGTTACATAATTGACAGCTGGGCAGTAGCATCCATAAGACATATATAATGCAGTGAGTGCCTTCAATTTAAAAAACTCATTGGACATGGTTAACTTTTCCAGTCATTGGTTGTAGAATGTGGAAATGCCCTTATGAAATGACACCTAGCATCTGCATTAATGAACAGTGGACAGTGTGATTATATACTATGATAAAATATGATCTGACCGACTTCAGAAGGTTGATTTTGAGTGTTCTAAACCAGAAGAGAAAATAGAGTGGTTGTCATATAAAACATTTTTGAGTTTTGTGCCATTTCTCAATTCAAAAGAATGGTTGTCATACAAACATTTTTGAGTTTTGTGCCATTTCTCAATTCAAAACATTATAGCCCCAAAGATTGAGAAAGTGGTAGGAAACTTATAATATGGGATGAATAGTGCAACATTTTTTATTGCACGGGAACTGGTCTCAGGAGTTGGGGAACCCATTCCCATTGTTTCCTTGTTTCTTTTCACTTGGGCACTGGAAGAAACCATTCCCCTTCCAGTGGGACCCACTCTAGAAATGGCTGGAATGTTCTGGGGCTCCCAGGGGTATTCCTTGTTTGGGGCTTCCAGTCAGGCAGCCCTCAGATGCTCCTTGACAGGCCAGGAGTCGCTGCACTCTCCTGATTGCGTGGCCCACAAAAGATCACATGAAACTTGTAAGGTTTCTGGTCTTCAGAACACAGCTCCCAGGTAAGATCTCTGGCCTTCACAACACTGCAGTTAATGGAATATGCCTATTACTATTTAATAAGAAAATGTAGTGCAAAAATGAGGACGTGGCTTCTCACAGTTCTCTATGCTTTTAAAGACGAATGATTTCATTGAAGCAGGTGGAAAAACAGAAAAATCACACAGTTTTTTTACTACTGTCACAATAAACGCAACGCTGTTGGAGTGTCACTTTGTGGTGAAATTCCAAAAACATTTGCCATTACAAAAACATGGATAAAAACTGAATTTGAACGCAAACACATATATAAGTTAATCTTATTATATATTATATAGTAACATATAACTTATTATATATAAGTTAATCTTATGTAATTTATAATAATATAAATCTAATCTATGGTCACAGCCTAGTCAGATGCAACACATGAGACCTTCTTGTTTGTGGGACACATGACTTTGAATATCATATTAATCTTATACATATTACATGTAAAGAGTAAATAAATAAACATAAAACATAAAATATAAATAACTTTACCAATCTTTTATATATATATATATATATTTTATTTTTCCGAAGAAAAATCATATACTTTATATTTCTTGAGAAATCAAAGTATACATATATGTGTCTGGAAGCTCAAAAACTGAGTCTGTTCCTTTCAGCCAGTTCGGACTTTATTTATACTAACGACACAAAAGATCCACAGATACTTTTGTCATATACAAAACTGTACCAGAAATTTTCAGAAATGATCCAAAAAAAGCTTGCCATTGATTCTGCCTGTCAGAGGCTACAGAGACCAGATCTGAGAGTAGATGTATCAATATAGAGAAAAGGTGTAATGCGGGAGTAAAATCCCCCCGGCTTTCTTGATCCTGAATGACACCTTCTAGAAGGGGCAAAGGTTCCTTGGACAATTTATTGGCTTGGGAGTTGAATTCTCTGTAGGTGTGCTGAACAGTCAGACCTGAACTCTGAACCTGCATCTCAATGCGCTGTAGCAACGGTTGCAAGACTGGAGAAAAAAGTTGACATTTCCCGTTAAACTAATCCACAACAAATTTGGAGTTGCCCCAAACCTGAAAGACATGTACTCCTTTTTCTAGAGCCAATTTTAAGAGTAGCCAGAAAGCAAAAAGCTCTGCTCTGGAATTGGTACCTTTGCTTGTATTTGACTTTTATGTGAAATAGTGGGATGGAGAGAGATACAATAACGCACCTGCCCTGCGCAGTTCGACGCAATGCTCTAGAAAAATAGCCGTTACAGTGTCGTTCAGAAATATAGCCGTTAGATAGTACTTTCCTACCGACCACTTGGGCATTTAACGCACAGATAGCCGTTCTGAATGAGTTAATTAAGGAATTGACCGAAGCATCTGCCGGATTTGGCTAATGAATACTACATTTAATGCTTATCTAACCGTTAAGGGGCGGGGAGGAGGAGCAGCCACGCCTACAAATAATGCAGCATTTAGACTCGAGGGCGTTACTAGAGCACTTATAATTTCTTGTAGACATTGTTTTCTGAGTTAATTCTGCAAGTTATCCACTAGGTTGCCCAGTTGTATGCAAGTGAATGTCACAGAGGTCCTTTGTTGACTAGGAGTTCACGGTCGAGGAGACTGTGAGGTTATTCCAATACGGAGGGATCGACGGGTTAATGAGAACCCCAAACAAGGAAGTCGTCACTGAACTAGAACAGGGCCCAAGAAGATCACCAAGACACGGTCACTCAATGCAAGACAAAGGCAAAAATCCAGTAGGGCTGAGAACAAAGCTACCGAAGACAAGTTCGGTGGGGCCAAATAAGCCCATTGCCGATAAGGAGATACCTTTAACTATGACCCCAGATTATATCTCACCGCGTGCACTGGATGATTCGGCCATTAAACTACTGAAGAGTCCAAAGTATGAGATACCACTCTCGCTGATATCAAAGCATGTCAAGGTGGACAAAAATCTTTTGGGTAAGATTCCCGAGTGTAAATGGGAGGACTATGATCTTCTTGCAATGCAGAAGGAGAAGCCCAGCGAGCCGAGGTTCCCACAGTTCCAACCCAACAAATACATGTGCTGGAAGAAGAATGTAAAGGGCGACCTCACTTTGGTCGCGGAAAGCGGGTTGTCCGAAGTAGCCAAGTCGGGGCTACTCAATCTGCTAAGGCTTCCACACCTTGACAGATCGCCGGAGCTCAATGCGGTGGTGTGAACTCTGATGGCACGCATCCACCAGGGATATTTATGTCTTGACCAGAACATCGACCTGACGATTGACTTGATCCATCGGATAACTGGGTTGAACAAACTGGGAGAAGATCCAAAGAAGTTTTTTCAGGGGAAGAGCAAGGATAAAGAGGTAGCCGCGTTGATGAAGCAAACGTAGTCTGTTATCAAAGGGAAGCGAGGCTTCCAGACGGATGACATAAATGACCAAGCAATAAGGTTTGTCACGTAGCTGTTAGCAGGCAAAATTCTCAGAAAGTGCATACCATTAGAAGTCTCTGCAGGCGCAGTACTACTTGGCGCCGCAGCCGCTGAAGGAGAAGAATTTAATTGGTGTCAATATCTACTGAATGAGTTCCTAGAGGAACTGAATGACACGCAAATCAATGGTGGATACTTCCATTTCACCTGGCTAATAGTGTTGATTGCTTTCGTGGGATGGAAGGAGCCGAAGTAGTACGTTGGAGTGATCACAAACACTTCGGATTGCAGAGGTGCTCGCTATTAGAACCTTTGGGCAAATTTAAATCTCGAAAGACAGCACGAGACAACACTGGTCTTTTACACATATTATGACCAGCTGCGCGGGGCCATCATGCTTACGCCTCGAATAACAAAGCAAGTAACAAGCAAATATATCCGCATTGTCAACTTTTATGTTGCGATGAAATGCATCTCGATTTCAGCTAAAGTGCAAACGAAGAATGCTGACTGGTACCCAGGAAACTACCATATGTACGAGGAAGACATTTTGAATATCATGAAGGAATGGCGAGCTGAATTCCGAGTTGAGGTTGTGGACGTCCAAAGTGATTATGGCGAGGATAACCCTATCCCGTGTCCCATAGTAGAAGACAAAGAGTCAGGAAAAAGGAAGGACAGTGGAAGTCCTTCAGTGCGCAAGGAACCGAGAAACATAAATCAAATAAAGATCAATTGGACACAGTGCTTTGCGAAGATGACTACATAATGATCGCCGCAAAGGTCACTAAGCAGATGGAGGAGCTCACGACTGACAAGGAGAAGAAAGAAAAGGCGATACAAGACAGTTTGGACCAGAACCTGACTACACTACAAGGGATTTCACAAAAAATTGATGAAGTCAGCGAAAGATTACCCTTGCCGTAGGAATCAAAGGCTGAAGTGGAGTCGGCAGGGACTTCGCAGCAGCAAATCACCGTTCCCGCAAGGTCCTGTGTTGTCCATCTGCAACCATTATCGATAAGGTTGCCTTTAGCTGATCAAGTAATGCTGGATACGAAAAATGTGGAGTGCGTGGAACTTGATCTTGCAAAGATACCATTGCCAAGACCTACATTACTTGCAGTTGCAAGTTTTTGAAGAAATGCATGACAGAACCACAAATGCGTTGAAAGGACAGGCTGAGCTCCAAGCAACTAACAGGTAGTTGGAGGCAGATAGCTCGCGGAGAGCTATGGAACTGGAAGATGAGCATGATCGTCGGCTAAGACTGGAATCCACAATCACTGCTGTCGCAGACAACATAGTTGAATTTGAAGTGTAGCAAGAACCAATAGATACTATTGTTAAGATTGGCGAACTGGTAACCAGTCTTAAGACGGAGATGCAAGACATGGAGGTTCTCCATGAGGCTGACATTTCTGCCCTGAAGGCGCAGATAAACCCACATACCCCACTAGATCAGCAGCAGCAGAGAATATTGCTACCAAAGTGGCTAAGTGCCAGAGTCTGTTAGAAGCGGTGTCGAAGGCATTCACTGCCCTCGAAGAAGACCCAGGATTGCTGCAAGTAAAGAAGGAAGTGAAAGATAAGCAAGTCGCACTAGAGAAGTTAGATGCAGAAGTAAAGGGCCTACTACCAAGAGATAGGCTTCCGAAGTACAGAGAAATAAACACCCTCAAGAAGGAAGTAAAAACATTACAAGAGAAAGAAACTGAAATGGGCGATAAGTCGCAGTCATTATTGGAGGACGCCAGCAAAATCTCGCAGGAGATAGAGGAAAAATTGAAGGAGCTGTGCGAGAATCAAGCACAGGTGGAAGGTCAAATTGGCGAGATCACACCTGAGATGTTGCATACAGTTAAGCAAGTTGAGCAGGATACGAAGGCCGCAGCCGAGAAGCTGATTGATACATACAATGACTTCGCTGCGAAGCTAGCTTCGCAGGCGGCGAAATAGATGGAGGAAGATGCACCTGCAAGTGGCTCGGGGGCGAGCCACATGTAAGTGTTAGGGGCCTGGCCCAAGTGGGGCATTTTTGAGCAGAAAGGATTTTGAGAACTACGCAACTGAGTGCAGTTCAGTTGGAACAATTTTGGGATAAGTTTTGGTATGCTGCGAAGTTGTGTGCAGCACAGTGACGGAAGGGCTGCGAGGAGAACAGTACTGCGAGGTGTTCGGTCAACGGAAGATCCAGCTAAGCAGAGTGTTGGTTGGAAGACAACACATATTTCGGCCAGGTCATTGGAGATCTATTTTTTTGGCAAAGATACTCGATAACTACCAAGCGGTGGGTAGGTGCGGATCGTTAGGAAGGTGACTGGTCGCACACACAGAGAACTACTACTTGAACTAGTCGGCTAAAGGCCGTGAAAGAAGGGACAACTCGACGAGAGCAACCTATTGGCGCGCGCACATGACAGTTTTGTAAACCTAAGGGTTTTTGCCTTCGAAATGTAAAGACATGACCTACGGGTCTTGATCTATAAATAAGGCATGATTTTGTATGGGAAGGGTTACTCTTCATTTTTGTTAGTCATTATTGAATATTATCAAAGTCTATAAGCCTGAAGCTATTATAAAGGCTCTGCAGCTGAGTGTGTAGAGACCTAATTTTGAGAAAGAGAAGAGCGTCTGTAGCTGAGTGCGCAGACGAAGAACTGTTGTAACCTTCCCTAAAGACAATAAAACAACAGTTCTTGTGGACGTAGCCTCCCATCCGGGGGGTGAACCACGTTAAATCCCGTGTTATGTGATGCTTTGTGTGTTTGCCATTGTTCGATTGCTTAATATGAATGCTTGATGTTACAGTTATCCGATATTTGTTGCTTTTATCTGTATTCGCCGCGGAAGAGATGGGAATGAGATGTTAAGCAGTTCATATATGGATGAATGTTAATGCTCAGTATCTATAAGTCTTTGAATGTTTGGATCTATTAAATAATCACAGAGCTAATTGTTGAAGTTGAAGTGCTGCATCAGAATGCACAGCATTGTATAATTCATTCCATTACGTATGTGTGAATCAGTCTAAGCGTTGATGAAAGATTAAGACTGTTAAGTAAGATTGGTTAGTTTGATCAAGTCTTGAAGTGAACGTGCGGTCTGGTTGATGTGCTGATCCATTATAAGTACTGAGAGATAAGCTGTTGATAGCTTATCATCATACCGCCAAGTCTAAGAATCCATAAAGAGGGATCTGCAAGGCAGCGATACCCTTGCACTGACCTGTTGCTATAGCCCTTTAGTACCGCGCAGTTGTAATCGACACAAAGTAGAAGACCTTGCGCAGTCTCTTGTTCACAGCATGGAAGTCTTGCCGCGCTATGCATCAGTCAGTTTAGGCACTTGCATCACCAAGTTGTGGAAACCTGATTCCGCAACCACCCCCTCAGCTTCACCTCGGGTGAGACCTCAGGTTGCTCGCAGTCAGTTGCCGAAAGGGCCGGTGAATAGGGATTTTGTTGGTATCTTGCACCGCGAAGTACCTGGGTCTACATTGGAAAACCTCTAGATCAGTGAGTATGCCAACAAGTAGCCATAAAGCAAAAAGCTCTGCTCTGGAATTGTTACCTTTGCTTGTATTTGACTTTTATGTGAAATAGTGGGATGGAGAGAGATACAATAACGCACCTACCCCGTACACTGTTGGTTCCCCTTGATTGTCTCTATGAAAGAACCCCTACAAAACCTCCTTATTGATAGATGGAGAATGAGGCTCTTGCATAGGCTTCTGAAGCGATGGTTTTAATCCTTACCTGAAAGTGACTGTAATCTTGGTAGCAGTGATTGGAGGATCCCCTCCTACTCTCTCAAAAATAGATCGATACTTGACTAACCATAACCCCCAAAGAACATAACAAGGAAGAGACTGGAAAGACTTGAGCATTGAATCAGAGAGCCAATTTTCAAAACATTGGGATAGCGTGTCTTGTATGCAAATTCTTGGACAGTTTAACCTTTGAAGCACTTCTCACCAGACTGAAGCCATGTAAGAGCAAGTTACAAAAAGATGATTGACTGTTTCTTCTTGACACCCTTAGAGAGAACATCGATTTGGACCTTGCCACAATCGCTTTTAACCTTTATCCCAGGTCAAAACTTTGTTAGAGAGTGTAGACCAGCTGAACAATCTGATTTTTAATGGGCACTCAATTTTCCAGAGCACCTTCCACCACCATTTTGATTCCTTCGGCTCGAGGGAATGGACCATTGCCTCATATGCTAGCTTGGCATTTAAAACACCAGAAGCTTTATTCCAAGTCCACTTAAGCTCATCTTCTTCGTCCCGCAGAAATATGGCATTATGAGACAGCTGATGAATTATTGAGACCATTCTTTGGGTCCTCCTTTGAGATCCAATTTTGAAGCCATCCACCAGCCCTAACTTGAGATTCAACATCCTCCACGGTTGAATGGCCTTTTGCTTTGAGAGCGATTCCAAGGTTGGTTGAGAGTTTATAGTTTCCAGAAGCTCCCACCCATGGATCCTTGCCTAAGAAGACACAGTTACACTTGTCAACTTGCCAAGTCAGCCATCAGCCCATGATGGGAATGTTAAATTTTTGATAGGGTTAGGGTTTAATGCAGAAAATAAACAATCAATGCACTTTAATACAAAATCACTTTCAGCATGTAACAACTAGTACTAAAAACTGAAATAGTACAGCTGTAGCTTTAACACAACATAATTTTCATCTCTTTCAACTTTTCACCTTTAACACTACCAATTTGGTCACCGTGTTAATCTTCAGTAACATATAATCAATAATAAAATAATAAACTTGTTTAATTAGCAATAAAAGAGATAGGTGAAGATACTTACCTGGGTGTGGAACCTTTCCTGTTATATACTCAGAAATGTTACTTTCGGAAAAGACTGTGCCTCTCAGAGGCCAGTCAACACTAGGAACCAGTTGACCCTATTAAAGGGTTAGTACAAACCTGAGCGAGAGAGATGACTGGGCTGAGGTACAGTCAATCAGGAGTCGTCAATGACTGTCAAAAACACAATAACAACCGCAGTTAAATCACAGTATGATATAAGTCCAAAAATTATAGGCACAATAAATATGGACCCTAGCAAGATTATAACCTCAACCAGCCATAAAGATCAAGTCAAATTTCAGTATAGTAAAAGAACAAGACTCAGCATAATAAGTACAGTCTGATCACTCAGCATAATAAGTACAGTCTGATCACTCTAGATAAGTCCTCTTACTCTTATGGCTTGCACAGATATACATGAACAAAAATAGGACAAAACTCCAAGGCCTTACTGCCTCCACAGATTTACACTTTCAGACTTTGATCAGACCCTAAGGCCTCGCGGCCTCAACCAGTAATCAGCAGGCAGAAACAAGACAACTATTTAAAGTATCACGGCTGAGCTTCAGAGGTGAACTAGGGCCATGTCTAACTCAGCAAACAAGCACAACATAGATCGGATCCCTCAATATATAGATTGGAGCTCACATAAGTTCAAAGGCTAGCAGATCAAACCCAGGCAGACCCTAGTTAGCAATCCGGACAGCAGACAGGCCCTAAATATCCGACCGAAACCTCACAATTAGCAGATCGGACTCCAGGCAAGATAACAACAGCAAACCGGTGCTTAGATAAGCTTACAGCAGGTAGATCGTGAGTCAACAAGGCATGCGGTTTTCCCAAAGCTTGGACAGGAGACCCGGCTAGGTAAGACAAGGTCACGGCTCAGTCAAGGAGGACAAAAACGAACCCTAGCAGCAGCCAAATAAATCAGATCTGAACATAGGTAAACTTCAGCAGGTAGATATCCCAAGCGATTGAGCAAGCAGACCTTAAACCCTTGACGTCAATCCAAAAAATCAGAGCTGAAGTGTAGATAGGTTGATGTGTTGAGGAAATAAAAGATCTATATAAATAGGATAAAAAAATGTTCTAGAAAGATCACCTTTTATTTAAGTTAGGGTTCCATTAAGTTAGGAAGGTACCACTTAATAAAAAGAAGTAAAATAAAAATAAAAAAAATAAAAAAAATAAAAAGGTCACATTTAATAACATAAAACATAAGTAGGGCACTAGGGTCATTTAGGTGAGGGTACAAGGACTAATACATGACCCAATATAACATAGGTGTGGGTAAATGACCCTATTAACCACAAGACAAATAATCAACAAGGTGTAAGGACCAAATGTCAAATTTATCAAGGTGGGGCACAACCAATCATCTCTCTCTCAAATGTACAAGTGTTCCAAATAACCTGAAAGTTCATCATCACTGTATAAGGAAGGGTCCACACGGATGATGTGATCATGTGGTCCTCTAGATTGCTCCTAAGGCCAAATGTTAGTGGCTTCATCAAGGGGTGGCCAGTCCCTTGAGAAGACCATCTAGCTCAACCATCTCGAAGATGTAGGAGAAGAGGACATCACACATCATCATCTTGGTAACTGACCAAGAACCTCCATTCTCAGAATCTCAAGGAATGGCTCTCAGCCCCAGGTTGAGCTTTCAGTCCTAGACTAAAACCACTTGTAGGACCTACTTGGTTCTTGTGACCAAGAATCTGCATGGTCCTAGACCAGGATGTCTCTGTCTCAACCTGCAAGATCTGCTTGGTCCTTGTGACCAAGAAACTGTCTGGTCCCAGACCAGAATACCCTAGAGGGCCCTAGCCACATGCTAGGGACTTTGCCATGGCATCAACTTGCTTGGTCCTCGACCAAGAACCCCAGGAGACAGCTGGGGGCCCTAGGGTACCTTCTAGGGTCATACTCTCTACTCTACCTGGTTAACTTGACCAGGAACCCTAGTTAATTGACTAGGGTACCATCCTCTCTCAGAATGGGTCTCGCAGCTGCACTAACTTTAACAGGGAAATGCAGGAAGTAGGCATTTTCATACATTTGAGGCTCCCAAGGGGGTTTAAATTCTTGCCGGATCTACATCTGTGTAGACAAACCCTTGAAATTCTTCTTCATGATTTTCTCCCAAAGCCCTTCGCTGAAAAGAAGTCTCCATAGAGTTTTTGTTGCCAAGGCTTGGCCAAAGAGGAATAATTCTTTATCCCCATCCTCTGTAATCCTTTGGCTTAGCTAAGGTGTCCATTTTACCATTGAGATAACTTCATGGTGCTTTTTCCTGGACCATAAGGACCTGAAACAATTCCTCCTTATCCTTTTCAGAAAAGACTTTAGCGTATGTGCAATCTATAACTAGTAAAATTGACATACTCTGAAACATCGCTTTGATCAGGACTATTCTCTCGTCGATAGAGAGCCAACAAAAACACTAGCAGGAGTTTTGATCAGAAATATTTTTACACATCCATTCCCAATCTGCTACACGATAGTTGTTTGGCTTGATGAAATAACCTAAATATTTCAGATCGTTGTCTAAGTGCCCTGAGGGCTAAGGAATGAGCTGACACAGTACCTCTGTCAATTCAGGATTCAACTCGTTAAATAACCACTTAGATTTTTGGATATTAATCTCCATGTTGGTTGCCAAACAAGAAAGGTCAAGAATATCTTTAATATTTCTCCATTCACCTACAAGGCCTGTGCAAAGAGCAAAATGTCATCTACGAAAAGAAGGAGAGATAAATATATACCTTCAACAACCAGAATGACTCGAATTGAACCACTTCTTTGGATCCCTTGGGCCAATTTAGATTTGGTTCTCATAGATTGTAGATAGAGACCGATTGATGAGATAGGATCTGCCATTTGTGCCACCTTCGAGAGTTGAGATTGAGGAGCACTTCATCTTTTGTTGCCCAGTTAACTACAAGATTCAAGGATGGTTCCACTGTCTTTTTAGAGAGCTATAGACGCTTAATACATGCAGGAGGCCCTCCATCTCCTCTCTTCTAAACTCCAACTACATCCACATCTTGGACTAATTTCTACTTAGTCGATCACTTCCTTTTTTTATGGTGCTCTCGACTAGGGGCACCAAGCGATAGATGGATAGGGTTGACCCTAGATCAATGAGGACATGGGGCTGGATAGGGTTGACCCTAGATCAATGAGGACATGGGGCACTATTTCTACTTATGTGAGGCTCTATTGACATCATCAGTTTGGGCCTCATATTTGTAGACATACCAGTTTCTAGAGGTTATCTTTTAGGTCACATTGTTAAATTTTTACCTTATTCCAGGCCTAGATAAAATACTTCCGAGTGATTTTCCTTATTCACTGAATAAATTATACTGTTGGAATATTTAATAGAATTTCAAATAGCGGAAGCAAAATATAGGAAATAGATCCAAACACATGCACAATTTTCTGCCCTTCAAAATCAACTTTTCATTCATTAATTTTCAAGCTTACAAGCTCTCCGTTACTGGGAAAATGACGCTGAGAAAATACACAACAAGCCTGGCAAATTTTGCTCCAATGAAGAAAACTCCAACTAAAAAACTGCTCAAGAAAAACTCAACCAAAAACTGCATCAAATTGTTGCCCTGTATGGCTACCTATACGACCTGTGTGGTCCGTATGACTGTACGGTCTAATCCTAAATACTGTATGGATTCGTAATATTGATTCGTGTGATTGTATGGATTCGTATGGTTGTATGAAATACCTGTATGGCTTGATCCGTATGGTTGTACAAATCTGTATGGCTGTACGGCATGTCCGTACGACTATACGGTTGCCTTGCAAATTTTGCACCTCTTCCTGAACTAGTTTGGTTGCCTATTGCTGCTAGGACTACTGTTTCGTCTCTCTCTTGACCAAAATCTGGAAAGTAGAAAGTTCTCCTTCCTCTCTCCCATTCAATGCTTGAGTTTCTCTCTCGTAAAATTTGTGTTGTTTGTCTTCTCCTCTCACCCTGGCTGCCTTTTATACTATTGGGATGAACCAAAACGCTAACTTCGATGGCTGAGATTAGATCTCAGTCTCTTGAGATCAATGATTGAGATTCATTTAATTAACTTAAATCACTAATGCTAAAACTTAGGCATTTCTCCAAATTAATCCCAATTAATCTAAGAAGACATTCACTTTAATAAAGTGAATTTTCAAAGTTCTGGAGAGGTATTAGAGATGATTTCCATAAGTAAGACACTAACTCGTGGAAATACTTGTCGGAGCTACAAACATTAGCACTCCTTCTTAGCAAGGAAATACTCATGGAAATACTTGTCTGAGAGGTATTAGAGAGGATTTCCATAAGTAAGACACTAACTCATGGAAATACTTGTCTGAGCTACGAACATTAACACTCCCTCTTTTATCTCTTGAGGATGTATTATATATTGTAAACATATTGATGAATAATATACAGTGAGTTTTTGTCAAGATATCTTCTTTATTCTTCTTTTCATATTCTCAGAAATATTCCAAGTGAAGTTGTCTTATTGAATCTATATCTAGGCAATCTAAATTCACACATCCTAGAGGTCACTCTCTTCTAATAGAAGAGTTACCCTGACATTCCGTGATAGGAAATTCGAGGCACCATCCAATCTGTCCTCAAACTTGAGGTTATTTGATGCCATCTCTGATCTACAAACAAACTCCAATTTTTGTGATCTTTTAAATTAGAGTAGCTCTTATACCATGTAAATATTCCTAACCCTAGCTGAATGCTGTCCTTATGTTCTCAAATTGATAAACTTTAATTTGCAGAAAGTAAATTCTTCACATGACAGTATTCACACATATAGTAGGAAAATGAACATCGGAAGTATAAGCATCGTACACACACAATTTATTCCTTTACATCAACTTTTCATTAATAGATCAAAGCTTACAAGGAAACCTCCACAGTTGCCAAAACTTACAACTATATGGTACATTCAAACGAAGCAAACTTTGCACAAATACCAAGGAAATATGCCCATAAAAATTGAGAAGACAACCTGAAGCTTGTTGCACAATTGTCCATATGATTGTATAGACCCGTTCTGTAAGACTGTAAGGATCTGTCCATATGACGATGTTAAATTCCATATGGATCTACTATACTGATTCGTACGATTGTATGGATCTATTGCGTGCTCACTAAAATCTGTCAGTTTGTTGATTTAAGCTCCTCTTTAATGCTCTAACTTTGCTCCATGGATGAATTACTTCACCTTTCAACCAAATTGTCTTTGAGTGAATAATGAAATGTGTCTTAACCTTCTACCATGACTTGCCTTTATACCTTATCTAAAACCTTAATCTCTCAGTGAGATGTATGGTTGAGATTAGTCTAAATCACTAATGTATTAAAATTCACTCTATTAGACTCAATGTTGATGATTATAACTCATATAGGTGCTTCTGCATAGTCTAGGTGTCAAGCATGCAGAAGATCTCCAATATGCCTTTCTAGGTACTTGTTTGATTAAGCAAGTGACTTTTATGTTTCTTTCCTAAGTCAAACTTAAGAATAACACAATGATTAACTATTTTAATTAATGTTGGCTAATGACTAAGGTTTTTGAAAGTAAAAATTTAAGTGAGCTATAGATTGAGTCATGACCGTTGATCTTAAGTGAGGCTTAGGATTTAATACTAGCCATCCATCACTTTGGAGATTAAGGGTTAGGGTTTTAGTCATTGAAATGCTATAAAAGAAAGCCTAATGAGAGGAGGAAAGACACACAACAACACAATATCATTTCAAGAGAGTGATTTTTTTAAGAGAAGAGTGAGAGACTCAAAGACTAAAGAGAGAGTGAAGTGTTTGCAGCGAGAAGATCCGAAGAAGAAGAATCAAGTGGTCGAGATAGCAGATCCATAGGGGTGATCCGTACTAGTCACCAGAGGGAGATCCGTATGACAATCGTACAAGGTGATGCAAGGGTGATGCAAAGGGCCGATTTGCCAGGGGGTTGATTTGCTCAAGATGGTCGATTTTTCTCTAGGGATCGATTTTGCCAAGTGGACCGATTTTTCCACAGGGGCTGTGTTACAGGTTTCATTGTGGTAAAAATTCTGAAATTCTTTGTGAGCCAAGAAATAATAAAAGAGAATTTGAATGTTGGTTTTCCCCTTCGCAGTTTTCTTGTGTCAACGTGGTTGATTTCTTGTTTAGTTCTGCTGCATTTGATTGGTTAAATATTAGTGTATTTTTGTTTGATAATTTTAGGCCCTTAGGGTATAATATATATATATACACTAGAGGAATCAGCAACGACACAAATCTCATATCGTTACACGGGGTCGATTCCGATGGCTACCACTATAACCCCTAGGCGCAACCAGCAGGGGGCACAACCTTCCCGAACGTTTCGTTGAGGTTCGAACAGGTGACTTGCTTAACAGCTTGTACGCCTTAACAAAGCGGGCAGTTGCTAATCGGCCTATACACCCACGCCCCATTGGGCATAAAATATTATCTAAGAATTGAGATTAGATTTGGTATTGAGAATTTAACATGGTATCAGAGCCTAAAGTTTGAGAGAGAAGGAAATTGATTTGGTAGGGGTTTATAACAAAAACAAAGTTTCTTTGGTCAAGGTATTTGATTGAACAAGATGGCAACAATTGGACTGAGATTTGAAGATCGCTTGGAGGGTGCATCCAACTACAATCCCTGGAAGGAGAGGATAGCATCAGTGCTAATGGAGAATGAGATTTGGGTGTTTGTAGATTAGAAACTCATACCTCCTAGAGATGCTACACAATTGGCCGCCCATAACCAAAAGGACATGAAAGCTAGGAAGATCATTCTGGCTGCAGTAAAAGATCATTTGATCCCTCACCTATTCGGAAAGAAGACAGTGAGGGAAATGTGGGAGGCTCTAACAAAGTTATAGCAGAGTGATAACCACAGCAGGAAGATGGTGTTGAGGGAGAAACTCAGGGGTACCAAAATGTCCAGATCATATACAATAACTTCTTATCTTACCAAGATCACGTAGGTTTGTGATGAGTTGGCAGCAATTGGGGAGACAATGACAACTTCAAAATTGGCAAGGACGGGTCTAAATGGCTTTACCAAGCCATGGGCTTCCTTTGTCAAGGGGATTGTTGCAAGAGAAAATCTTCCTAGCCGGGATAGATTGTGGGATGACTTCACCCAAGATAAGATAAGATAAGATAATTTTATTAATGTCAAACAAATGACCACAGAAATAGGTCAATGGGACTATGTAGTACCAAGGAACAATACAAAGTGGGAGCAGAAAAATAGCTCCTATAAAAAGATAAAAAGCAGATCTCAAACAAACCCTGGTTCTATAAGAGGAGATTCGAGAGGAATCTCTACATGGAGGTCAATGAAAGGGTGATGATAAGGAGAACGTTACTCTTGCAAGCCATGCAAAGAAGGGAAAAGCGAAGGCCAAGAAGAATATCAGTGGAGAGGCTACATCTCAGGATGGACAAAAGGAGGACACGAGCAAAGTCAAATGCTTTGCATGTCACAAGTTTGGCAATTATGCATGTCAGTGTTCGAACAAAACGAAGGGCAAGAATAAGGCACAAGTTGCAACATCAATAGATACACAAGTGAGTGTGTTTGCTGCCAAGTTCGAGAAGGAGTTCTCGTTGGTGTCTTATTTTTTTGGCACCTTAGTGAAGGATGCATGGTTCGTGGATAGCGGTGCTTCTCGTCATATAACGAGATTGTGAGGTGTTTTCACTAGTTTTTCAGAGGAAGACTCAAAGATACATGTGGGGCTTGGTATTGATGCCAAGTGTGTAGTAGAGAGGATTGGGACTATTTAGTTTCAGTTAGAGTTAGGAAGTCCCGTGGAGGTGAAGGATGTGCTATATATACCAGGGCTAAGTAAGAACACAATAGTGATTTTGACCATGGACGATAAGTGTTACAAAGTCTATTTTTCAGTATGGACAAGCAATTGTTAGGCCAAGGAGTTCCAATCTAGACTCAGGTTGAGTAATTGGAAGCAAAGTGGGTAACTTGTACTTGTTGAAGGCTTAGCCTGCATGTGCCTTGGTTCAAGAGAGAGACAGTGACAACTTCTGCGAGTTATGGCACAGGAGGGTGGGTCACTTGCACCACAGGGCTTTAATGATAGTGAGGGAGATTGTCACTGGTCTTCCACATTTCAGTGTAGAGCGATAATATATGTGCAAGGGATGTGCACTTGGCAAGTATTCCAAAAGACATTTTCGAGCAGTGATAGTAGGTCCAAGGGGATATTGGATCTAGTGCATTCAAACATATATGGTCCTATGTCAGTGGTGTCTTTGAGTGGTTGCAACTACTATGTGATCATCATTGATGATTTCTCTAGGAGGACGTGGATCTACTTCATGAAGACCAAGGATGTGGTCTTCAATTGGTTTTGGGAGTTTAAGGCTCTCATGGAAAACCAGATAGGGAGGAAGATTAGAGTTCTAAGGACAAATAACGGGGGTGAGTATACCTCCAATAAGTTCAAGAATTTCTACAGGGAGGCATAAATTAAGGAGTTGAGAGTACCTTACAACCCACATCAGAATGGGGTTACAGAGAGGAAGAACAAGGCCATCGTTGGAGGTGCCAAGGCAATGATTGAAGATCAAGATATGTCCATGTTCCTTTGGGAAAAAGCATGCAACACGACAATTGACATTCAGAACAGGAGTCCTCATAAGGTCTTGGAGGACAAGATTTTGAGGAAGCATTCATAGGAGTGAGACTAAAGATTGATCATTTTCGTACCTTCTGATGTGTAGTCACTAGTGTATGTACATGTACCTTTAGAGAAGAGGACGAGAACCTTCAGTAGAAAAGGGCATTTTTGTGGGATATAGTGAGACTTCAAATGCATAGTAGCATACAAGGTGTACATTCTTTTATTAGGGAAAATTCTAGTGAGAAGGGAAGTAATATTTGATGAGGGAGGTGCCTTTAGGAAGTCACATGAACCCTTTCCAGTAGTGGGAGAGGATGAGGAGTGAGAGGCCCTGAAGATTGAGGAGAGACCTGTTGCCGTTGGATTAGCACACCTGGTTAACGCAACATAAATCTATGCTGTTGTTCGGTGTGCCCTTGGGGGCAAGTCTCGAGTCAAGGCTGTCACTTGATCTTGACTCCTTTGTTTAGGAAAAACTCCCAACGAAGCCAAGGGGGGTAGTCCCTAAGGAATGTTTCTAAGGTTGTTAGAGTTTTCGTGAAATGTTTAAGGTATTTATGTTTTTAGGAGTTGTTTTGGGTATTGATTAGAAGGGTTCCAAGATATATTTGCAACAAAATTTAAAGATACTTTCACCAACATAAATTGAAATAAATGCAAAAATAGATGCACAATTCTTGGGATGATATTAAGCAAATGAAAAGTGCAAAGGACCAGTGCCTTATGGAGTCAACATAATATATAAGTAATGCTGAATGAAAGGGAAATGTTGTGCAAATGTCTCTTGGTTAATTTTAGATTATTATGGTATGAATCTTGTTTAGGGAAAAAGGGGGGACTCCCGAGATACCGTGAGGTATAGGGAGGAACCCCCGGAAAATTAAAATTCGGTGGCTCCTCATGAGAACTTGTGGGTTGGAATGGAGTCTCTAAGGCGGTGTTCAACACTATACCAAACAAGGGTATAGCCTAACTGTGCCTTGAGGTCACCTCCCAGTTGGTCTCGCTTCCTCTGTAGAATTTCCCTACACAAAGTTTGTTGAAGTGCTGGATTTTCCCTTATGTTGAGGGGTGGTTGATTTTATTAAGTGGATATTAAATTAGATGTGGAAAAATTAATAAGCGGTCACAACAGTTTTTGGTTTCCCACAGGCCCAGGCAAAATGCCCGCAAGGGGAAAGAGTATACTCCAGCTGTGAATCAAATGTAAATTCCGGTTTATTTGAACAACTGTATGGTGTAAAAATAAATACTTGACAGAAAAAGAAAAATATATCTCACCGAGTTTATGCGTCACTTTCTGATAAACCACCACTAATCGATTAGGCCTTTAGGTGGTGGTGAGAGCATACTTTGTGGCGACGAAACCGGTTTTATTTCTACTTTATGCTTGCAAAAAATTGAAATGAATTAAAACTTATGAAAAAAAGCTTATTAAAGTATACAACCCACAGTAAAAATGTGTGTGTGTGTGTGATGATAGTGTTTGTTAGAAAAATTCACACACGAAATTGACGCAAGTATAGATCCCCCCTGGGGGGATGGGGTGTGGGCACTAGGTATCCCACTGCCATAGGCCTAGGCAAAATGCCTGCAAGGGGAAAGAGTATACTCCAGTTGTGAATCAAATGTAAGTTCCGGTTTATTTGAACAATTGTATGGTGTAAAAATAAATACTTGACAGAAAAAGAAAAATATATCTCACCGAGTTTATGCGTCACTTTCTGATCAACCACCACTAATCGGCTAGGCCTTTAGATGGTGGTGAGAGCATACTTCGTGGCGACGAAACTGGTTTTATTTCTACTTTACGCTTGCAAAAAATTTGAAATGAATTAAAACTTATGAAAAAAAGCTTATTAAAGTATACAACCTACAGTAAAAATGTGTGTGTGTGTGATGATAGTGTTTGTTAGAAAAATTCACACACGAAATTGACGCAAGTATAGATCCCCCCTGGGGGGATGGGGTGTGGGCACTGGGTATCCCACTGCTCTCGTTTAAATGTTTTCAATAAAGATAAAAAAATAATGCCTCTTTAGTCCATTTTAGTTTTTTATGGATCTAAAGGGCTTACAATAACTTAGAATGAGAAGCTAGAAGAAAGGGGTCCTTGGAAAGCCTTTTTTGGTCTTTTCTGGCGGAAAATGGCCAGAGTTTCTCTCTGTATTTCTTTGGACCTGCTAAAAACCAGCAAACAAACTATGTTAGAAAGTGATGGAAATGAGTTTAAACAACTAAACAAATTTTGAAATTTTTTTGTACTTGGATTTTTTTTTGAAAATTTGAAAATGCAAGTACAAAAGCTTGAAATCTAGATCTACTTATGAATATGTTTTTGTATGAAAATTAAGATCTAGAATGCTAAGAATGCTTGAGAAAACTTAGATCTGAAAATGATAAACAAATGGAAGCCCTAGATCTAAACTTCTAAGCATGAAACAAAAAGGAAAGGAAGAGAGTTTGTTTTATGTAGAGAGGGATGGGGCTTTTGGTCCAAATGCCCTTGTTCTTGTAGATGTCTTTGAGAGATCTGTAAGCAAAGAGTGTTAGAAAAATTGTAGATGTCCAAGAAGAGAGAGAAGAACCAATTTCAAGCCCTTCTTGTGACTTGTGATCTGCAACTTGAAACAATCAACACTTGCAACAATAGATGATGAGAACTAGTGTGTTAGAAAAATACGAAATTCGAAGAATCTAAGTACATCCGAATACATTCAATTACTTCAAAATCTCTTAGCCTCTAAGCACAAATAAGTAAATTAACAACAGTAAATGCTTATTTATACTACATGTAAACTAGATCCATACAAAGATTTAGAGCAAATATTGAAAGAGCAAGGAACAATATCACCTCATGAGAACATGTAATCCAACACAAGATGCACCATAAACCTCCAAAGTCTTCAAATATTATTATCAAATAACAACAAGTATACAATTTAGCAGGGGTTCAATGCATCCATAGCTAAAGATGGAGCAAAGGCCTTGCTTTTATAGCCTCCAAGAGGAAGAGGTCGAATTAGGTCAAGGAGGGCGAATTGTAGAGGAGGAGAGACATGTG
This sequence comes from Larix kaempferi, assembly GCA_027924585.1. Taxonomy (NCBI): domain Eukaryota; kingdom Viridiplantae; phylum Streptophyta; class Pinopsida; order Pinales; family Pinaceae; genus Larix; species Larix kaempferi. The sequence goes on along the minus strand of BSBM01001005.1, from coordinate 42,765,614 downwards.
TGAGCTGCAATCCCATGAAAGGGGGTGATTAGAGCATGATTTGGGGGATACGGAGGTGAGGTGGATGCCACCTAAGGTAGGTGCCTACCTCATGAGCTTTGGAAGCTCCTCCCACCACTCCAAGAGTGCCACATCAAGGAAGTCGCCCTTCTTGGGAGAAGGCGCAAATCCCAAGAGAAGACACATCACATCAATCAAATCCTTGATTGATGGAGCTCAAAATTGATTGGAATCTTCCTTAAATGCCCCTGCCAACTCAACAGGGCCACTTCACTGAACCAAATTCCACTGATGTAGGAGTTTGATTTTCTCCATTTTTATTATTTTTGAATTAAATAATTCTCTTTTATTAATTTGGAGAGAATTTTTATTTAAGTGAATAATATTCACTCAATACTTAGGAAAAGTGGGTTTAGGGGTTTTATGGGTGCTCTGGGTTAGAAAACGAGTACCCCCATGCCAAATTTCACATCCTAGCGACACTTTTATCATTTTTTGGGTTTTTTAATTAAAATATTACAAAATCTCATTAAAATGAGAAAAATTATTTTTCTCAGAATGAGACAAAAATCCTAGGGGACCTAGTGCATGTCCATATGACTCAATACTGATGGCTAGCATGTTTAAAAAAAATACATAAAACATACATATTATTTATGGCCCTATTCCAAAGGAGGAAACCTATCTTGTGTAAATGTATATTATGCTGGGAAACTTATCTAGTGTAATTTATATTATGCAGCCTTCTGTTAAGCTCCTTGCAATGTTGGGGCCTGTCAAGCCCATTTTCCCAAACGCTACATCTATTGTTGGTTGCTATCAAATTATTTTTGATGACATCATCCTTGTAAAAGAATACTTTTGCTATGAAATAAGCAAGTTGTTTAATCTGCATATTTAATATTGGCCAGGGAAACCTGGAGTGAGTAATAACTATCAGAGAACTTTGATATGAGAATATGAATGTACTTTTGGCCTTTGGCAATGAGAAGAGCATTTAAGAAGAAACAATGAAGAAGAGAAAATTGGCTTTTACTGCTACATGGGTAAGACGAAAGGATACGCTTGAGTGTGGAATATTTATTTCTCACACTAATCAGCAGTTAACATACTTGCAGAAGCTTTAATTTTTTATGGTTACAGAATATGCAAAAGTTCTTTGCAATGTAATTTTTAAGATGTTTAGAATTTATTTCATAGAGTATGAGTGTTTTCAAATTGTTGTTGAATGTTATATTGACAGAGCTGATGGCCAAGAGGTGGTGGTCGACAACAAATTCTTGAGGGCAAATTACCCATTGTTGGTAAGTGATATTTTATTCTGTCCTTTTGTAACTATATATCTATTGGTTTATTATTGCCTGCGCTGACTTTTGCCTTGTTTCTTGGCCTATTCATTATCTTTGTACAATTTGTTAATGTGTTTGTTTGGAACCATTGTACTTTTTATTTTTGTATTTATGGCATCTAATTTATCCCTTTACTGACCTTACAGTTGATTGACTTTTATGAGCAACATCTTCGGTACAGCACTGCACAGTAGAGTTATACCATATACAAAGCAACCTGATCACAGCTTGAAAACAGAATTGTTTCATGAGTATGTTTTAGGAATTTTAGGTTCCTGCCTTCTTGTCATATCGTTTGTGTTATTTAAGTAAGGTTCTCAGAATTTCTCAGTTCTTTCTCTAGAGAAGTGTGGGAGAAGTCAGTGTTATGTTCTGGAAAATCTGTGGTTACATTTTTACCATAAGCTGAAGCTGGTCACCGAATTATGATTTCAAACAATAAACAGGTCAGTTCTATCATGTATTTACCTTGAATTTTCAAGGCGTTTGATGCATATAATGGAGTTATTGTCAATCAGGTTCAAGGGATAGGTAGATACACATTTTTGTTCATTGTAATCTTATGGATATTGCACTGTAACTGAGGTAGATCCTAGATTCTTTTAATTTTCTGTGTATATGTGTTTTTGTATGCTAATGTATATTTTGCAGTAGTCGGGACTATGGCCATGAAGCATTCTGTTTGGATAAGCATGGGAAGAGAACTTCACTTAAAAAATAAAATAGTTGTGGGGCAAATGTTGAAAATCTTTTATTGCATTGTATCAGATCAGTTAATTATGATTGATATATTTGCAACATAGAACTAGTCTCTTTTTTTACGTTTAATGTCAACTTTTAGATAGTTTTTGTTCTCTAACTGTGAAACTGTGAGATTGTTATCACAGTTATTTGTACCATAGAGCTAGTCTCTTTTTTACATTTAATGTCAACATTTCAGATAGTTTTTGTTCTTGAACTGTGAAACCTTGAGATTGTTATCAAGCTTATTTGTCCCAAAGTGAAGAAAATGGCCACTTGCAAGAGGTAGTAAAGTATCACAGTTGAAATGGTTTGCTGTTGAATCATATACAAGGAGCTTACTGTAGTTCAAGACAAAATCAAGATGGAAGGTTGGCAACGTAACAATTACTAATATTTTTAGTTCAAGACTTAAACTCATGATGGAAGGTTGGCCACGTAAGGATTAGTTCATAAAGACAATAGTTGGTGGATGAAAGGGATCTGGTACCACACTATGATAACAATAGTTCTATTGACCGTGACTCATGGAATTGAGAATGAAATTCTGCTTCTAAATTTGAATAGAAGCTCGGCCCCTGGAATAATTATTAGAATTACATACAATCCTGGCCTTAGTTTTGGATCACCATACTTCTGTTTCCATATTCATTGATAAAGAGGAATAGGGTGGGTAGAAACCGATCTCATCTCCATGCATTCCCATGATCCGGTGTGCTGCAGGGATGATTTGTAGCTGTCTGTGAGGACTGGAATCAAACGATCAACCTTGTGGTTCAATAGAACCCGTCTCAAGTTGCACTCGGCCAACACCGTTCAAGCATTCTCCATGATTTGATCAACAATGTTAAATAAGACCAAAAAATCAATAATAAGATAGACACACAGAGACCTATTATTCTCTTTCTCTTCACTTTCATGGAAATTCTAACATTTATCGTATACAAGCAACATACTACTCAACAATTCCAAGCTCAAGATTTATATGAATAACAGTATGTCGTTAACACTCATCAAATTTAACCTTCACGAAATCTATAGTAGAAATACCATTCGAAGTCAAGTTCATAATAGTTACTATTGATATATCAGGGGCAATGGTTAGATTGCATATGAAAGGCAATTGATATTTCATATACATAACACATCAACACTATCAGGCGTGATCATAGTAATCACAGTTGAAATGGTTTGCTATTGATTTTGGCAGTTGAGTCATAGTCATACACAAGGAGCTTACCCCTCGAGGCAATAGTGATACTTTACAAGGAAGTAATTCTACTTTAGTACAGAGAGTAGAATTTGTCTCAGTTTACAAGAAACGAATTATATGATTGGGAAGGCAAAGAAAAGATGAGAGAACCTAGTGAAAGAATCTCCAAAATCAAGTATTTGTCAAGGTAGAGATCCATTAGTAGTGGCAGAATGCGCTGACTAATGAAACTGTACTGAAAAGAAAAGTGGGAAGTGATCACAAGTAAAGATCACTAGGAAACTTCGAAGAGGAGTGTTGAAAATCCATTGGATGCGTAAATGATCACTGCATGATATCATGATAGTTTCAGTGAATGAAATTAATAATCTATGTTCACATTTTTGATAATCTGGAAAGACCAATGAAGAAATATTTTGGTTCTTCTAATGTAAAGGAACAAGTTGAGGAAATCTCACTTTTTTCTTTCAGCTTGGACTGGCAGCTTCCAATTATTGAAGTGGTTGCTTGAAAATCCTCTTCTAAAGTTCTTCATAAAAAGAAAGAACCCTATTACTCATTAAGAAGAGAGGACGAAAAGTGAGATGAGAGGACAGGAAGATGAGGGTTTGTTGAAGGATGTGTAGGAAATGGTTGGTGACCTGAACCATTAATACAAGCACTGGAGGCAATATAATGCGACCCTCATTTGGTACTTTGGCCCTTGAAGGCGAAGAAGAAACTCAATGAAATTGGGTATTGGTATGTTCAATTCATGGTCAATGACATGCTAATGGGGGTATTCAGAATAGCTCTTGTGATGAAACTGACCTTGCCCACATTTTATATGTCTTATGATGGCAACATTTTGTGGGTGGCTGGGCGACAACGATTGTAGTGAACCTTGGTAGATAAAAGATAAAAACCCTTAACTTTAGTATAACAAATTAGCTCCACGCTAGAATGGACTCAAGAATGTAGAGAAAACCCTTAAGGTAGGGTAGCACCATCAATTACTCCTTATGGAAGGTATAATTCCATAAGCCATGGTTGCTATAACACAATTTTCAACATATCTCAGGACAATGATACTCGTTCATATATATTCTCTCAACTCTCTCATGAGTGTTCCTATGGGCCTGTTGCCGCCTTAACCTGCATGTGAATGTGAGAAAAATATCAACTCACTGAGAGCGGCCTTGGGGGCAAGTCAACGAGTCAGGTGCAACTATCACCACAACACTCTGCTCCTCTGTTTAAACCAACTCCTAAACAAAGCCAATGGAGGTAGACCCTAACAAAATATTAAGGATGGCTGCTTTGGAAAAAGCAATTTCAGAGTTTAATAAATTGGAAACTGTTAATCTAGCAGTATATCTAACAAGTAAATCAAATGCACAATCATAAAGCTCACAACATGTATATATTTATGAAGATCAGTGCTTTCATCCAATGTGCAAAGGATATGCGATTTTAAAAGAGATTGCAAAACTTGAAATGACTTGTAAGCTAAACTATGAATTAATTTACCAATGAAAAGGGGAAATTATCTAATTACTAGAAAGCAGAAGCAGAGTCAAATTGTGAATTCGCAAGAAGCAAGGATTGACTTGCTTGTGAAATGGAGGAACAGAAAAGTAAGAACAAGTGTCGAATTGTGAACCTGCTTCGTGTAGGGATCGCAGTGTGTAAAACTAAAGTAAATTAGCATAAGAGTTAAATTGTGAACCTGCTTGGTGTAGGGATTAACAACTTGTGAAACTAAATTAAGTGCTGTCTAATTATAGTTGTTGTCCATATAGTGATGGACAAAAAATATTAAAAAATTCTATGGTTAATTTCAATGCACTAAAGTAAATGTGACTTAATCTAGGTTAGTAAATTAGAAATTAGCATTTGGAGTTAGTTTATGAAGTTAGATGCAAAAAATGGAAAAATGAAAAAAAGTTACTCGGGGGGTAGGGGGGATGTGATGTTGCTGCTCCACTGGGTTAATTACAAACCGCAAATCAAAGCTACTAAGAAATGCTTATTGTTGGTCCTTGGTGGCCAGCAGTCAAGCTTACAAGTTATGGAAGAAGCTGAGCAGAAGGGGCAAGAAAAGCTACCTTTTTGCCAAGTTGAATCAACCGAACCGGGGGGGGGGGGGGGGGGGGTGATCAGGGCTGCCTCTATGTTCTGCGTGTTTTCTGTCCAAGAAAAGCAGCAAATTAAAAGAATCCAGACAACGAGCAAAAGTTAGCTAGAAAGTGCCCCAAAATTGCATTGGAAAGTGTGCTTCGCCTGCGAAATCAATAGACACATGGAGGGTGTTAGAACTACAAATCTAAGTTGACGTAAGTGTCTGTAACATGCAAAATTATGACTGTCTGGAGAGCAGATAGTGAGCCAAAAGTGTACCGAATCACACTTAAGACAACTCAAGGTACTATGCCACATGCATAGTACCTAAGTGGGCAATCAATCAAGGTTGACTATGCCACTTAGAAATGACTAGTACTTGCAACATCTACTTGAATGATGTACTTTAGAACTTAAATAGATCTAACATGCATGCATCTAACAGATCTAGGATAGATATATCGTATATAAAGTAGATCTATCTATGACATGCATATAAGATCGAGTTTTTCTTTGAAGTAGATAAAGAGGAGGGTTATAGAAGATTTATCGAAGAGTGCTTGTTCAAGCTTTGAACAATGGAGTGCTTTCAGAACTGTACTGAGGGACTAGTCACAAAAACCAACAAGAGAAGGGGGCTGCGCAAGGCTAACCACAATATCCTTGATGGGTGAGAACCTGCAAGGCAAACAAATAACTAGAAAGAGCTAGAATCTCCCTCCAAATGCTTCTCTTGGTGCAACCTGAAAGAGAGGGTTAATACAAGCATCTAACAACTGAAAGTATGCATACAATAAAGATTTTTCTTACAACCTACAATAAGATCTAATGTAAACAATAGATCCTATCCTATTGGATAACAATACTCTTTCCAAGGCCTAAAAGAGAAGCAAAAGAGAACTAGCTATCTGTTAAACAATACAAAAATATGCAAAGACATTAGCATCCGCACAATAGGTACAACTCCTTGACCTCCAAAGTCTTTACTTTATTAACAGTGTTCTGCAAATGAGAGATATACAATGCAATAGCTTTGTCTCCAACTGATAACCAACCATGAAAGGAGAGGGGAAAGCTTGCTTAAATAGAAAAATAGGAAGAGGGGGGCAAATTTCATGAAGTGGGGGTGAACTAGAGTGTCATAGGACACCTCATTGAGTTAACTAGAGTGTAGTTTGACACCTCATGAAGTTAACTAGAACTTAAGGGCTCCTCATGGGACACCTAGGAGACAAGGAGGGGACAAATAGGGATTGACTGAGATCAAATCCAATAAAAAATGACACCTCACTCAAGGGGGGTGAATTTGAGAATATTCCCTTTTACCAACCTCCTAAAATCCACTTAATTTTGTCTCCAATATGCAAAAATCAAAGAGTTTTGTCTCTAGCGGGCAAATTAGATTGATTTTATGATTTTTTAGGGTCCAAAAAGGGGTGTATGAAGTGTACTAAGGTGTTTAACACCCCCCTTGACCATATACTACCACACTAGGATATATTTAACCTTCCAAGGGACCTAAAGGGTCACATTTTACAAGGATAAACATGGCGACAGACTCAAATTTTGACATCAAACTCTTAGGACTTAGACACCAGCCTGAGGCATCTGTATTATGACATACTTTGGCTTTGGAGGTGTGAGTGAAAACCCTAGAGGAACAGAAAGTGAAAAACACTCCAAAGTTGCCATAATAGGAATGACTCATTTGGGCTAGCCCTTTTACACATGTAATGGATGTCAAAATTATTACAATCATCTTCCTTTGACCATGACAAATGAACTGTATAAAACAACTGGGCACAAGACTACCTGATTTGGATGAGGAACTGAAGGTTCCCTTGCTGGCTGGTGTTTTCTGTCTGCTGAGCTTCTTGTGCAAACTGGTTGGCAATAGAGACTATCCCAACTACTCCTTGTTATCACATTTATTACTCCCCAACTACCTAGTGTTAAATTTTGGTTAGGGTTAGGGTGTGACGCAGAAAAAATAGAAATCAATGTACTTTAATGCAAAAATACATTTAATAAACTAGTACTGAAATGAAATATTACAACAGTAACTTCAACAAAACATAATTTTCATCTCTTTCAACTTTTCAACTTTAACACTACAAATTGGTCACTGTGTTAAAGTAATCCTCAGTAACATGTAACCAACAATATCAAAATAACTAACTTGTTTAATTAACAATAAAAGAGACAAGTGAGGATACTTACCTAGGTGTGGAACCCTTCCTGTTATATTCTCAGAAATTTTCTTCAGAAAAGACTGTGCCTCTTAGAGGCTAGTCAACACTAGGAACCGACTGACCCTACTAAAGGGCAAGTACAAACCCGAGAGAGAGAGATGAAGGGGCTGAGGTACAGTCAAACAAGGATGCTTAAAGATAGTTAGAGAACACAGTAATACAACCAAATCCCAACATAATGGATGTCCAATAGATGTAAACACAAAAATTCGAAACCTTAGGTAATGACCTCTATTATTCAACACAAAGGATCAGTACAAACATCAGACCCAGAATAAACTTCAATACAAAGACCAAACTAAAAACAAATCTCAGCAATTTTAATATGACCAAGATAAGTCTCAGCAGTAAGGTAGGTCTGAAGAACAATTAACAACAGATCTTAACATATGTGACCAGATCCAACCACACGATACAGCAGCAGGTTTAATCCCCAGGCCTCATGGCCTCCACAAAAGGTCAAGATATGGTCCTAGACCTTATGACCTCCACACAAACAGTCAAGGTCTGACCCTAGGCCTTACGACCTCCTCAAAGCAGTAGCCAACAGATTGAAATAAGCCTCACAACTGAGTCTAAGGGTCACGGTCTCCTCAAAAACAAGAAATCAGACCTCAACTCAGGCATGCAACAGTAGATCAGACTCCAGTCAAGTAGATGGAGTCTCAGTTAAGGTATAAACAACAGATCAGACTCAACCCAAAGCCCTAACAGGCAGACCGAGGCTCTAGATAAGCAGATCGGACCTCTTATAGTCACGCAACATGAAAATTAGACCTTAATAAAACAAATTGAACCTCAGCCAGGGCACGAATTAGCCAAGCAATTCAACAGCAGGTTGTGACCTGCCCTAGTAGAGCTCACAGTTGGCTGGACGGCTTATTCTAGGAGCATAAAACCCTTAACATTTACTTCAGGCTAGATCTGGAACATTCAACAGGTGGGTGTCCTTCAAGCAAGCAGCAGTGGGACCCTTGACGTCAAGCGTAGAAAGAGCAGAGCTGAGATTGGATTATCAACTTAGCAAATGAGAAACAAAGGACCTCAATAAATAGGATATTAGGGTCTTCTAGAGAGGTCATAAAATAATCCTTTACACAAGTTAGGGTTCCATTAAATTAGGGTAGTACCAATAAGTTCAAAAACAATAAAATATAAAATATAAAATATAAATAAAGTGACTTGGGTGGGTACCAACATTTATGGTCAAAATAATAGTCACATTTAATAACATAAAACATAAATAGGGTGACATTAGATGGGTACTAGGGTCATTTAATTAGTTAGGTGAGGGTACAAGGACCAACACATGACCCAACATAAGATAAGTGTGGGTACATGACCCATAACCCCTAGGGCCAAGGGTATACCACAAAGTGGACAAGAAACCATGGTACCCATAGGACCAAAAACAACAAGATGGTAGAATTCAAAACAACTCAAGGTGGGTAGATGACCCTACTAACCACAAGTCAAAGACAAGGTACCGCGAGACCAATAATCAACAAGGTGTAAGGACCAAAAGTAAATCAACCAAGGTGGGGAATGTACAGACAATCATCTCTCTCTCAAATGTACAAATGTTCCAAATAACTTGAAAGTTCATCATCACTGTATAAGGAAGGGTCCACACTGGATGATGTGATCATGTCTTCCTCTAGACTGCTCCTTAGGTCAAATGCTAGTGGCTCCATCAAGGGGTGGCCAGTCCCTTGAGAAGACCATCTAACTCAACCATCTCGAAGACCTAGGAGAAGAGGACATCACACATCATCATCTTGGTCCATTGACCAAGATCCACTTGGTTAATTGACCAGGTATGTCACTGCAGGAACTACTTGGTTCTCGTGACCAAGAATCTTTCCGGTCCTGGACCAGGAGGTCTCTGTCTCAACCTGCAGAACCTGCTTGGTCCTCATGACCAAGAAATTGTCTGGTCCTAGAGCAAAATACCCTAGAGACAAATAAGGGCCCTGGCCACATGCTAGGGACTTTGCCATGGCATCAACCTGCTTGGTCCCCGACCAAAAACCCCAAGAGATAGCTGGGGGCCCTAGGGTACCTTCTAGGGTCTTACTCTTTACTCTGTCTGGTTAACTGACTAGGGTACCATCTTCTCTGAGAATGGGTCTATGACCTCCTGCTGAAGACATCCATTAACCTATACTAGGGGCTTTGCACATTAGCATAAACCCTTAATGCTCTCTTTATCCTTCTTCTTGGCATGAGACCACTTGTCTATTTTTTTTTCACATTGTGCATTTGGAGGTCCCAACATCTCAAGGTCAAGTGACTTTCACCATATGGAAACATTATTTCTTAGATTTAAGTATAGACGAGTTCTTTAGGTAATTGGAATTGGTTCTTGAGAAACCTTTATAAATTCTTTAATACTAGGATGGTCTGCGTGACCTGTAAAAGACATCTTGCTTGGAAAATGTTGAAAATAGAACTAGGTTTTTGGATAAATAACATACTTTCAATAGAGCTGCTTTGCGTGGTTTGGGTTTTGATTTGATGAATTTTAAATGATCCTCTCTTCCTTAAGATTGTTTATAAATTTGTAGTGGATATCATGATTCATGACCCCAATCTGGAAATGACCCTTCCACTCTGCGTCTAATAGCATTGGTCCTACTGCAATTGGGTTCATAAACAGAGAGATAATTGTGTTGCAAGAATTTCAACTTGATTTGGGTGTAACTTCCATGATCTTCCCTAATTTTCTACTGTGACTCCAATTCTAAAATGCCAGAACCACTCTGCATCTACTAGCATTAATTTTGTTGCAATTTGGTTCATAATCATGCCACAAGAATTTCAATTTGAAACAGGTGTAACTTCCACGATACTTTTCTGATTCCCTATTATAACCCCAATTCTGAAATGCCAGTCACTTTGCTTCTACTAGCAGTGGTCTAGCTGCAATCTGGGTGCTTTGAAATACTTGCAGCTGCCAGTAAAAAACCCCTAAAATAGAGTATGAATTTTTATTTTTGAAATTGTGTATTTTCTCGAGAGAAACTCAGATTTGCAATTTTGTTTTATCAAATTCTGAACAGATAGCTTCAGAAATAGATCCAAGTGTTGTAACCCTTCTTTTTCTCTTGAAAATTTTGCAAAAATATTTTTTCCCACTTTTTGTCCTAGAAAGAGCTCTGATACTAGTTGTAGTGAACTTCAGTAGATTAAAACAAAAACTCTTGGGTTTAGAATTACCAAATATCTCCACAAGAATAAACATGAGTACAGAGAAAATCGTTTAGATAGGTTAACACCATGCACTAATCCTTATGGAAGGAATCACTCCACAAGCCAATATAATCTCCATGATATCTCAATACATTGATACTCGTGTATATACTTTCTCGTGATAATCCCTAGCCTTGTATGTCAACTACCCCTCAATATTACATTTAATACCTCCAACTGCCTAGTGGGCCTATTAATTACCCACCAGCTACTAAGTGGACCTTAATCCATGATTATGACCATATCACATTAATTATTCCCCGTAAGTACTTCCCTAGCTACCTCAAATTACACTAATTATCTTAGTTGCATGGGTTCGCCTACCCGGGAGTAGGGTTCACGCCCCGTACCGGGTTCACGAATCCACGTCTTCGATTCGGGTTCAGGTTCTTGGTTGGTGAACCCAGATGAACTGGGTTCTTGACTGAAGAACCCGAGACGCTGGCTGGATAAATGGGTTCGTTTGGCTGAGAGGGGACGACGTACCCTGATTTTTTAAGCAGTGAAATAAATAAAAGGAAGGGGGAAAGGTGCGGCGGTGCCCCCCCTCCCAAACCTAATATTACGAGCCCCAAACTCTTCAAACATCATAATTTGCCATTCAAACATCTCATAATCATTTCATTCAGCGGCGGCAGTGTTTATTGAAGGGCTTTCCACGGCGACAATGTTTGGTGAAACCGTGAAGGGCTTTCTACGTTGAATATAGCGACAAGGTTACACTGTTACAACACGCAGAATCATTGGATGAAATCACTGTTGATTGTTTTTTGAATTTTGTATTTTGTATTTCATGTCTGGAAATGCCATTTGCCCATTAGGCAAATTTTGAATGTAGTATGGCAATGAAATCATAATATAACATCCACTTGATATCAAATTTTATGTTCCAATGTGAATGTTGAATGAATGATGAATCATTGAATTATGAAGAAATCTGCATGTGACATGTTTTTTACTTTTAATTATATATATATATATATATATATTACCCCGACGAACCCTAGTACCCTATTTCAAAAAGTGGCGTCCCCTCCCCCGCATCCGTCCCCGCACCCACGTTTCCTGGCAACTTAGCTAATTATCCTCCTTAGGTACCTCCCTAGGTACATTACAGTGACGCAAGCTTTGAGAACTACTTGAAAATGGGGCAAATGTATTGGTTGCTTTTGACATTTTGTTTTTTGGTTTCTCTTGTATTGAGGTCTGACAGTTTTGCGTTTTGCATATTCAATGATTGTAACGAGTATATGCAGATTGCTCGAGGGTTTTAAATGAATTTTGATGATACGTAGTACTGTTTGCGAATCATTTAAATGGATAAATTGGAGACATTAAACTTTTGAAGGGAAGATAATAAAGAAGGAAACATTCAGGCTAAAAAGGCCCCTTAATTATACGAGGAAAAACAAATAGATGCAAATAAGCTTCGAGGGTGAATTCGATGCCTTGCTTCCTTGTGGATGATTGCATGGTTACAGAGAAAAGGCCCCTTAATTATACAAGGAAAAACAAATAGATGCAAATAAGCTTCGAGGGTGAATTTGATGCCTTGCTTCCTTGTGGATGATTGCATGGTTACAGAGACGACATGCTATTTGTGAAAATGGTTTTTGGCAATGTTATGCCGGTTTGAAATGTATAGGTGGTGAGAAAATATGGACAGAGGATGAGAGGAATGTTAGGAGACATGCTAGGGGTGATTGAAAGTACATAGAAGATGGGGTGGAATAGAAGGGATGAAAAATTGGTGGAAGGAAAACATCTTCCTATGCTTCTTAGGCAACATGGATATGAATCTCCAATTCATTTTTAATGTGCATATCAGTAAATCAAACATCTTATGTCTGCCAAGAGCATCCTGGTTTTGTACCTAGATACTGCAAGATGTGGGTATCCAACTTCTTTTTGATGCACATACAAATGTGGGTATCTAATTCCTTTTTGATGCACATACATGGGAGTGAAGTATCACGTTTCCTACAAGATCGCGGGTTTTCGTTTATGCTTAGGATGTAAATACTTCGTTTCATTTTCATTTGAGGTACGGTTGGGATTATCCACCAAGAGGTACGAAAACTCAGTCGCAAAGTTTTAGAATGTAACGCCCCAAGAAACGGAATAATTTTTTAAAATAGGGTCGTTAATTATTTGTTGAGGTTATTACTTGCCAGTTTCTGTGTAAATTGAAATGTAGCCAAAGAAATTGTTTAGACATACCTATGTTTAGTTTTCATTCTCAAATACAACCACTTGTGAATGTTTATTTAAACTTATAATGGGATGGGTCATTTCGAGGAAGTAATTGTACGGAGTGTCTGAAAATTATGATTATCTATAACATATTCATTGTATGGGGTTTGCAGAAGACGTTGATATGCTTTTAAGATGTTTTTTCTAGTTAAAACCACAACTTTATTTATAACGATAAAAAGTTGAATGTTGAGTGCCATTTTTTGTGATAGGCACAGGATTTTGCGTAAGATGGTCAATGGCTTTGGAGCTTTAGCTAGCGACTATCTTTAAAGCATTAAATAGTTGTATGTTTCATTGTCTGGCTCAAAACTGGTAAAGTCCCCCGAGGATACTAGCCATAGTTTCCTTCTATTTCAACGCTAGAAAGAAAATGGGACATGCGAGGTTTTCCCTGGAAAATAGAATATATATTATTGTCACAAACAAGTATGATTATGTTGTGTATGTTTGATTATGTTATGTATGTTTATTTATTTCAAATGAATAGCTTCTTTGTTTTAATATCTTTGATTTTATTTTTTCCTTTATAATAATCAAACAATAATTAAAGAAATAATTAAAGAAATCAAGATGCCATTACTAAGAAAGTTTATATGAATAATTGTATGATTGGTGTTAATGTGGAATAACACATATAATTGTTAAGATATTTGTATTCATTACTTGAACTTCAAAGTACCACATTAAAATTCACTCATCAATGATGGCTAATTACAAAGTTATAACTAACAATGCATAAGCATTAAAGAATTTTATCAATTTTTTGAAATCTAGTTCTCCTCATCCCACTTTGAAGATGCATATGAAGCTTGGTAGAGTCCATCGAACTCTTCCCTGAAAACAAGCCTACAATGAAAGTCTCTTTGGGAACAATGGAGTTCACAAGTAGAAAGTAAATTTAACTAGTTGTGTGAAGGCTCAAGTCTATGGCCTAATAAGGTCCACATTCTATTTCATAAATTAAATGTAATATCAAACTTGGTGAATTAAATTTACATTCTACTTGGATTACATGCCATATTTTACATAGTTGAAGTTCCTTTTAGCTATTGTGTATTCTCGATATTTATAAACAAAAACAAATCATTGTTAGGAGGGAAGCATGAGATCTCTTCTTTGAACTTCAACAAATTCAAATAGAATGCATTCATCCAAATGCACTATACACTATATGGTGGATTGATCATTCACACATTTTATTACAAGTTGAGGTAAATAAGAAAACTTAAAACAAAGGAAAATGCTTCATAATTTTATATGCTAGCAAATAAGTTGTGACATCATTAGATGACATCATTTACAAATCTACCAAGGTTATATTACGTTTAATAAAACAATGAACTATATAAAAGAAAAAATCCATTTTTTTCTAGGTTCCTTATCCTTAAAAAACGTCCATTTACATCCAACATTGAGAAACTAATAAATTGACATGGATTCAAGCGGGGTTGTTGCCTTGCATGAAAAAATAGCTCCAAGAAACGCTTGGCCTTTTAGTCGGGGTTTAGTCCAGAATGGAGTCCGCTGGAGAAGAACGGTGGCCACCTGCTCCAGATGAAGCAACCTTCAGATCTCTTATTGCTTCAACGTAGAAATTGGGAGTCAGGTCAGAATCTTCTCGTTTCATTAAAAACATATTTTCGAAAGGTATATTTACTCGCCACAATAGCCAGACATAAGGCTTTAGCAATATCTGAGCGAGGATTAGTTAGTCAATTTTACATGCATTTGGCCATCACCTAGATCTATGGAGATTTAGATTTAAAAAAATTGGGCAATGGCATAATGACTCACTATTTTTGTGGCAAAGGCTTCTATGCTTTCTTGTTTGAATTCAAAGAGGATAGAGATTTAGTTTCTAGAAGTGGACCATATTTGTTTAGTAATAGAGGTATGTATCTTAATAGGTGGACTCCAAGCTTTAATCCAAAGTTAGATGTTCCATCAACAGTTCCAATATGGGTAAGAATGCCACATTTTTCTCTTCGATGTTGGGGAGATGACTCTCAGAGATTCGAAACAAACTGTTGGACAAAGTGTTGTGATTGATGTCAATATGGTAGCAACTGGCAACAACGATGAATATCAATATGGCTGAGATGAGGTGGCAAATGATGATGTGGCAGTGAGCTGATGTGGCAAACATGATATGTGAAGTGAAGAGCAGAGTTTAGAAATACCTATAGTAGTAGAAATGCACACACTATGCATTGTCTTGAAGAAAAATAACTGTAGGCCCTTAGAAAAAGCCTGTAGCAAGCCAAAAAAATGCCCACAATAGGTTAGAAAAATGCCTGTAGCAGGCCTAGCAATAACGCCCGCAGCAAGAAAGATCATGCTTGCAGTATGAGGAGACGCCCACACTTGGGCTTGAAGAAATGCTCGCACAATACTAGGAAGAAAATGCCCGCCAACACCTAAAGAAATGCTTGCACAACTATAAGGGAAATGTCCATCGTCACATAAAAGAATGCTTGCAATATGCCCACCATCATGGAATACTTGCCACCACAGAATGCTTGCACAACCATCATGGAATGATCACACACATAACCAACGAACGTACACAAATGAAGTCAACCATAAAATGCTCGCCATGTGTTGTTGAAGTATCATGAAGAAGAAAAGATGGAATATTTAATTGTCACAAAGCTTGAACACAAGTTGTCCCTCTCTTCAAATGCTAAATTGGCAAACATAAGTAAAGCAAAGAACCTTATGTCAACCCCTTACTATAAGTTACACAAGCAAGTATATAGGTTGGCCCCGCCATGAAAGGACATATGTGAAAAGATATTGGATGTGTATAAATAAGAGAGGAGTTCGCTCTCATTTGAGAAATATGTGGAAAAATATGGACTAAAATAGAAGGTCGAACCTAGCAACAGATAAGAAGGGAAAAGAAGCAGGTCTGGTTAAGGACAATGGTGATGAGCATCAAATGAAGTCTAAGAGCAAGGTTTCTAGTGCTATTGTCGTAGATATAAAAACAATTGTTGGTCCATATTTCAAGAAATATATTGGTGTTTGATTGCAGGTTGTGGTGTGCTCTTAGCACATCATCCATGATTTTGAGGACAGTTTGTGGATAGTTATTGAGGGTCATTATAGACAATTTTTGGAGCAAACTTTGACCATTGGCAAAGGCAGTTTTGGAGAATACTTTGATTATTGGTAAAGATAGTTTTGGAGCAGACCTTGATTATTGGTAAAGACAATTTTGGAGCAGAACTTGATTGTTGAGTAGACTTTGATTATTGGTAAAGACAACTTTGGAATAAGCCTTGACTATTGGTAAAGACAAAGTACTGTGAACAACATTTTGTACAACCGAATAACAGATTTGAAGAAGAGTTTGGAGCAGATTTGAAGCAATGAAGACAGATTGATGTCTCTGACAGGTTGGAGCCTGTGAACTAAGGGCTTGGAGCTGGTAAATCAGGGGGTTGGAGCCTCCTTCCAGTTGGGGAGAATTATGGAGATTGTGTCTTTTCCTAGTTGACGTAATTTCTCTTATGGTTTTATCAATTTAGTAAATCAGGTTTCCTTATAAAGATTCTGTGTACTATATTTTTATGTTGATGAATGCTTCTATTTGATAATGGTACATAATTAATGAAGCGAAAATTGAGAAAAGTGTGTGATACTGGTTCACCCACCCCTCTTAGTATCAATTGTGTCCCAACATAAACTGGGTAAATACATTGATAATGATGAACCTAAATAAGTAATGTTTTAGTGTGCAAGAATCCGTGTGGAAGTAGACTTGGAGAAAAGACACTTGGAAGCAATTCACCTTGTGTTGGGCAACTGGAGCCATTATCAACAATTAGACTATGAACAAATATCTTTCTAGTGTAAAACATGCCATACATGCAGTCATTTTGCTAAAAACTAAGGGAAAGTAGTGATTATAGTCTCCGACTCCCAAAAACAAGATGAAAATTGGAAAACAGCAAGCAAGAAATCTAAGCAAGTTATAACAACAAATGCCATTCTAAACGGTTTGGTTTGTTAGAAACATAATTTATTAAAGTAATGCACTTTGACTTAGCCAAAGGAATATGGGACAAACTTCAAAATATCTATAAAGGAGATGATAAGGTTCAGAAGACAAAGCCACAGACATATCGAAGTCAATTTGAAAGCATGGAAATGAAAGATGAAGAAGACATTGTTGCATGTTTTATTCGAATTGATTAAGTTGTTAATACCATCAAAGGAATGGGTGAAACAATTGAATAAACTACTGTTGAAAAAGTGTTGAGATCTCTACCCTAACGCTTTGATGCAAAGGTTTTTACTATAGAAGAAATAAGTGATTTGGAAGATCTAATGATATGGATGAGTTACAAAGAATTCTCATTGCTTATGAAATGAGGATAGGAAAATCAACACAAAAGGAAGCTGCATTTAAAGCATCAAAGAAGACATGAAAACAAAAGATCAACAACTATTATAGTGATGAATCTGATATAGAGATGGCACAATTTGTAAGAAAGTTAAAGAAATGATCCGAAAAATTTAAAGGTAAGTTATCTCTTTTATGTTTTAATTGTTGTAAGATAGGACATTTTGTTGCTACATGTCCACATAGGGAAAATGATGATGATGAAGAACCCAAAATGAAATTTTACAGAGGAAATATCCAAAAAAGAAAAACATTAAGGAAATTTTGAGGTAAAAAATAGGCCTCAAAACAAAAAATGTACTATCAAATCAACTTTACAAGAATCAATCAAATTTTAGAGAATAACATCATATCCAATGATTGAGGTGGCATTGTTTGAGTTAAAATTAGTTACTTGTCAAATTCTAAATGATGGATAAAAATCCATACTTAACTATGCTCATAATGCTAATAATAGAAAAAATACTTTAGTACTCTTAAAATACTTTCACTTTTAAATATAAAAATATATTACTATTAAAAAACAAAACTAAAATTCAAAAATGAAAATTTGGGCATATAGTGATTATATTATAAAATGTCGCGTTATAGTATGTCATAATAACAAACTTTTGGGGATAGGTGAATATGTTATAAAGTTTCACATAATATTATCTGATAATAATATATGAGATAACAAGTTAGGTGATATGTTATAGTGTCATGTTATATTATAGTATAATAACATACTTTTGGGGATAGGTGAATATGTTCTAAAGTTTTACGTTATATATATTATAATAATATACATTATAACAAGTTACATGTTATGTTAACACATGTATAACCATAATTTGTTATAAAGTCCATATTAAGTTTTCTATTATAAAAAAATACATTAATAAATTGTGTAAGTTAATAAATGTATATATATATATATGGTGTTAAATTTACTTAATAAATAAAGATAAGAATTTTATTTTGAATATGTAAATGTATTTTATTATAAATTAAGAATTTTATATTGAATATGTAAATGTATTTTATAATAAATAAATATTAATGTGTATTATTTTATAAGTATAATTTTTAATTTATTTACAAAAGTTTAATTTAGGTTATTACATTTTATTTTATGTTATGAGTATTTTATTTTAGTATATTTATGTATTTAAAAGTACTCATGTTTTTAGTTATATCAAAGATGATTTTTTATTAATTTTATTTGTACACATATTTTCATTTTAACTTAACCATAGTTACATGAATTGTAGTAAAAGAGGTGAGTTGTAAATGTACATTTCCCACAAAATGACACTCACAATATTTTATTATATCCCCTATGAGACCCATTTTAGACCTCAAAATCTCCATAATGGTTCTATTATAAGGAAGATGATGGCTCCCTTGAAGAAGATGAATATAGCTCCGATGATGACAAATGAAATTATGTTCATGGCCTTAAGTGCAAAATCCATGACAGATCGAAAATCAAAACTAGAAGGAAACATTAATGGTGTGATTGATCTTGAAGGTTAACTTATTAATGCCTTAGAAGAAAATGACAATCTTAGAAGGAAGAATAAAAGACAAGTAAAAGAGGCTATGCTTCTCAAAATTTAGATACAAGAAGCAGAAAGGATGGAAGTAGTACAAAACCAACTTAAACAGAAGGAAGAGAACTGTGAGAGATTAAGGACATAAATAGTCTTCTTAAGGAAGGAATTAGAAAATATAAGTGATAAGCTACATAGGGATTTGAAGTTTGAGAATAGATTTCCAATGTTGGATAATGTTCTTAGTACTCAAAGACCTACATACATCAAAACCGGATTGGGTTATGATGGTAACCAAGAAGTGTCCATGGAAGATACAAGCATCCAATCACCAAGAAAGGAAGAAGCAAAACCAAGAGGCTATATTGATGCTCTTAATAGATTCTTAAATCATACAAGCAACAACAAAATAAAAAAATGAGAACCAACAAAGTCAACTTCAATACAAAATCAAAATAATTTCGAAAGATCTGCTCCTAAAAAGAAGTTTGCCAGATATCAAACTCTGTTTCTTGGGTATTGTTATTCTTGTAACAATTTTGGACACAAGGTTGTAGATTGCAAAGCTTATGAAATAAATGCTCAAGTAAAAGATAGAAGTGTCTACATGGCTCTCTACAATGTTGAGTGTTACAATTGCCACAATTATGGACACATGGCAAGAGATTGTCAAAGCATGTTAGGAACCCATGTCTTTACTTTGTTCGTATATTGTTGTTGGACGCATATGCTTTGTAAGATGTCACGTAGTATTTGTTGATCCATAGTTTGTGTTATTGTTGTTGGGCGCATATGCTTTCTAAGTCATCCGTAGTATTTGTTGACACATAGTATGTATTGGCCCATGGTTTTGACCCATAGTATTGGCGCCTAGACTTAGTATATAAGTGTTTGTTGAGGCCAATGAAGGACCGTGAATTTATTTGTATTGAGCTTGCTCAAAGGAGGTTTGTTGGTGTCCATTTTGTCACTATTTTTGATCATCAAATCTATTCTGAATGGCGTTAATTTCATTATTTTTGATATAATAAGTTATTCTTTCTGCCATTCAACCCATCAAACAGACCAGATATGCATGTATTCGGTTATCATATGAATTTTGGTCGAATCTCGTTATATTATGATTTATTAATGATTAAATTAACAATTCCAGTCATGAACGACATTTAGTTTTGATCCACAGGCTGCGATTTTTCAAGCAACCTTCCATTCAGACCGCGTGTTTATATTGCTTAAGCTCAGCCGTGTTCAGCTCGTCATTCAGCCTTGCATTCAACCCATGAAATCCATGGTTCGCATGTTTTGGGCCATTAAAGACAAGATCAGGCACATGGGTTCTGTTTGCCACACAAGGGTCATGGTTAATGAGCTTTGGTTCTGGAAGATTCGCCCCCAGGTATGCTAAAGTCGACAGCACACCATGCTTCCACGTTAACACTCTACACGCTAGTTCTCTCTTCCGTTCAGCCTGGAATCACGCACGCCCATTCACGTCGGTCTTCTGGAAGAGTTCGCCCGTGCACGCTCAGCTTGCCAACACAACGCTTCTCCCACGTCAATGCTCCAACAAACCTCTCCTCCGTTCGTTCAGTTTTCCAGCGCACTACCTCTCTGCCCACGTCAAAGGAAGATCGACACTGCAGCTGCCTCGTTAAGGAATTGGCCCCGTGAAGCCTGGTGTATGCTCCCTGTGTTGTCACGCATCACTTAAAGCAGCCAATTACAACCATAAACACCTCTGTTATTAGAGAGGTCGACTCTGATAAATAGATGCTTGTAGACAGAAACAGAGTTAGCCTTTAGTTGGCAAGGATCATCAGATTAGTAGATAGTTCGTAGAATTTGCAAGCAGATAGCAGACGTTTTGTAATTTTCTGAAGTTAATGGAAGTTCTAGTTTGCTGATATTATGAGTAGCTAATTAGTTCATTTTTCCATCTTTGATTGCTGGGAAGGGCCCCTCATCAATCGGAGGTTTTGTCTTTGTTTTCTGCATTTTCTTTTCTGCAAATAGTTAGTTTATTTTCCTGTATATGTAATTAATTCGTTTTCCTGTACATGATATTTCTTTCTTTTCTGTAATTTATATTGTGATGCTAACATAATTTG
The DNA here is from genome assembly GCA_027924585.1 of Larix kaempferi. NCBI lineage: Eukaryota > Viridiplantae > Streptophyta > Pinopsida > Pinales > Pinaceae > Larix > Larix kaempferi. The sequence continues at coordinate 42,744,397 of BSBM01001005.1, read as the reverse complement.
TGTTTACAGAATTAGTAAATGGTTGACCAACAGTATAGTTGATAGTTTCATTTCAATCTTTTATAATTAGATAGTTTGTTTTCTAATACTCTGCAATTAGATAGGACTTAGTTAGTTATTGTTTCCAACTTAGTTCTGATTAGAATTAGTTTAGTTAGCTTCTCCTATGTAGCTGTAGGTTAATTCTCTTCTCTCATCCCAATCTTGCTTTAGTATAGAATAGGAATAGCTTATCTCTCCAACAATGATTAGAATAGGTTGCTTTCTATTATCTTAGCTTCTCAACAAGTCTTCTCACTGATTTCTTTGCATTGTAGATTCATCTGCATTTGCCAGCTGACGTTAAGATCATCAAAACTACTCTTTTTCTTAGTTTAATTCGTTTTCCTCCATTCAGATTGTCGTTCGGACTTTTACTCTTTCTGCACTGTTTTATGCTTATTTCGAATTTAGTTTCTTAGTTTTCTTAATTGTAATCTTTCCTGCTTTTAATTAGTATTCTTATCCATAATTAGGCCCTTGTTTTACATTCCATAAAGTTTTAATTAAAGTCTTGTTATCATTCTTAGTTTGCTTTAACTGTCTTTTAAATTATGTCTTTCATACTTAATTTGCTAACATGTTGTTGTTTCAGAATTTATCAGTATTATTCCTAGTCTAGTTTATTGCATGCTCTTAAGACTTGGTTAGAATAGAGTTAATAATTTCATTATTCCAATATTCTAGTTTTGATAATTTCCTTCATTAAGATTATGATCAGTTTCTTATTTAGATAAATAATGAAGATGTTCATGAAATAGGATTTGGATTTGGAAATTAATATCTTTATCAAGTTTTCTACTTGCTTCTATATAAATATCTTTATCAAGTTTTCTACTTGCTTCCAAATCAAGTTCAGAAGTAAATATCTTTATTAAGTTTTCTACTTGCTTCTAGTTTTCATTAGTTTTATATTATTATTCTACTCATGGATAGTAGATAGATCAGAATGTTTAAAGTTAACTGTAATTTGTCTCTTTGTAGTTTACATCTCTTTGTTGAAGTTAGATTAGATTTACTTCCATTTTGTTTTGCTATTACATTTGAAAGCCATTACGATACATTCACTCCAGTTCTTGTTACATGGGAATAGATGTTTTTCTTGAATTAGTTGTTGAAATTATTTCATAATTTGTAATTTGCTTTGATTAGCATAGCTTTTTGCTTATGTAATTTATTATGAAATTAATCCATTTCATAGATAGGTCTCTAATTTATTTACAGTTGTTTTCTAATTCTTAGATAGAATCTAAAATTGTATAGTTTCCATTTTCATAGTTCATAGTTTGCTTTTCAATCAGTTTCTATTATTTAATTATAAGATAGAGTAGTATGAATTGATAGTATTCTAGTTTATCTGTTTAACTAAGTTTGATTTAGTTCTTTTTATTGTTTTGCCGAAGTTTGACTTGGTTTTTCATTTTGAAAGATCTTTCGATCTTTTCTTTATTAAATATTTTTAAGGTCTGACACGCCGAAAATATTAGGTTCCATTCTGCCTTAGCATATGCTTTGCCTCAACTCTAAGATTACCAACCCCGGTCGATAATTAAATATTAGGTGTTTTCTTTGAGATAGCTCACACCCAACATTTTGGCGCCATTGTCGGGGGGTTGTAGAAGATAGTCAGAATTCAGTCATAGATAAGTAAAACTCCTTTTTAATTTTATTCTTTCCTTTGAAAATAGGCTGATGGTGGGTGAGCGGTAAGACGAGAGGTAAGAACCTGCGCATCTGTTATAACAGGCATCCCCAAAACCCATCAATAACAGTTATGCAGTTATAACTTATTTCAGTTATAATATGTTTTCATGAATAGGTCTAGAGATTCACAAGGTAGATTTATTAAAACTAGTTCCCTTACTAAAATTCCCAATAAAATTCCTACTAACCTATACGGGGGGCGTGCCACCCCAACTACTAACTTAACAAAAAGGTATCGGAAGACACCTAAAGGGGATAGTCCTACTTGGAAAGCAAATGAAATCCTTTCTGGAAATCAATTAGGGGAAAACATAGGGACATCGGAACAGTCTGTTCATAAAGAAATTCCACTTGAAGAGCCTCAAGCTCATATTGAGACTGAACTCGGACAAGAGGAAACTCAAAAGGATAAAACTTCAGGACCTCTCAACTCTCTATTAGTCCAAAAATCCAAAGACACTACTTTTTCAATAGTAGGTGATCCAAATTTGGTATATTTTTTCGATCCTGCACAAGTAGACACTCTTTTTGAAAGTTCTATGAACATAGTTATCTCACAGATTGATACAACAACAGTGGTACCTCCAAAATTGGATTCCCACGTAGCTGATAATTCTCCTCCTAAAAAGCAGAATACCGTTCCTGAAACAGAACATTGGGACATCCCATATTCACCAAGAAAGGAGCCACCTAGATTTTCTCTCTTTGGCAATCGAATCTTCATGGGGGATGAAAATGAAGATCGTGTTCGACAAGATGAAGAAGATGGAGAAGTTAGAACTGAATGTACCTTTGGGTTCCATATCTTAGACACTGCACAAGATGTTACTATGAGAAACATCCCTCCCTCCTCACTACCAATCTTTTATGGGAAGAGTAGTGAGGATCCAAACACATTCTTATTTGAGTTTGACATTTTGTGTAGGAGTTATAATTACCTACAAGATGGCCAAAAACTAAAACTCTTTCCTGCCACATTAAAACATTCTTCTCTTCGATGGCTCATGGGATTAGGAGAATCTAGTATTAGAACTTGGGAAGACATGAAGAATGCATTTCTTCGAAAATATCAGGATTACTGTAGACCTAAGGACTCTCACAATGATATTTTTAAAATTCAACAACTTGAAGACGATAGCTTAGAAGACTATCTCGAGAGATTTAACTATGTGTTACATAAATCCAAGTATAGTGATCTTCGAGAAGATGCAGTAAGAACACTCTTCCTAAAATGAATCTCAGAAGAATTCTTAGATAACCTTAATCTCATGGCAGCAGGAGACATTTCTCATAAGTATTTTACAGATATTTGTGAACTATGTAGGAATTTCTCTAGGAGCAAAGGGAAAGGTGGGAGACACTTTCGAGAATCTTATGCTAGGAATCCCAAAGGAAACACATCCGGTCCTGGTGGAGTTACAAGGGTAGAGTTGGGAAACCTATTGGAAAATTTTAAAACATATATTTTAGGAGCCATGGGTTCTGAATTAGATGCACTACAAGCTAAAAAGAGACAAGATGAAGAGCGTACAACAATGAGTGTTTTCTGTCCTAGGTGTAGAACTAAACATCCTCAACAAGAATGTCCATTAAATAATATTTCAGTCTGTCACCTATGTACAAAAGAACATCCAACTAATGATTGTCCATCGTTGCCTGGATTACAAGCTGTATACAAGAGTGGAAATTTTGGTGAAATACCTAGGAGGCCTTGGCAACCTAGAGATCAACCATCGTATCAAGATTCACCACAAATTCCACCATATTACTATCCTTATCAACCTCCTCAACAATGGAATACTTCAGGTTGGAAAAATTGGCCACCGCAGTACCCTCCTCAGAATGCTCAACAACAACAATGGCCACATGGATGGAGAGGGAAAGCTTATGCTCAAACACCTCCTCCTATGCCTAACTATCCTTACCCACCTAATATTCAACAAATTCCGCCTGGATTTGTACCTCCTTCACTACCCCCTATCCCGAATCAACCTCACCATTTCCAGAACATGAATCCTCCAAGACCCACAATATTACCTGCACAACCGATACCGAATCCTAACAACAAACCAACCCAAGCTCTTAACAACATTGGGTTGTTACCTCTTCCATCATATGTCATTTCGACCGCACCAATACATGAGATACAACTGCGGTCTGGAAGAGTTTTGCAAGATAAGCCCAAGTCATCAGTTGTTATGTAAGAAGAGAATGAAGAAGACATACCTAGTGAAGTTTTGAATGATGCCATTCTTGAATATGTGGTTATTTCTAGATCTTCAACACACAACCATCCACACAAAGAAGTAATTCCAAGGGAAAAATCACCTCCATATCCAGAGCGTCTAGTAATAGAAAAACATGTAACTTATCCAGAGTATGATATCATTAATGAATTGAAAAATATTTGCATTAAGATCCCTTTGTTACAAGCCATTAAGGATATCCCAATCTATAGTAAGGTAATAAAGGAACTCTATATTAAGAGACCAGGGAGGAAACAAAAAGACCCTTCGACGATGCATGTAATTGGAGAAATATCAGATTGCATAGCAAACCAACCTAGAATACCAAAGTATTCAAACCCGGGAAACCCCGTGGTGACTTCTATCATCAATAACACCGCCATAGGGAACACACTTATTGATCTAGGAGTTGCTATCAATTTGATGACTACCACAGTCTTAGAAACTCTCAATTTAGGACCATTCCTTCGCCCTACCCCAACAATGCTAGAATTAGCAGATCCCACTATGGTGCAACCAACTGGTATCTTAGATGACATCACTGTATCAGTAGCCTCTTGGGAATATCTCGTGGACTTCATGGTCATTGAATCAAAAGACCCCTCCAAAGGTCACCCTATTATTTTGGGAAGACCTTAGTTGGCTACTGCCAATGCATTTATAGGATGTAGGGATGGAGAGATGTTTATCTTTGATGGGTTATCTACAAGAAAACTAGCTTTATACCCACCAGCTCAACCGATAGTTGAGAACTTGTTTTGGTTAGATTGTCCTTTTGTAGATGAGAACTTGGAAGAACTTTCCCTTGTTAGTGATCTCTCTCGGGCACTTCAAGAGCAAAATATCGAGAATGTGTTGAACCAATTTATCTCTTCCACAACATGCGTAGATTTTCCTCAATCTTTTTCCCAATTTGACCAGGAGTCTTTGGAGACGAATTCCAAGAAAACATGAGCCTCTCAACATTTACAAGTACACCTTGTGTCTTCGCAATCGAAGAACACCTAGGATCCTATACCAATCCATGTGAGGTTAGTACTGACAAATTTCTACATACAAATATAGGTTTAGATGAAAGTCAGCAAAAACAATTACTAAAAGTTCTCAAGAGTAAAATTGGAGCATTTGCATGGGAGTATACCGATATGAAAGGTATACACCCAGATACCTGTATCCATCACATTTACACAGACTCGAACATACCTCCTTTTAGGCAGCCCCAGAGAAGAATGAACCCAGCCCTAAAGTATAACACTGGATTCATTTACCCAATTTCCAACAGTAAATGGGTTTCTCCTCTGGTGGTAGTTCGAAAGAAAGTCATATCGAAATGGCGTATCTGTGTTGACTTTCGAGAACTGAACAAGGCCATTCTTAAGGACTACTTCCCTTTGCCTTTCATCGATCAGGTGTTAGACACCTTATCAGGGAAACACTATTTTTCATTCCTTGATGGGTACAGTGGATACAATCAAATATTGATAGCACATGAGGATCAGGACAAGACAACCTTTACTTGCTCTTGGGGGACGTATGCCTACCGAGTGTTACCATTTGGCCTATGTAATGCACCTGCTACTTTCCAGCGTGCAGTTCTAGGAATCTTTGTTGATCTCATACACGACTGTGTAGAGGTTTATATGGATGATTTTATAGTTTATGGTATTACTTTCCAGGAATCCCTTGATAACCTCGAAACAGTTCTTATTCGATGCCAAGAAATGAACTTAGCTCTTAGTTATGAAAAATGTAAAATGCTACTGATCGAGGGCATAGTCTTGGGACATCATGTCTCTCTTCAAGGTATCAAGGTGGATCCTGCCAAGATCGAAATAATTGTTAATCTTCCTCCTCCAAAAACTCCGAAGGAAGTAAGAAGTTTTCTTGGCCATGCCGGCTATTATAGACGTTTCATTGAAAATTTCACTAAAATAGCCGCACCTATGTTCTAACTACTCATGAAAGACACATAATTTCAATGGATTGAACCGTGTCAACAAGCCTTCGAAACTCTGAAGGCCAAGCTATCAGTGGCACCAATACCTAGGGGCCCAAATTGGTCCCTTCCTTTCCATATATCCACTGATGCTTACGACACAGACATAAGGGAAGTTTTAGGTCAAAAAGAGGGACAAACATCACATGCCATCTACTTTGCTAGTAAAAATTTGACTCCTGCAGAATCAAAGTACACTGTTACTGGAAAAGAGTTTCTAGCAGTAGTCTACTCCATCAACAAGTTTCGTCATTATATCACAGGATATGAAATTTTTATACACAATGACCACTCCGCCATCAGGTTTTTGATGAATAAACCTATCACCAATGGCAGAGTGACTCGGTGGCTTCTTTTGTTACAAGAATTCAACATCACCATTGTTGATCGTCTCAGTAGAAAGAATGTAGCAGCTAATTTTCTCTCTTGAATTCAAATTGACAATAATGCTATCCCTGTCGATGATAGCTTCCCAGATGAACATTTGTTCGCTGTATCTGTTCGAACCCCATGGTTTGTAGATATAGCCTATTATTTAGCAACTGGAAACTACCTAACCATCTCTCCCCACCTGAGAAACGTAGGATCATAATTCAAAGTTCCAATTATTCTTGGGTAGATAATGATCTCTTTCGTACTGGTCCTGATCTTATTATTAGACGATGCGTACGAGATGATGAGATGGCAGAGATCCTTCATGGATGTCATGGTGGACCCTGCGGTGGGCATTTTTTTGATAAAAGGATAACATACAAAGTATTGCACTCTAGGTATTATTGGCCAAGCATCTTCAAAGATGCTGCCAAATATGTCAAGGGATGTGACAGTTGCCAAAGAATGGGTAGACCTACACCATCCTATGAGATGCCTTTACAACCCCAAGTTATGATTGAGCCATTTGAAAAATGGGCTCTAGATTTCGTTGGACCAATTTCCCTTATGTCTCGCAAGAAGAAGTACATCCTAGTCTGTACAAATTATGTCACCAAATGGGTAGAAGCTAAAGCTTTATTCCGAGCCACAGAGAAATCTGTGGTGGAATTCATTTATGAAGAAATATTTACCCGATTCGGTGTACCTAGGAAAATTGTAACCGATCAAGGATCTCAGTTTACCTCCAAATTAATGAAAGAGATTACTGAAAAATATGGTATTAGACATTGTAAATCTTCATCATATCACCCACACGCCAATGGTCAGGTGGAATCCACCAACAAAGTATTAGAAGCCATCCTGACTAAGACTATCCAGTTACACCACAAAGACTGGGCAGATAGGCTTCCTCAAGCTCTGTGGGCTTATAGAATAACTTGGAGGAACACCACTGGTCACACACCTTATGAACTCGTTTATGGTAAACAAGTTCTTCTACCCATCGAATTTCAAGTCAAAACCTTTCGTATGGCTGCACAATTAGGGATGAACTTAGAAAAAGCATAGAGTCAACGAATGCTGTAGATAAATGAATTAGACGAGATTAGGTAAGATGCTATTCAATGTACAATCTTAATACAAAACCAACACAAAAAGTGGCATGATAGATACATTAAACAAAAACAATTCAAAACTTTAGACTGGGCACTACATTTTGATTCAAGATACAAAAATTTTAAAGGTAAATTAACTACTCGTTGGATGGGTCCATATGAAATTGTCACTGCCTTTGATAATGGATTTGTTAGAATTAAGACAATTGATGATTCACAAATTTCTTTTGTTGTAAACGGACACAGACTTAAACTTTATCATCAACCAATATCTAAACAAGATTTTGTGTAGAATGCCTTGCAACAGGAAGAAATGGAACCGGTAGAAGAGGAAGTCATTCCTCCTCCTCCTAGTTCTTGAATCATTTTGGGTTATCTTCTTTTGTATATATGTAAATATGTTTTTGATTTTCAATAATAATGAGTCGTTTCTAACAACTGATTACATTCTTTTTACAGGAAATCTATTATGAGCAGTTTGTAAAATATTGTCAACAAAATAGGAACTCTTTTTCCTTTCGTTAATTTAGAAAATTTTACATAACTTGTTTTGTACATATGCTTTGTTTTGAATAAAATTTGAATCATCTGACAAGTGGTTTTGCAGCTTAATCATAAGAACCCTATCTTTTTCAGGTCATGTGATATTATGCGAAAAGGGAAGTGCTCTAAAAATAAATACTTATAGTTCTCCCTCTCTTTTGGTTACTGCTAAAATTGAAAATTTATAGTGAAAGGATAAAGCATTCTTGATATCATTTATAACCACTTTCTTTTATGATTATGTATATGGTATTTGATTCAGACATGCACACTTCTGATTTATCATTAGAACAATTGTTTAAAAGACCTACTTCAATTATTATGATCTCCACAAAACTCTATCTTACACCTATGGATTGCTAGTTCATCCTTGACTCATTATCAAATTTTTTCTCTAAAACACCTTTAAAAGGTAGCCTAAAAGTGGGTGATATTTTCTATTTTGTGGGGAACATTACTGACCTTTTATGAAGAAGATAGACTGTGAAGTCAAAGAACAGCTTTAGGTTATTGTCTTTTGGCATGATCTATAATTTAGGCCATTATAAATAAATTTACTCATAAGATTTGTGCTAAAATTTTGAATTATGTGTTTAACAGGCTTAGTACACTCTAGTGCCAACCGAATTCCTTACAAAAAAAATGATATATATATCATTATACGAAGCAAACCCACCGGGGTACTGAACAGGCTTGCTAGTAGCAGGTCCATGCTAAGTAAAATCTTAAACAAGGAAGCTTGGTAAATGCAAGTAAACCCGTCGGGGTACTGAACAGGCTCGCTGGCAGTGGGGCTATGCTTGCATGGTACCAAGATAAACCCGCCAGGGTACTGAACAAGCCTGCTGGTAGCGGGTCAATATCGGGTAAAAGAGGTTTGGTTAATGCATGGCTATTCACATAACTCATAAAAAACCTGAGTATACAAACACATGTTTAGGTCGATTATGTATACTGTCATTAGATAATGGCTGTAAGTTGGACCTGGACCCTGTCATGTAATTCAAACAATACCTAGGATATGATTACCCTAGAAATGGAACCCATAATTATAGTAGATCTCACAAATTTTATGGTGAACCTTATTTATATTCTTTGGATGACAAGATATCTTTACAATGAGTCATGGACGACTAGTTTTCTTATGGCATTTTTCACATCTCTTACACTATTATTCTTCATATGGTCTTTTAAGCACTGTTGTATTCTTTTTGATGAATGTACATATCTGAATCATCTACATTTAATAGTTAATGTTTCATTTCCTTATGAAAATTATCACAATATTTTAAAAAAATCTATTTGTAAGATTTTCAATTGAAATTTTTTAATTTTAATCGTTTTCTCTTTGATGGCTTGAGGACACGCCATATTTTTGGTTTGGGGGGAAGATTAGAATTGCTCTTACTCTCTGAATATTTATGAATTTTTTATTTATCTTTGATACAATGATAGGTCTTTTCAGGTTAATGCAAAAATAAGAAGAAAATTGATCTAATCAAGAACAAAAAGAGGAACGCAACTAAAAGATACAGAAAATCAAAGTTTACAACATCTTTTGTGCACTAACAACTTTAGAAATTCTCTGCAAAATCAGCTTTGGTCAGCATCAACAATAAGATCTTGTATAAATAAAAGTTTGTACGAAGGATTGAATGACGATCCGAATGAGGCAAATAAACAACGTTCTGAATGGAGTGCTGAATGAAACCATAGCCTATAAAAGCTTTATTATAATATGCCAAGATGTTCTAATTTGAATATTATTGATAAGTTTTATTGGCTAATAATGACAGGGATTAACCAAATGTCGATTTAACACATGGCTTCGTTCTCTTATCCATCTCGCCTCCATTAAACGAATGGATTATGCATCATTGTGAATCATTGCATGATTTCCATTCAGTCTTACTTATCTTGTTGTGCAACGTGCCACCATATCAATCAAATCATGATCTCTCATGTGCAATCTATTTTCATTACGTGAATTACATTCAACCTGTCCAAAGCTCAACTTTGGACATGGTTGAAGATTTTCTAAACCACATGTATTCATTGGATTCACACACCTCTACGTTGACACTTAACTTAAGATCTTTGAATGATAGGTGCGATCTTTTCAAGCATGCCAAGCTTTCGTCCATTGTCATTCAAACAATCAAATGGACCTTAGTTTAAACTGGTGATCGCGTTAATTTCACCTCAGTCCGTTTCTCTCCATCTTTTTGCTGAGCTGTGTCCTCTGCAAATCCTTGCACCTCTCGTATCCATTTTGCATTCCCTGTCCTCTATCAACAATGCCAATGCGTTACGAGCCTGGTACCTACTAGGACCTCCTTCGCATTTCTGAGTTTAAAGCTTGCCGTGAAGTGTTTTTGCGAGTAGGTTGGGAACAATTTATCCGCCTTCTCCAAGACCACGACCACAAGATTTCATTTCTGTTCGCTAAAATTTTTGATGGCAAGACGGCCAAGGTTGGCCATCTTGTTTTCTCCATGACAGAAGAGTCAATAGCATCAGATACCAAGTTTCCGAGGGAAGGTGCCCGATGGCATAAGCATCTTTTCCTTCCATGAAAGGATCATGAATTTTCCCTGAAGACTGATTTTCAACACGTTCCTGGTAGCAAAGGTTTTCACAGAGAATGGATCAAGTCAGAGTACTTAGATCCTCTGACTGTTATCATCCCACTTAATCACTTGTGAGGGTAAGTTCACTGTCTTGAAAGCTTGCCATTTCAGGTTGTTAGCTCATTTGGTCAACAATTAGACTCTCAATTTCCCATTTTCTTTTCTAAAAAGTTTGGAGAAGATGTCTACCTAAGTCAGGAAAAATAAAGTTAACCCTTCTGTCAACTTGTATCACCATTGTCTTATTAAGCTTCTGATCATCCATTAGTTAGAAAAGAGAGGACAAACTTGGGATCATTTTGTTTTGAGATACTGAACCCTCATTTATCTACTGTCAAACCTTCCTCTTCTCAAGAACATCATCATACCCAAGCTTAACCAAACGCTAAACGTGTACGATTTGATGAGGATCCCTTAGGTGATGATCACCTTGTCCATTCATCACCTTCTCCTGAACTTACCCTTGGTGACCCTACTTCGGAACCTCCACTCTTTTCAGATCCCACTAATTCCACAAGAACGAATTGTGACCAGTCCGTCAACAAGTCTGTCATTCAGACTGCCATTTAGCCATCACGTTCAAATGTCCAGTCAGACGACCATACTCTTGAAACACCCCTCCTCACATTAGCCAACATGTCTGCTCGAATGAGTGAAGCCTCTGCTGCTGAAAGTCCTCCTGCACACAACCAAGATACAATTCTTGAAGGTCATACTGTTGAGTGAAAAACATTTTCAAAAGAGTTGAGTCCCCCAAAGAACCCTGAACATTATAAAGAACATCTCATTCTGGCTCAACAGGAGATGGATAAGTTGATCCAAGTGATAGCACGGTTGACAGACCAGAATCAAAGCTATGTGGAAACAATTTTTGAGCTTCATGAAGAAAACAAGGCACTGCGTACACAAGTAAAAGACATTGAATGCTTGGTTAACGCCAGAGCAGCATCCCATACTGCCCTGAGGATGAGATATAATTCATTAAAGGACCAATTCAAGAAGCTCGAGGCCGAATCTATATCTTCATCATCCCAGTCGAAGGCCGCTGCTGCCGCAGCTTAGCCTTCTTCCTAATTTCTCTCTGTTTTGCTCAGTGGGACCTGGCATATCTCCGGTTTGGGGGAATGTTGGTGTCCATTTTGTCACTATTTTTGATCATTAAATCTATTTTGAATGGCATTAATTTCATTAATTTTGATGTAATAAGTAATTCTTTCCGCCATTCAGCCCATCAAACAGACTAGGTATGCATGTATTCATTTATTATATTAATTTTGGTCGAATCTCGTTATATAATGATTTATTAATGATTAAATTAACAATTTCAGTCATGCATGGCATTTAGTTTTGATCTACAGGCTGTGATTTTTCAAACGACCTTCCATTCAGACCAAGTGTTTATATTGCTTATGCTCAACCGTGTTCAGCTCGTCATTCAGCCTTGCATTCAGCTTGCGAAATCCACGGTTCGCATGTTTTGGGCCATTAAAGACAAGATCGGGCACGTGGGTTCTGTTTTCCACGCAAGGGTCATGGTTAATGAGCTCTGGTTCTGGAAGATTCGCCCCCAGGCCTGCTAAACTCAACAACACACCATGCTTCCACGTCAACACTCTACACGCTAGTTCTCTCATCCGTTCAGCCTGGAATCACACATGCACATTCACGTCGGTGTTCTGGAAGAGTTCAACTATCCATGCTCAGCCGGCCAACACAATGCTTTGCCCACGTCAATGCTCCAATAGCCCTCTCCCTCGTTCGTTCAATTCGCCAGCGCACTACCTCTCTACCCACGTCAAAGGAAGATCGACGCTGCAGCTACGTCGTTAAGGAATCGACCCCATGAAGCCTGGTGTATGCTCCGTGCGTTGTCATGCATCAATTAAGGTAGCCATTTACAACCATAAACACCTCTGTTATTAGAGAGGTCGACTCTGTCTACCATCTCATCCATTGCAAATGTATAAATAGACGCTTGTAGACAGAAATAGAGTTAGTGTTTAGTTGGCAAGGATCATCATATTAGTAGATAGTTCGTAGAATTTGCAAGCAGATAGCAGACGTTTTGTAATTTTTTGAAGTTAATGGAAGTTCCAGTTTGTTGATATTCTGAGTAGCTAATCAGTTCATTTTTCCATCTCTGATTGCTGGGAATGGCCCCTCATCAACTGGAGGTTTTGTCTTTGTTTTCTACATTTTCTTTTCTGCAAATAGTTAGTTTATTTTCCTGTATATGTATTTAATTTGTTTTCCTGTACATGATATTTATTTCTTTTCTGTAATTTATATTGTGTTTCTAACCTAATTTGTGTTTACAGAATTAACAAATGGTCGACCAATAGGATAGTTTTGATAGTTTCATTTCAATCTTTTATAATTAGATAGTTTGTTTTCTAATCCTCTGCAATTAGATAGGACTTAGTTAGTTATTGTTTCCAGCTTAGTTCTGATTAGAATTAGTTTAGTTAGCTTCTCCTCTGTAGCTGTAGGTTAATTCTCTTCTCTCATCCCAATCTTGCTTTAGTATAGAATAGGAATAACTTATCTCTCCAACAATGATTAGAATAGGTTGCTTTCTATTATCTTAGCTTCTCAACAAGTCTTCGCATTGATTTCTTTGCATTGTAGGTTCATCTGCATTCGCCAGTTGACGTTAAGATCATCAAAACTACTCTTTTCCTTAGTTTAATTCGTTTTCTCTTCATTTGGACTGTTGTTCGGACTGGCATTCAGATCGTCATTCGGAATTTTACTCTTTCTGCACTGTTTTATGCTTATTTCGGATTCAGTTTCTTAGTTTTTTTAATTGTAATCTTTCCTTCTTTTAATTAGTATTATTAACCATAATTAGGTCCTTGTTTTACATTCCATAAAGTTTTAATTAAAGTCTTGTTATCATTCTTAGTTTGCTTTAACTGTCTTTTAAATTATGTCTTTCATACTTAATTTGCTAACATGTTGTTTCAGAATTTATCAGTATTATTCCTAGCCTAGTTTATTACATGCTCTTAAGACTTAGTTAGAATAGAGTTAATAATTTCATTCTTCAAGTATTCTAGTTTTGATAATTTCCTTCATTAAGATTAGGATCAGTTTCTTATTTAGATAAATAATGAAGATGTTCATGAAATAGGATTTGGATTTGGAAATTAATATCTTTATCAAGTTTTCTACTTGCTTCTATGTAAATATCTTTATCAAGTTTTCTACTTGCTTCTATGTAAATATCTTTATCAAGTTTTCTACTTACTTCCAAATCAAGTTCAGAAGTAAATATCTTTATTAAGTTTTCTACTTGCTTCTAGTTTTCATTAGTTTTATATTATTATTCTGCTCATGGATAGTAGATAGATTAGAATGTTTAAAGTTAACTGTAATTTGTCTCTTTGTAGTTTACATCTCTTTGTTGAAGTTAGATTAGATTTACTTCCATTTTGTTTTGCTATTATATTTGAAAGCCATTACGATACATTCACTCCAGTTCCTGTTACATGGGAATAAATGTTTTTCTTGAATTAGTTGTTGAAATTATTTCATAATTTGTAATTTGCTTTGATTAGCATAGCTTTCTGCTTATGTAATTTATTATTAAATTAATCCATTTCATAGATAGGTCTAATTTATTTACAGTTGTTTTCTAATTCTTAGATAGAATATGAAATTGTATAGTTTCCATTTTCATAGTTCATAGTTTGCTTTTCAATAAGTTTCCATTATTTAATTATAAGATAGAGTAGTATCAATTGATATTATTCTAGTTTATCTGTTTAACTAAGTTTGATTTAGTTCTTTTTATTGTTTTTCTGAAGTTTGACCCGGTTTTTCATATTGAAAGATCTTTCGTCCTTTTCTTTATTAAATATTTTTAAGGTCTGACAAGCCAAAAATCTTAGGTTCCATTCTACCTTAGCATATACTTTACCCCAACTCTAAGATTACCAACCCCGGTCAATAATTAAATATTAGGTGTTTTCTTTGAGATAGCTCACACACCCAACAAGGTTTCCCCCTTGAAGTGGCCTGCGATCAATAAAAAACGATTCTGAGTTCTGTTATTTCTGCTATCTCGTGTATTTTCATTAATTAATTGTTGCAGGTTCTTCACATCTGGTATCAGAGCACTTTCTTGGGCTCGTTAGGTGGAATTTCTGCCAATTTTTTTTTTTGTGCATTTGTTGCAAGTTCGGATCTGGGAATAATCCCTATCCGCTTAACTGTGGGAAGTACTTGGGCATAAGTCCTAAAACTCATTGTGAGGAGTACCACAAGAACCCCGAAGTAGCTAGCCCATTGAGAGGACCTGCTAGCGAAAAGGGCAACGACCCCTACCTGATTGATTAGTTCCCACCCGTGAGGTAAACCAAGAGCTGTCGTTTGTGGCAAAGCGGTTATCGGTTTTACATGAGCCATGGAGTGAGGGGTACTGCTCCAATACGCAAGGCGTCAGACAACATTGGTGGCCGAATGAAACTCCTGAACTGTTAGGAAGCCGAGCATACCTGGGGTCCATATCTATTTTTTGCTGAACTGTTGCCGATCACTTCCACGTTGTTTCAGATCCAGTCGTTTCAGATCCAATCTGAAATACGTTCCAGATCCAGTCGTTTCAGATCTATTCTGAAAGTCATTCCAAATCCAGCCGTTTTCAATCCATTCAGAGCCGTTTCAGATCCATTCTGGAAAAAAAAAATAACAACGTTTTTTCGCCTATCTCCTTTGTTTTAATTCTGTTTCTCATGAAACTTCATTGACACCCCTGCAATCCCATTCTGCATATTTCATTCTTGAGGACCTTATCTCAAATTCCACTTCCCAAAATCAGAAATCCCACATTTATCTATTTTTAGGGTTTACCATAACTTCTTCGATATTCACCCAATCACCTTCAAATTTTGCCACCGTGTTTTCCCTATTTCTGCTTCTTTGTCCTTCTCTGACAAATTTTCCCATTCTTTCACCCCGCTTATGAAATCCTAATTTTCTGCTTCCCTGTCTTTTCGAAAGTGTCCAAAACCTAGTCAAACCCCAATTACCCATCATAGTTTTTCCCAAATCCAAATTTCTCTTTACTAAATAAGCTTCTGTTTGTGTTTTTCTACCCATCCCCCCCACAAAAAAAACTCCTTGTTATGGTTGTCACCCGCACAGGAGCAAAAACCATGGAGGAAACACTTGCAGCCATCCAAACCAAACTCCAGGATTTGGATGCAAAATTTCTCAGCCTGCATCTTGAGCATTCAACCATGAATAACAAACGACAGTCTGAGTTTTCATCAGACAATGTGTTCTCTTCTTCCAACAATTTTCGTGGTCTGAAGCTTGATTTTCCTCGCTTCAATGGTATTGATCCGACTGGCTAGATCTATCGTGCAGAACAATATTTCAGTTTGCCTAATACTTTTGATGTCAACAAAGTTCCACTTGCATCCTTTCATTTGGAACATGAAGCTCTTCAATGGTACCGCTGGTACATCAAGGCTCATGAAGAGCCAAAATGACCATATTTTTGCTATCTCCTTTTGCAACGATTTGGTCATAGTGCTTTTGATGAATTCACAGGAGCCCTCACTAAACTTCTCCAAATTGGCATTGTGACAGAGTTTGAGACAGAATTTGAGAAACTAGCCAATCACATCGAAGGATTGTCTGATGAATTCTACAGGAGTTGTTTTATCAGTGTTTTTAAGGATGAAATCCGCTCAGATGTTAAAATGTTATGTCCCAACACAATGATGGAAGCCTTGGGGATGGCTAAGTTGGTAGAAGACAAGATTGCATCCCAACAACGCTCTACACCCACTTTTGTTCCCTTCCGAAATATGGGTTCAAAACAACCTCCCATCCCGCTATCTCCTCGAGCAACTCCTATCAAGCATTTGTCTGAAACAGAGATGCAGGCACGCAGAGAAAAATGGCTTTGTTATAATTGTGATGAGAAATTCACTCAGGGACATAAATGTGTTCAACAAAAGCTCTATCTATTGGATGTGGATTCTCCGCCTGCCTCTGAAATTGGTGAAGAATCTCACGATACAATGGATGACCAGGTCGACATTCAGGAGCTACCTATTGAGCCCCCATCTCAGGAAGACCACCCAAAGATATCTCTCCATTCTTTAGCCGGAATCACCACCCCCCAAACAATGCGATTCAGGGGTTACTTCAAGAAGCTTCCTCTTACAATACTTTGTTAGGAACCCATGTCAACCCTTCTATTTACTTTGTTAGTATATTGTTGTTGGACGCATATGCTTTGTAAGTTGTCCCATAGTATTTGTTGATCCATAGTTTGTATTATAGTTGTTGGACGCATATGCTTTGTAAGTCATCCCGTAGTAATTGTTGATCCATATTTTGTATTGGCCCATGGTTTGTATTTACACATGGTATTGACCCATGGTATTGGCGCCTAGACTTAGTATATAAGTTTGTGTTGAGACCAATAAAGGTACCGTGAAGTTATTTGTATTGAGCTTGCTCAAAAGAGGTTGCCCCCTCGAAGTGGCTTGCGATCAATATAAAAGTGATTCTGAGTTCTATTATTTCTGCTATTTCGTGTGTTTTCATTAATCAATTATTGCAGGTTTTTCACATCTGGTATCAGAGCACTTTTTTGGGCTCGTTGGGTGGAATTTCTGCCAATTTTTTTTTTTTTTTTTTCGCATCTGTTGCAGCTTCGGATTTGGGAATAATCCCTATCCACTTAAATGTGGGAACTAATTGGGCATAAGCCCTAAAAATCATTATGAGGAGTACCACATGAACCCCAAATTAGCTGGCCCATTGAGAGGACCTGCCAGCGAAAAGGGCAGCGACCCCTACCTGATTGACTAGTTCCCACCCGTGAGGTAAACCAAGAGCTATCGTTTGTGGCAAAGCGGTTATCAGTTTTACATGAGCCGTGGAGTGAGGGGTATTGCCCCAATACGCAAGTCATCAGACAGCATTGGTGGCCAAGTGAAACCCCTGAACTGTTAGGAAGCCGCACATACCTAGGGTCCATATCTATTTTCAGCTGAACTGTTTCCAATCACTGCCACGCTGTTTCAGATCCAGCCGTTTTAGATCTATTTTGAAAGCCATTCTAGATCCAGCCGTTTTAGATCCATTATGAAACTCGTTCCAGATCTATTTCAGATCTAACCGTTTTCGATCCATTTGGCGCCGTTTCAGATCCCTCTGTTTCCGATCACTTCCACGTCATTGCAGATCTATCTGTTTCAGATCCCTTCCGTGCCGTAGCAGCTCCATTCTGAAAAAAAATAAAATAAAAAAATCAGTTTTTTCTCCATATCTCCCTTGTTTTCACTCCATTTCCCTTGAAACTTCCCTGGAATCCCTGTAATCCCATTCTGCATATTTCATTCATGAGGACCCTCTCCCAAATTCCACTTCCCAAAGCCCAAAATCCCACATTTGTCTATTTTTAGGGTTTGCTATAAATTCCTCAGATTTTACCCAATCACCTTCAAATTTTACTACATAGTTCTTTTCCTAATTCTGCTTCTTTGTCCCTCTTTGCCAAATTTTCTCATTTTTTCACCCCGCTTCTGAAATCCTCATTTTTTGCTTCCCTGTCCCTTCGACAGTGTCTAAAACCTAGTCAAACTCCAATTACCCATCCGAGTTTTTCCCAAATCCAAATTTTCCTTTACTAAACAAGCTTTAGTTTGTGTTTTTCTACCCATTCCCCCCCCCACCAAAAAAAAAACTCCTGGTTATGGTTGTCAACCGCGCAGGAGCAAAAACCATTGAGGAAGCACTTGCAGCCATCCAAACCAAACTCCAAGATCTGGATGAAAAATTTCTCAGCCTCCATCTTCAACATTCAACCATGAACAATAACTGACAACTCGAATCTTCTGCAGCCAATGGGTTCTCTTCTTGCAGCACTTTCCGTGGTCCGAAGCTTGAATTTCCTCGCTTCAATGGTACTGATCTGACTGGATGGATCTATCA
The DNA here is from genome assembly GCA_027924585.1 of Larix kaempferi. Classification (NCBI taxonomy): domain Eukaryota; kingdom Viridiplantae; phylum Streptophyta; class Pinopsida; order Pinales; family Pinaceae; genus Larix; species Larix kaempferi. The sequence goes on along the minus strand of BSBM01001005.1, from coordinate 42,725,793 downwards.
TGGAGAACAGTATTTCAGTTTGCATAATACTTTTGATGTCCAAAAAGTTCCACTTGCATCCTTTCATTTGGAACAAGAATTCCTTCAATGGTACCGTTGGTACATCAAGGCTCATGACGAGCCAAAATGGACAGATTTTTTGCCAACTCCTTTTGCAACGATTTGGTCCTAGTCCTTTTGATGACTTCACCGGAGCACTCACTAAACTTCTTCAAATTGGCACTGTGAGAGAGTATCAGACAGAATTTGAGAAACTAGCCAACCACACAGAAGGATTGTCTTATGACTTCTACATGAGTTGTTTTATCAGTGGTCTTAAGGATGAAATCCACCCAGAGGTCAAAATGTTCTATCCGAACACAATGATGGAAGCCCTGGGGTTGGATAATTTGGTACAAGACAAGATTGCTTCCCAACAACGCTCCAAACCCACTTTGGTTCCCTTCCAAAATATGGGTTCTCAATGACCTCCCATCCCGCCAGCTCCTTGACCAACTCCTATCAAGCATTTGTCCGAAACAGAGATGCAAGCACGCAGAGAAAAAGGGCTTTGTTATAATTGTGATGAAAAATTCACTCGGGGACATAGATGTGTTCAACAAAAGATTTTTCTCTTGGATGTGGATTCTTCGCCTACCTCTAAAGTTGGTGAAGAGGCTCGAGATACACCAGATGATCAGGTCGACATTCAGGAGTGGCCTATTGACCTTCCATCTCAAGATGACCACCTAGAGATATCTCTCCATGCTTTATCTGGCATCACCACCCCCCAAACAATGCTGGTCAGGGGTTACTTCAAGAAGCTTCTTCTTACAATACTCATTGATTTTGGCAGCACTCATAACTTCATTGACCCTCGGATAGCCAAACAGGCTGATTGTTTTGTCCATCCTTGCTCCAACTTTGAAGTCATGGTTGCCAATGGGGGCACCTTACCTTGCAAGGGGAAGTGTCACAATGTGCGTATCTCTGTGGAAGATTATAACCTGCGCTCTGACATGTTTTCCTTGTCCCTAGGCGGATGTGATGTGGTATTGGGCGTTCAATGGTTACACACACTTGGCCCCATCTTATGGGATTTTGCTGAACTTTGGATGTAGTTTTCAGTCAATGGGACAAAACAAAAATTTATGGGCTTACAACCAGAGTCTCTCAGCATCATCAGTTCACATCGCCTAGAAAATATCCTTAAGAAGAATTCACATGGTGTCATCGCTCAGCTCCATTCCATTCAGATGCAACCACCAATGGTCTCCACTACTTCCTTGGATAGATATGCAGGTGTCTTTGTTGCACCAGTGGGCTTGCCGCCTTCAAGAGACCTTTCCGGTAAGAATTTAGCCGCATCTACATCTCAGCAGAAAATGATGGTTATTTTGCATGCATTACAGAAGTGGCAGCCATCCCTATTAGGAAATTATTTATGCCTCAAGACTGATCTCCAGAGTCTGGAACATTTTCTGGAACAACGGGTCTCCTCACCAGTACACTGGAAATGGGTTATCCAACTCATGGGTTATGACTATGCGATAACTTACAAGAAGGGTAAGGATAATATGGTGGCAGATGCTCCTTCTCGCCAATTTGATGACCCAGTTTCTCTTACAGCTATTTCTTTGCTTGTTCCAAATTGGTTGCAATCTGTTCAACAGGGCTATCTCTTCTATGAACTCCATGCTTCTTCATCGGTAGGGCACTCTGGGTTCCTCAAAACCTATGACCGGGAACAATGTAACTTCTTTTGGCAGGGATTGAAAATGAAAATTCACCAGATGGTGGTTGAGTGTGATACTTTCTAGGTCAACAAGAGTGAAATGACACTCCTTTCGAGATTGCTCGAACCCTTTCCCATCCCTACACAGATGTGGACATCTATTTTTATGGATTTCCTAGAAGCGCTCCAGTGGTACAATACCACGTCTAAAAGGACACCATATGAAGCAGTTTATGGACAGGCACCGCCATTTATTCTTCCATACACACTCAACAGCTCCCCAATTTAGGCAATTGACTCGGTTCTTCGAAACTGTGATCAGATTCTTCTCATTCTGCAGGACAATCTTCACATGGCAAGAATTCGACTGAAACAACAAGCCGATCAACACAGTTTTGAGCACACTTTTCACGCAGCTAATATGGTCCTTCTTTGTCTACAGCCTTCCAAGCAATCCTCCCTGAAACTCAACAAGCGTCAGTGGGCCAGAATGCAACCTAAGGATGCTACAGGGGAACCACTCCTTCAGATTCTGCATCGATTTCCACATCTAAAGCTTTGAGGACAAAGATTTTTCTAAGGGAGAGGGGATGTTAGGAACCCATGTCAACCCTTCTATTTACTTTGTTAGTATATTGTTGTTAGATGCATATGCTTTGTAAGTCATCCCGTAGTATTTATTGATCCATAGTTTGTATTATTGTTGTTGGACGCATATGCTTTGTAAGTCGTCCCGTAGTAATTGTTGATCCATATTTTGTATTGGCCCATGGTTTGTATTGACACATGGTATGGGCGCCTAGACTTAGTATATAAGTTTGTGTTGAGACCAATAAAGGTACCGTGAAGTTATTTGTATTGAGCTTGCTCAAAGGAGGTTGCCCCCTCGAAGTGGCCTGCGGTCAATATAAAAGTGACTTCAAGTTCTATTATTTCTGCTATTTCGTGTGTTTTCATTAATCAATTATTGCAGGTTCTTCACATACTCATTGATTCTGGTAGCACTCATAACTTCATTGACCCTCGGATCGCCAAATAGGCTGATTGTTTTTTCCATCCTTGCTCCAACTTTGAAGTCATGGTTGCCAATGGGGGCACCTTACCTTGCAAGGGGAAGTGTCACAATGTATGTATCTCTCTGGAAGATTATAACCTGCGCTCTAACATGTTTTCCTTGTCCTTAGGTGGATGTGATGTGGTTTTGGGCGTTCAATGGTTACGCACTCTTGGCCCCATCTTATGGGATTTTGTTGCACTTTGGATGCAGTTTTCAGTCAATGGGAAACAACACAAATTATGGGCTTACAACCAGGGTCTCTCCGCATCATCAGTTCACATCGTTTGGAAAAGATCCTTAAGAAGAATTCACATGGTGTCATCGCTCAACTCCACTCCATTTCGATGCACCCACCAATGGTCTCCACTACTTCCTTGGATAGATATGCAGATGTATTTGATGAACCAGTGGGCTTATCTCCTTCAAGAGACATTTTTGGTAAGAATTTAGCCGCCTCTACATTTGCGAAGGAAATGCTGGTTATTTTGCATGCAATACAGACGTGGCAGCCATACCTATTCGGGAATTCTTTCTGCATCCAGACTGCTCACCATAGTCTGAAATATTTCCTGGAACAACGGGTCTCCTTACCCGCACAATTGAAATGGATTCTCCAACTCCTGGATTATGCCAATGAGATCACTTACATGAAGGGTCAAGGCAATTTGATGGCAGATGCTCCTTCTCGCACAATTGATGCCCCCGTTTCTCTTTCAACTATTTCTCTGTTTGTTCGAAATTGGTTGCAATCTGTTCAACAGGGCTATGTCTTCTCTGAACTCCATGCGTCTCCATTGGTTAGGCACTCCAGGTTCCTCCAAACGTATGAGAAGGCACAACATACCTTCTTTTGGAAGGGGATGAAAAGGACAATTCAACAGATGGTGGCTGAATATGATACCTTCCAGCTCCTTCCGAGATTGCTCGAACCTGTACCCATCCTTCCGCGGATTTGACCAGATATGTCTCTGGAATTCATTGAAGGGATCCCTACATCTGGAGGGTAGGATGACATTACCAATAAATGTTTGGAAACTTATCTTCGTTGCTTCACCTTCGAACAACAACCTCCGTGGGCGAAGTAGCTCCCTCTAGCTGAATGGTGGTACCCTACTGCATCTAAAATTACTCCATATGAAGCAATCTATGGTTAGGCACCGCCATTTCTTCTTCCATACACCCTCAACAGTGCACCAATACAGGCAATTGACACGGTTCTTCAAAACCGCGATCATATTCTTCGCATTTTGCAGGACACTCTTCACATGGCCATAATTCGAATGAAACAACAAGCTGATCAACACCATTCAGAGAGCACTTTTCAAGCAGTTGATATGGTTTTTCTTTGTCTATAGCCTTCCAAGCAATCCTCCCTGACACTCAAAGGGCGTCCGCTTATCTCTCGCTCTATCATCGAGGTATTCATTTAGTGGCACGACATGCAACCAGAGGCTACTACATAGGCACCACTCCTTCATATTCAGCGTCAATTTCCACATCTAAAGCTTTGAGGACAAAGCTTTTTCTAAGGGAGAGGGGATGTCAGGAACCCATGTCTTTACTTTGTTAGTATATTGTTGTTGGACGCATATGCTTTGTAAGACATCACGTAGTATTTGTTGATCCATAGTTTGTGTTATTGTTGTTGGGCACATATGCTTTGTAAGTCGTCCGTAGTATTTGTTGACCCATAGTTTTACTGGCCCATGGTTTTGACCCATAGTATTGGCACCTAGACTTAGTATATAAGTGTGTGTTGAGGCCAATGAAGGACCGTGAAGTTATTTATATTGAGCTTGCTCAAAGGAGGTTGCCCCCTCGAAGTGGCCTACGATCAATAAAAACGATTATGAGTTCTGTTATTTCTGCTATCTCGTGTATTTTCATTAATTAATTGTTGCAGGTTCTTCACAAAGCAACATGGAAAGATACCCTAGACAAGAAACTACAAAAGTTTGGAGGAGAAAGCAAAAAGAAGAAGATCAAGAGAATGGAGAATTATCGGATGACATACCCATAGGAGTAGTAGAATTGAGTAACAATACAAATGAAGGTGATGGTTTTAAAGAAGTTGATCTTGTTGCAGAGCAACATCGGATATTTTTCTAAACCATTTGACATGGAGACTCCTAGTAACATGGATAATGTTGATGGGGAGTCTAGGCAGTAGACAAAGAAAGGCCCAATCAAGGGGGAGCAACAGAGGTCTAGGATAGAAGGTCTAATTCTGGATGAACCTTCTCTCCAAAATAAAAACTTCTATCCTAGATGTTAATAAAGTTATAGAAGTCAAATCATTAATAACGTTATAGAAATCAAATCATTCATATCAATGATTGAGTAAGAAAACATGTTTAACAATTACATCAAATCATTCATATCAATGATTAAGTAAGACAATTTGTTAAACCATTCATTTTTTAAGGTCAACCCGCTCAATCATAAGGAACTTGTTACCATTTGAACCCACTATATAAATCATAAGGAACTTGTTACCAAGCAATTATATATATATAAGGACTTCTATCCAAAATAAAAACTTCTATCCTAGCTGTTAATAAAGTTATAGAAATCAAATCATTAATAACGGCATAAAAATCAAATCATTCATATTAGTGATTGAGTAAGACAATATGTTTAACAATTACATCAAGTCATGAATAATATTATAGAAATCAAATCATTCATATCAATGATTAAGTAAGACAGTCTATTAAACCATTCATTTTTTTAGGTCAACCCGCTCAATCTTAAGGAACTTGTTACCATTTGAACCCAGTTTATAATTTATAAAGAACTTGTTACCAAGCAATTTTATATATAAGAACACCATCTTAAATCCATATTAATTTGAAATAATATCTTTTAAATATTTGAATATTTCTGTTTTCTTATATTGGTTATATATTACTCATTCTTATAATATATGTAAATTCGATAATAAAATTATATTCACTTTCGTGTAACTTATTTTTTAACAATTTTATCTCTTCTTTACGATATCCAACTGAAATTCTATCATCTAAATCCAACCAAGTAATAATGGTGGCCAATGGATAAGGGTACTTGTGACTAAAATCAAGGATCGTTGGCACAATATGATGTTTCAACTTCAAAGTAATCATCGATACTTGGCACAATATGACGATTCAACTTCAAAAGAATCAAGGATCATTAGAACAATATGATCCACCTCAAAATACTCATGTAAACCAAGACAAATCTACCAACTATCTTCCATATAATTAAAACCATGATTTTTTTATAATATTTACAGGGCAATGTAATTCCTTGCTGTTGTTTAAAATGGCCAATGTTTGTTTCCGCAGAAGACTCAGTGATTGAAAATTAATAGCAATATAATCTTAATAATTATAAAATGAAATGAAATATATCCATTCATCAATGCAGACACCCCCCTATAACGTATTTCATACCTAGAATTATGAAAACATTACATTGTTGTCAAGATACTGGATAATTTAGTGGCTTCTAGAAGTATGGGCTTACAATTGGCATCAACCTACGAGTCTCCTTTCCCAGGGATCAACATATACTCATAAGCTACAATTGAACCTAGTATCAAAAAAGATCCTGCTAGGGAAGGACCAATGTGAATTTAGTAAGTTGATAGAGCCGCAGAAGGATCCTTTTACTTTGTAATTACTTACACAGTTACACTGACGGATCTGGTTGGTTGCTTTAAAAGCATATAGATTTTTCCAATTTAAATTTAGTTTTTATATAGTAATAGTAAATAAATCTGAAATCTGAATCGTATCCAAGTTTGGGCAAAGTATGCTCCCCTTGGTTTGGCTCGAGAGACAGAGCAAGTATCTAAAACCATCTTCTATTAGAGAAAACTCCGTACCATTATTCCATAAGTCTGCTCTACACATTGAGAACTTTTTATAGACATTTTAAAAAACTGTAGGCGCCAACTTCCATGGCTCTTCAAGTTTGATTGAACATTCACAAGGTAATGAATGGAAACAACAAACATGTGTCCTTGCACAGAGCCAAACTATATTTCTAAAAACAATTTAAGTATTCACCACTGTACTTAATTGAAAGGATTAGAATGGGATCACAGGTAGAAGGGAATTAGCCAAATGCCCACAGCCCAATAATATTGATAGCAATAACAACAAATTTAGAGATCGTAAAAGCTGAAATTGCAAACTTCTTGCCCCACTTAGAACGATAAAAGCAACTGAAAGTGGCAAGTGGTTAAAAAAACTGCAAGTCAATGTATCCGAGGAGAAGCAAAAAAAAAATGTTGATGCAAGAAGAAGATCTACATTAAAAAAGTATGGAATGAAAACCAATCATCTTGGGCGCGGATGATCTAAATCTGGCATCTTGCAAATCAAGAAATATGCAAAAATTGTGATCATGTTCATCCATTTCTAATAGGAATATAAACTCATTAACCGTGTTATAAAATTCTGACTTCAAACCGGAGCTTGTGCAGGCTCGTACATTGCTCCATTTCAAAGGAAGAAGGAAGACGTCTCGTAACTCAAAATTGGAAGGGCACGGATCGAAAGTTGAAGGTGAAATTGCCTTATAGAAACATAAATCAGGCAGAGAGGAAAGAAAACACGCACTCAAAAATCAAAGCATAGTTATATGAGACTGTTCACCTCTCAGTTCGCCTAGCCTATTGGCCGTTGAAGGAAAGCGTTGAATGGAAATTCTGTACTCTGGCCGAACGAAAACACTCTCGATTTTAACCCCTTCTTATTCACAAAATGCATTAAACCCACCGCCAGTTAAGTATGGATTCACCGCAGACTACCTCCACTCATTGCATGGATTCACTGCACATTAACTCGACTCCTTGCTGTCTAGGATGACAGATGGAGGAGTGTCATGCTGTGCATGGATTCACTGCACATTAGCTCCACTCAATGCTGCTGGATGGAGGAGTTTATTAGGAGTTCCACGAAACCTAAGTGTGCTTTACTTTTATCAAGATTTCTCCATTTGCCACTAACTAAACTTAAGTAAGATTTCTCCAACTACCAATAACTGTAGTTATCACATGAGTTATTTTTGATATTTTTTATAATTGTTTATTTCTAATTTTGAAGGTCGACCATAGAATCAATCTGAACAGTAGACTTGTCCTATCCTCCTTTAATCTAGGAAATCCATAGATGGCAGTCTACCCAAAAGGTTGGAGGCTTGATTCTTCTTAGTTCTCCTACTAGTTCACCCCGACCTCCTCTTCTTATATCTCACTGGGGATGTTTAAGGGCTACTCTTTGAGTTACTTGATAAATATCTTCTCTTCTTCACTATGTGATGAGGTTTCCTTGAAGATGATCTAGAACTCACATAATCTCTTCTCTGTCTCTTGTCAGTTGTTCTTTGGATGGTCTTCATCAACTTTATATCATTCATGATTTGTTCCTGAATGTGGATGATCCTTTCATTATCCTCCCTACACTTCTTTATTTGTCACGTCCCCACCGACCTACCTGGCCGACTGGAGACCATGATCCATTTTTTTCTCCAAAAACCATTGATTGAGCGCCCATACACACAGTCTGGAAAACTTGAATCCGCAATCCGCATCCTGAAACCTGCAACCCGAAATTGCGGATTTGGGATTGCGGAAATCCCAAATATGAAATTATGTGCTCGGCAATCCTGAAACCCGAAATCCCGAAAACAGTTGCTCCCGCAACCCGCAATTTCGGATTCGGAATTGTGGAAATCCTAAACGCCTAATTTTCGAACTTGGAGATCCCGCAACCCGCAACCCGAAACCCGAAACCCACAATTTCGGATTCGGAAATGCGAAAATCTTCAACGCCCAATTTTCGAACTTGGAGATCCCGCAACCCGCAACCCGCAATTTCGGATTCAGAAATGCAGAAATCCCGTCTCTGCAAGGCAATTGTCCTCAAATCTTCTAAGGGGCATAACGCCTTCCTCTAGCATCCAAATGGGGCAAGGTTGGTACCGTTGGAAAGCTCTTGGAGAGCTCTATCCAATGGTAGAATCCCCTTGATCAGGTGAGACATATAAATTCCTCATTTCCTTCTCTGAAGTTCTGCCTATATCTCCACTTAGACACCTCAAACTTTCAACCTGCTAAGATCTTCCATTCCATCTGACTTCTTGTGGCTTCCTGAAACTATTTCCAAGGCTCTCTTCCTTCTCAAGAGTCAGGTGTAAATATACATCTCCTTCACAGGTTAGTTATGCATAAAATTTCATCACAAAACAATGAAACACTATCATTCATCATAACAGGTAGGATGCATTAACAAATTTAATCAACACATCTATCATATGCAAGAACTACAAGGCATTAAACTCATGCAATATAAGATGTACATACAACAGTGAACTCAGTCTCTTACTCAGGCCTATACATGGCTGCATATCAATCAATTCATTTAACAAGTATTCATAATTCTGAAAGAGACATGAACAACCATTCCATCACAATGAACAACATCACTATATGACAGAATATTTATCTTTCAATTCCGAAGCAACTGGCTAAGTGAGAGCAACTTTCCACCCAACCTTAGATCTCTGTCCAGCCTGTACTATTTTAGCTGAGAGATCACCCCCGAGCTGGGCAGTGTATCCACTAAGGAGGGATAACAGGTTCTCTCACAGTCAAGGCTCCATTCTCATGCTAAACCAGTATGTAGTTGGGTTTCTCAAGCATTCCAGGGCACCTACCCATGCTAAGCTAACCTACAGTGGTTATCAAACACTTCAGGGATAACAGGGAAGGTGTTGCTAAGCCAGTGAGTTCAACCACATAAGTGCAGGCATTTCAACAATTAGTTGACCTGGCACCCACAATACCTACCACATGCAACACAAGGAAGACCTACTACACTATTACACAGTCTGTCAAGGTATCTTCCCTTCCAGTCCTATACCAGGATGGGCATAGAAAGGTCCAGTCGCTCTTAGATGACTTGGCACCCACAATACCTACCACATCCAACACAAGGAAGATCCTATCACTGCTGCATAGTCTTTGTTATTGGACAATCCACTCGAGCGGACGCGAGCCGGATCTCCCTAGCTCAAAGTGAGTCTAGAACAAATAGAATAGACTACTAATGCATTTCCTAGATCTGCTTAAGGATCGAGTACTAGATGTCTTACCTTTCACTACGCAATCCTTTCTCCTGAATGTTTCTCTACGTTTCACGTTCGTCAAATCCAAGCTGCAAGACCTGTCAAGACAAGAAACAAGAGAAACCAGTAAAAGACATCTATACAATAAGAGATCTAAGTAAACAATTAAACAGGTAAACTACTCAATATCATTGCACACATGAACAACATTGATGGAAATCATTTGTATTACTGCAAATAGAGGAGTACATAATAGAGATATAGAACCACAACCAAGGCTTAACGCTGTAGCCTTTCTCCGACAAAGCCAATTTCCATACCCTTCCAAGGAAGTATGAGTTCTCCAATGGGTGAGTGGAGATGTTCTAAGAGTTCATTAGCATGTAGATACCATAGCCTTTCTCCCTTTGGGATGGGAGTGAGCTTCATTTATATAGGACTAAGTGGATAGGGTATGGATAGGATAGGTTGAGAGATGGTAGGAGAGGCTTAGGGGATCTCTCCAAAGGATTAGGAACCGAGTGCCAGCTCTTCCAAGAGGTCAGGGATAGGGTTTCAAGTTAGCAAGCTTCGAGATGGACCTCGAAGAAGCTATTTTTTCCATCTAACTGACTTCGTCGCATCCTGTAATGGAGCAAGGTGCGACGTCGCATGTTGCTAGTGTGCAGCCTGCGACGACCCTTCAAAACTTAGCACAATTGGGTACAAATCCTCCCAGGATGATTACCTAGTCCAAGTATCTTCAGGGGTGTATACACTGAATCTTATGATGAGTAGATTTTGGGTGTAACAGAATGCCCCCCCAAAGCATGAAGCTGTTGAAGATAGACAGGTGAAGTGCTTTGATAGAAGTAATGGCAATAGACTTGTCAGACGAAGGACACTGCTGCAGTACAACTGACTCTAAACTAACAATCTCATATGAAGTATAACATGGCTGCCGACCAATACATTGCAGATCCATGGTAGTAATGACCGACTGAACACAATCATGGTTACTAGACAAAAGCGTAGATCCATGATGAGATGATAACACAGCCACGACCAATACAAAAGTGGATCCGTGTGATATAACTCAATACAAACTCCATCGCAACCTAGGTAAAACATGACTCCCCAGGGTCTTCAAGCTGAACCCGCAATGATACAAATCTATCCATGTGATTACAAATGTCTTGACGTCGAACATGGTAGAAACCACTTGATTGGTTTCTAGATTCAATCCTTGGATGATGTGTTGAAGTCGATAAGGATGAATCCGTCGAAGGAGGGCCATGATGAATCCCCCATCAATCGACACGAAACAAGACAAAGATGTATAAGGTAGATCGGATGGTACAATAACATGCAAGACTGACTCAGAGTAGATTGACGTGATGGCGGGTGTACTGATAAATGATAGACATATTCTTGAACATGGGCATGGCATGACTTGGCAGTATTGACACGACGAGTGCGACACAAATTCTCAAAGCGACTGATGATGGAAGCTTTTCTTTGAATGACTCAAAGGACTAACAATACTTAGGAAATAAGTGGGACTCAAGGACAAACGGATAGTCCAAGTGCTGTATGCAAATGCAGACGAGTGCCATGTTCAAGAACGACTACATACTGCCACTAATAAGGTATGTAACACAAACGCTTTCCTTTTTCCCCATCATGAATGATGAGTGCCTCATGTGTTTTTTTACAAGCTTGATGAGGGTAACCAGATGCTCGGTATAGCTCATCTCATAGATGAGTCCAATCCCAAATATTTTTCGAACCTGGGATAGGAGCGGTTCATCCCATGACAGGTCCTTGAATGTGAAAATTTTAACGAGTCCATAGAAGGTAAACTTGGTCATCATTTCATGTTTAGTGAGTCTGAAAAGATCTAAAGAAGACTCCAACGGTCTTTTTTCGTAAAGTTAGCCTCATCGCCCGAAAAAGGGTAAAACAATGCGGGAGAGGACTCTTCCAATCGTGATTGGTTGGAGTATACCTTTTTCGTAATTAGTGCCTCCTGGTCCGAAAAAGGGGTAAACTATCACCAGGAAGACAACCATTCAAATACTTTAACAAGCGTGAACGCAACAAGTTCGCTTGGCAATCTTTTCATTTTTCAAGAGCCTGAAAAGAGCTTAATGGTAGACTCCGGGGGGTGTCCTTTTCCGTGGGAGTTTAACGAGCCTAGAAAAGTGATAAATCATAACTTGGTACTCTTTCCTTTTTACTCAACTTTTTAACGAGCACGATAATGGTATCAAAAGCACTCGGAATCTTTTTCATGTTTGAACCAGAGCACGAAAAAGTAAAAACTAAGCTCAAACCACTTTTCATGTTTTAACCAGAGCATGAAAAAATAAAAACTAAGCTCAAACCACTTTTCATGTTTTAACCAGAGCACAAAAAAGTAAAAACTAAGCTCAAATGCCATCTTACTATTTTTAACGAGCTCGAAGATAGGTTGGAAGAATTCTCATGATGTCCGCTTCATTTTTTAATGAGCTTGTAACAAAAAATGAACTATGCTCGGGATAATTTTCATGGTTTAATGAGATCGAAACCTAAAATGGAAAGTATGCTCGAAAATGTTCCCAATGGTGAACTTTTCCCAACATGGCATCCAGAGGTTGGTGTGTGCCCCCAGCATGATTGCTGGAAGTAAGCGACTTAGATCCAACGTGGTGTGGAGAGGCGATCGAGTTGACTTCAACATAACCTACATAGGTTGAAGACATGCCCCCAAGCTTCATTTCATCTGCCTAAGGCATAGGCGGGTGAAAAGAAGGTTCAGTTACTAAGTGTTGGACACGCCGAGCACACTGAGAGGGGGGGGGTGAACAGTGTGTATAGCTTTTTATTACTTTTTCAACTTTAACAATCATCAACTGCATCATTCATTAATGTATTACCACATTATCAATATATCATCAGCATTATTAACAATTACAGCTCATCATCACCTATCATCATATCATCATCACATAGGAAGCATAGCAAAACACAGTAGACAAGATTTTTACGTGGAAACCCAAGTCCTGGGGGAAAAACCACGGAAGCCTTTATAATAATAGTTTACCAGCAACAACTGGAAGGAGGCAACAACCCCCTTTGTTACAAAGACTTCAATTCTCCAGCTACAACTGGAAGGAGGCTACAACCCCCTGCTTTACAGGCTACAACCTGAAGGAAGCCTTAGCTCCCTCAATTTCCTTGCCCCGTCCTGCCACCCTGATATGAAGATAGATACTGAACTATTGAACCACAAACTGCACTGATCCTGCGGATCTGCTATCCAACACTTGTACCACACTGCACAATCTAAACCACACTGCACAACCTGTACCACACTGCACAACCTGTATCACAATGCAAAATCTAAACCACACTGCCAAAACCACTTTCACTGCTGACCACTGCACATTGACTGTATCACACTGCTCAATCTGTATCACACTGCACAACTACTGTCACTGCTGACCACTGTTGACTACTGCTCATCAATTGTATCACACTGCTCAATATGTACTATATTGCACAACCACATCAACTGACCACTGCTCATCACAAATGTGCCACACTGTCCATAACCTGAGTAATCAATTTGTCTGTACCGATCAATCTGTTGTTCACGTCATTCGAATTAGTAAATCTCAGTTTAACCAACGGTATACTAGACTCAGTCCACCTGAGTCAAACCAACTATTCATACGACTCAGCCAATCTGAGTTAAGGAATCTGTTCATGTAGCCTGAATCAATGTACTCACTGCTCAATACCACCGTTCATCATTTCATCAATGTCATCATTGTATCATTGTTTCTATATATCACTACATACACCACTGAGCATACATAATCCTGTGTACCATCGCACTTTACTGAGCATACAGCAGTGTAAACATCACTAGCACATCAACATACATTGAGCATGTCACTGTGCAAACATCACTGATCATATCATATGTAAGTTGAGCATATCTAGAACAGGACTGTGTAAACTTCTTTAGCACATCAACATACACTGAGCATGTCATTGTGTAAACATCACTGATCATATCATATATAAGCTGAGCATATCTAGAACGTGACTGTGTAAACTTCTTTAGCACATCAACATACACTGAGCATGTCACTGTGTAAACATCACTGATCATATCATATGTAAGTTGAGCATATCTAGAACATGACTATGTAAACTTCTTTAGCACATCAACATCAAGTATACATCATAATGCATAGGAGAGCATCATCACACTATGGTATGCATGTACATCATATTGTATAGGAGTGCATCAACTTCATAGAGTGTACATCATTATCACATGCATTATTATCATAAAGTGTATAATATCATAGCATAAAGGTATGCAACATCATCATCATATCCTCCATAATGACTTCAAAAATATATACCAATATATAGGCTCACATACTAATATCAAAGATGAACTCTATCCATGAGAGACATGTGCCATTACAAGAGAAACCCATAAGCATGAGCCATACCTTTTTGAAGATCATAAGGTCAAGAAACAATAGACAAACCAAAATAAACTCTATATCATGTCATCACATAGCCCTCGTAACAAGCTTTCCAACGAGCCAAGAATTTTGTAATTCCGATTCCGTATGAGAAAGTTATGCCAATTTTAGTGAAGATACCCAAAAATTTCTCCTCCACAAAATTTCGCACTTTTCTCCAAGAGTTGCGAAATTCCAATTGATGAGAAAATGAAATGTTTGATATTCTATTTATATAGGTCGTGGAGGAAAGTTATTACCTCAAACAAGGCCGACATGCAATTCAAAATTACAAATAATTAAATTTTCTTTTGTTAGGTCGGCTCACCCAAAAAGGTGGGGTACACCAACTTCAAAAATTCATATCTCTTCAACCATAAGGAGTTAGAAGATGCTCCACATATCAATGGAAATGGCTTGACGAGGACTATCTCCCTATGATGGGTTTATTTGCAAATTCTTGGTCTAATACCCTTAAATTATTCAATGTGTCCATGACGTCAAAGACCCCACACATGAGGGTGCCAAAGACCATACCACTAACTACAAGAGTTTCAAAGTCTTCTTCAACATATCAAGGCACGTCTGTGGGATCTACCTCCATCTACATCCCAATAGCCATATAACCACAAATAGGACCATACATCACCATGGTTCAAGATCCAAGGCACCACATGCAAGGGTTTCAAGGACTCTTTCAAGGATATCATATAATATTTAAAGATACTTTCCATGGACTTCAAGCCCATCACATAGGACTCCATCACCAAGTGATGAGGGCATCATGACCAAGGATTCTATCATATCAAAGGCTCCAACAATCATGGGATTACAAACCACCATATGTATGTATTCCAAGACCCAAATCATTTCCAAATGCACCATCAATGATCATATAGTGTCCAAGGGTCATCATGCCGCCATTTATGTGGGTGCCAGACCTTCTCATGCATAATGACCATCTCCAAGGGTTCCATGACCCCAACAAGGGATACACGGGCATCAAGATCTTCATCAAGGGTTCCAAATCTTCATCAAGTCATTAATGACCACATCATCACCTTTAAGGAGACAAGGACCATTAAGCCATCAAATGTGGGTCCAAGGACTTCTTCAGGGCTTCTTCCTCACGCAAGGGGCTTCATAGGCTTCTTCAACCACCTCAACCACACCATAGACCTCCAAGGGTCAAGATCCATCATGACATCACCTATAAGGTTGCTAGACCTTCTCCTGGGATACCATGACCTCAATAAACACAAATGAACACTGAAAGGGTCATTTGGACTCTTGCAACTTCTTCAACACTTTTGTAGCGTACTAGGGGATAAGTTGTGGTACTGGGGAATCAGAGAAACAATTGGGGAACCGTAAAACATATTTGGGGTACTTAAACACTCTACAGGGTGTTCAGGGCTTTTTTCATTGTCCCAAGGGCTCCAAGGGCTTCAAACTTGGGCTTGAACAAGATCAAAAGGTCTCCTTAGACACTGACACTTACTTAACCCTCAGGGGATCCTCAAGGGGCACTAAGACATGTTGGCATCAATGACTATACACTGTTGGCATCAATGACAACTTAATCAACAATCTCCCCCTTTGTCATTGATGAAAATACCATAACTCTTCTTTAGAACATGCTCCCCTTATTCACAACTTCTCTCCCCCTTTGGCATCAATGGCAAAGGGAACTTACTTTGATAACACTGCTCCCCCTCAGGGCATGCTCCCCTTGTCAACAACTTCTCTTCCTTTTTGCATCAATGGCAATGAGAACTTTCTTTAGCAATACTGCTCCCCCTATCACTGGGCACTGCTGCTGCTTGTATGTTGGAACCAACTACTGTAGGATACTGAGAAGAGTGTGATCGTTGATCTCAATCCATGATAATCAAGTACATAGCTCCTTTTACACTTCATAACACTGATCGATAGTCTTCAAAATGGTATTAGGTTTTTCCCAAAAATTTCATCATTTCTGTTTTGATCAACGGGGCAAACTACTGACTTTCTTCTCCATACTGTGGTAGACTGATTGTTGTTCATGACATTCAATTGGACTTGCTTTCTTCTCCAAACTTTAACTTCTCCCTGCATCCTGCAATGTTTCGCAAAATGACCATAATGATAACAATTATAACATTGAACGGAAAACATACCTTGATTTATATCTGGAATTATTCTGTCATGAGTTCTGCAATGGATGGCTTTGTGACCATAGTTGTTACACTTGTAGCAGTGACCACTGAACATCATGGGATATCCCTGAGCAAAGGATCTTCTTTGTGATGCAAGTTCTCTGTTTCTATTGTTCCTTGAATCTTGCTGATCATGGGATCTACTGAAAATATCTATATAACTATTAGCCTTTTCTTCTTTTTCCCTGGAACTTTCACTTTCTTCAATGTTCTTTTCAATCTTTGAATTTGTCTTCAACTGAGCAACTGCCTTGTTCAGATCTTCCTTTAGAGAGAGGATCTTCAATTCTTGCTTTTGACAAATTTCTATCTTTTCTTGGAGTTGTCTTGTTAGGTCTTCTTCAATTTTCTTGACTTCTTCTATCTGTTCTTTCAGATCAATGACAATACTGTCTTCCATCTGTCCTTTTATTTCTTGATTTTCTTTTCTGAGTTCTGAGAGTTCCTTTTCAAAGTCAAAATTCGTCAGACATACCTTTCGTAATTCTATCTTCAAGGATTTGATTTCATCTTCTTGTTTTCTTCTTATTTTCTCTTCAATCTCATGATTGAAATGAATTCTCGTTTTGTCACTTGGATCTTCTTTCTGACTGGCGGATATTTCCTTCTGCATTTTTTCAAGTAAGATACTGATCTCACTATCTTTGTCTTGAAGCTTGCGAGTCAATTCTTTCTCCTTATCTTCTAGCTGTCTTCTGAGCTTGTCAATTTCTTTTGATTGTCTTTTATTTTCAACAGCAGACTTCTCAAGTTGATCTTTCAGAGAGTTGGATATGGCTTCTTTGATTCTGGTAGCTTCTTCAACTTGGAGATTTAGATCAATTATAGTCTGTGTGGCTTTCTCAGATTCTTCTTGATTCCTCTTCTCAGATTTGTCCAATTGTTCTTGTAATACCTGGTTCTGTTTACACAGTTTCTCAACCTTTTGCAAAGCATTAGAAATATCAATGTTTAAACATTCATTTCCATCATTTATCAAGAAACAATGAGATTCATCACATTTTGATGTATTACAATCTATGAATTTTGAATAGCACTTATCCTCTCTACTCGATAGACATATTTCTTCAAAAACATTACAAATAGGGTGTTCAATAGACTTGCCTTCATACTTACCTGGATCTTGTACTGACCATTCTATGGATTTGTCTTCTGCTTTCTGTTCTTCAATGGAGTACAGTTGATCTAACTTCAGTGACAATTCTTCAATTGAGTTGCACTTTCCTATTTTCTTCTTTTCGAGATCTGTCAAATCTGCAGTCATGAGTTTCATAACTTCTTCTTCATGTTCCTTAGAGGAGTAGAGATGTTCTATTTTGAGCCATAGTTCCTTAGCAGTGTTGCACTTTCCAATATTCTCTTTTATGGAATCTGATAAGCCTTCAAGAATGGATTCCATAGCCATTGAATTATTTTTCCTTGCTTCCTTCTGAGCTGTTGTTTTCACTTTCTTCGGATGATCGTACCTAGTAAGAACTGACTGCCATACTCCACTTCCTTCTGCTTCAAGATAACCTTGCATTCTTCTTTTCCAGATCAAGTAATTTGTCCCACAAAACAATGGTGCTCCATTCACTGAGAACCCCATGGTGTGTCAAGGATCTACTTCAAGCTGGTAGGGCTTTCTGTGAAGGACCCGCTCTGATACCAATTGTTGGACACGCCGAGCACACTGAGAGGGGGGGGGTGAACAGTGTGTATAGATTTTTATTACTTTTTCAACTTTAACAATCATCAACTGCATCATTCATTAATGTATTACCACATTATCAATATATCATCAGCATTATTAACAATTACAGCTCATCATCACCTATCATCATATCATCATCACATAGGAAGCATAGCAAAACACAGTAGACAAGATTTTTACGTGGAAACTCAAGTCCTGGGGGAAAAACCACGGAAGCCTTTATAATAATAGTTTACCAGCAACAACTGGAAGGAGGCAACAACCCCCTTTGTTACAAAGACTTCAATTCTCCAGCTACAACTGGAAGGAGGCTACAACCCCCTGCTTTACAGGCTACAACCTGAAGGAAGCCTTAGCTCCCTCAATTTCCTTGCCCCGTCCTGCCACCCTGATATGAAGATAGATACTGAACTATTGAACCACAAACTGCACTGATCCTGCGGACCTGCTATCCAACACTTGTACCACACTGCACAATCTAAACCACACTGCACAACCTGTACCACACTGCACAACCTGTATCACAATGCAAAATCTAAACCACACTGCCAAAACCACTTTCACTGCTGACCACTGCACATTGACTGTATCACACTGCTCAATCTGTATCACACTGCACAACTACTGTCACTGCTGACCACTGTTGACTACTGCACATCAATTGTATCAGACTGCTCAATATGTACTATATTGCACAACCACATCAACTGACCACTGCTCATCACAACTGTGCCACACTGTCCATCAACTGAGTAATCAATTTGTCTGTACCGATCAATCTGTTGTTCACGTCATTCGAATTAGTAAATCTCAGTTTAACCAACGGTATACTAGACTCAGTCCACCTGAGTCAAACCAACTATTCATACAACTCAGCCAATCTGAGTTAAGGAATCTGTTCATGTAGCCTGAATCAATGTACTCACTGCTCAATACCACCGTTCATCATTTCATCAATGTCATCATTGTATCATTGTTTCTATATATCACTACATACACCACTGAGCATACATAATCCTGTGTACCATCGCACTTTACTGAGCATACAGCAGTGTAAACATCACTAGCACATCAACATACATTGAGCATGTCACTGTGTAAACATCACTGATCATATCATATGTAAGTTGAGCATATCTAGAACAGGACTGTGTAAACTTCTTTAGCACATCAACATACACTGAGCATGTCATTGTGTAAACATCACTGATCATATCATATATAAGCTGAGCATATCTAGAACGTGACTGTGTAAACTTCTTTAGCACATCAACATACACTGAGCATGTCACTGTGTAAACATCACTGATCATATCATATGTAAGTTGAGCATATCTAGAACATGACTATGTAAACTTCTTTAGCACATCAACATCAAGTATACATCATAATGCATAGGAGAGCATCATCACACTATGGTATGCATGTACATCATATTGTATAGGAGTGCATCAACTTCATAGAGTGTACATCATTATCACATGCATTATTATCATAAAGTGTATAATATCATAGCATAAAGGTATGCAACATCATCATCATATCCTCCATAATGACTTCAAAAATATATACCAATATATAGGCTCACATACTAATATCAAAGATGAACTCTATCCATGAGAGACATGTGCCATTACAAGAGAAACCCATAAGCATGAGCCATACCTTTTTGAAGATCACAAGGTCAAGAAACAATAGAAAAACCAAAATAAACTCTATATCATGTCATCACATAGCCCTCGTAACAAGCTTTCCAACGAGCCAAGAATTTTGTAATTCCGATTCCGTATGAGAAAGTTATGCCAATTTTAGTGAAGATACCCAAAAATTTCTCCTCCACAAAATTTCGCACTTTTCTCCAAGAGTTGCGAAATTCCAATTGATGAGAAAATGAAATGTTTGATATTCTATTTATATAGGTCGTGGAGGAAAGTTATTACCTCAAACAGGGCCGACATGCAATTCAAAATTACAAATAATTAAATTTTCTTTTGTTAGGTCGGCTCACCCAAAAAGGTGGGGTACACCAACTTCAAAAATTCATATCTCTTCAACCATAAGGAGTTAGAAGATGCTCCACATATCAATGGAAATGGCTTGACGAGGACTATCTCCCTATGATGGGTTTATTTGCAAATTCTTGGTCTAATACCCTTAAATTATTCAATGTGTCCATGACGTCAAAGACCCCACACATGAGGGTGCCAAAGACCATACCACTAACTACAAGAGTTTCAAAGTCTTCTTCAACATATCAAGGCACGTCTGTGGGATCTACCTCCATCTACATCCCAATAGCCATATAACCACAAATAGGACCATACATCACCATGGTTCAAGATCCAAGGCACCACATGCAAGGGTTTCAAGGACTCTTTCAAGGATATCATATAATATTTAAAGATACTTTCCATGGACTTCAAGCCCATCACATAGGACTCCATCACCAAGTGATGAGGGCATCATGACCAAGGATTCTATCATATCAAAGGCTCCAACAATCATGGGATTACAAACCACCATATGTATGTATTCCAAGACCCAAATCATTTCCAAATGCACCATCAATGATCATATAGTGTCCAAGGGTCATCATGCCGCCATTTATGTGGGTGCCAGACCTTCTCATGCATAATGACCATCTCCAAGGGTTCCATGACCCCAACAAGGGATACACGGGCATCAAGATCTTCATCAAGGGTTCCAAATCTTCATCAAGTCATTAATGACCACATCATCACCTTTAAGGAGACAAGGACCATTAAGCCATCAAATGTGGGTCCAAGGACTTCTTCAGGGCTTCTTCCTCACGCAAGGGGCTTCATAGGCTTCTTCAACCACCTCAACCACACCATAGACCTCCAAGGGTCAAGATCCATCATGACATCACCTATAAGGTTGCTAGACCTTCTCCTGGGATACCATGACCTCAATAAACACAAATGAACACTGAAAGGGTCATTTGGACTCTTGCAACTTCTTCAACACTTTTGTAGCGTACTAGGGGATAAGTTGTGGTACTGGGGAATCAGAGAAACAATTGGGGAACCGTAAAACATATTTGGGGTACTTAAACACTCTACAGGGTGTTCAGGGCTTTTTTCATTGTCCCAAGGGCTCCAAGGGCTTCAAACTTGGGCTTGAACAAGATCAAAAGGTCTCCTTAGACACTGACACTTACTTAACCCTCAGGGGATCCTCAAGGGGCACTAAGACATGTTGGCATCAATGACTATACACTGTTGGCATCAATGACAACTTAATCAACAATCTCCCCCTTTGTCATTGATGAAAATACCATAACTCTTCTTTAGAACATGCTCCCCTTATTCACAACTTCTCTCCCCCTTTGGCATCAATGGCAAAGGGAACTTACTTTGATAACACTGCTCCCCCTCAGGGCATGCTCCCCTTGTCAACAACTTCTCTTCCTTTTTGCATCAATGGCAATGAGAACTTTCTTTAGCAATACTGCTCCCCCTATCACTGGGCACTGCTGCTGCTTGTATGTTGGAACCAACTACTGTAGGATACTGAGAAGAGTGTGATCGTTGATCTCAATCCATGATAATCAAGTACATAGCTCCTTTTACACTTCATAACACTGATCGATAGTCTTCAAAATGGTATTAGGTTTTTCCCAAAAATTTCATCATTTCTGTTTTGATCAACGGGGCAAACTACTGAATTTCTTCTCCATACTGTGGTAGACTGATTGTTGTTCATGACATTCAATTGGACTTGCTTTCTTCTCCAAACTTTAACTTCTCCCTGCATCCTGCAATGTTTCGCAAAATGACCATAATGATAACAATTATAACATTGAACGGAAAACATACCTTGATTTATATCTGGAATTATTCTGTCATGAGTTCTGCAATGGATGGCTTTGTGACCATAGTTGTTACACTTGTAGCAGTGACCACTGAACATCATGGGATATCCCTGAGCAAAGGATCTTCTTTGTGATGCAAGTTCTCTGTTTCTATTGTTCCTTGAATCTTGCTGATCATGGGATCTACTGAAAATATCTATATAACTATTAGCCTTTTCTTCTTTTTCCCTGGAACTTTCACTTTCTTCAATGTTCTTTTCAATCTTTGAATTTGTCTTCAACTGAGCAACTG
This sequence comes from Larix kaempferi, assembly GCA_027924585.1. Classification (NCBI taxonomy): domain Eukaryota; kingdom Viridiplantae; phylum Streptophyta; class Pinopsida; order Pinales; family Pinaceae; genus Larix; species Larix kaempferi. The sequence goes on along the minus strand of BSBM01001005.1, from coordinate 42,703,374 downwards.
CCTTGTTCAGATCTTCCTTTAGAGAGAGGATCTTCAATTCTTGCTTTTGACAAATTTCTATCTTTTCTTGGAGTTGTCTTGTTAGGTCTTCTTCAATTTTCTTGACTTCTTCTATCTGTTCTTTCAGATCAATGACAATACTGTCTTCCATCTGTCCTTTTATTTCTTGATTTTCTTTTCTGAGTTCTGAGAGTTCCTTTTCAAAGTCAAAATTCGTCAGACATACCTTTCGTAATTCTATCTTCAAGGATTTGATTTCATCTTCTTGTTTTCTTCTTATTTTCTCTTCAATCTCATGATTGAAATGAATTCTCGTTTTGTCACTTGGATCTTCTTTCTGACTGGCGGATATTTCCTTCTGCATTTTTTCAAGTAAGATACTGATCTCACTATCTTTGTCTTGAAGCTTGCGAGTCAATTCTTTCTCCTTATCTTCTAGCTGTCTTCTGAGCTTGTCAATTTCTTTTGATTGTCTTTTATTTTCAACAGCAGACTTCTCAAGTTGATCTTTCAGAGAGTTGGATATGGCTTCTTTGATTCTGGTAGCTTCTTCAACTTGGAGATTTAGATCAATTATAGTCTGTGTGGCTTTCTCAGATTCTTCTTGATTCCTCTTCTCAGATTTGTCCAATTGTTCTTGTAATACCTGGTTCTGTTTACACAGTTTCTCAACCTTTTGCAAAGCATTAGAAATATCAATGTTTAAACATTCATTTCCATCATTTATCAAGAAACAATGAGATTCATCACATTTTGATGTATTACAATCTATGAATTTTGAATAGCACTTATCCTCTCTACTCGATAGACATATTTCTTCAAAAACATTACAAATAGGGTGTTCAATAGACTTGCCTTCATACTTACCTGGATCTTGTACTGACCTTTCTATGGATTTGTCTTCTGCTTTCTGTTCTTCAATGGAGTACAGTTGATCTAACTTCAGTGACAATTCTTCAATTGAGTTGCACTTTCCTATTTTCTTCTTTTCGAGATCTGTCAAATCTGCAGTCATGAGTTTCATAACTTCTTCTTCATGTTCCTTAGAGGAGTAGAGATGTTCTATTTTGAGCCATAGTTCCTTAGCAGTGTTGCACTTTCCAATATTCTCTTTTATGGAATCTGATAAGCCTTCAAGAATGGATTCCATAGCCATTGAATTATTTTTCCTTGCTTCCTTCTGAGCTGTTGTTTTCACTTTCTTCGGATGATCGTACCTAGTAAGAACTGACTGCCATACTCCACTTCCTTCTGCTTCAAGATAACCTTGCATTCTTCTTTTCCAGATCAAGTAATTTGTCCCACAAAACAATGGTGCTCCATTCACTGAGAACCCCATGGTGTGTCAAGGATCTACTTCAAGCTGGTAGGGCTTTCTGTGAAGGACCCGCTCTGATACCAATTGTTGGACACGCCGAGCACACTGAGAGGGGGGGGGTGAACAGTGTGTATAGATTTTTATTACTTTTTCAACTTTAACAATCATCAACTGCATCATTCATTAATGTATTACCACATTATCAATATATCATCAGCATTATTAACAATTACAGCTCATCATCACCTATCATCATATCATCATCACATAGGAAGCATAGCAAAACACAGTAGACAAGATTTTTACGTGGAAACCCAAGTCCTGGGGGAAAAACCACGGAAGCCTTTATAATAATAGTTTACCAGCAACAACTGGAAGGAGGCAACAACCCCCTTTGTTACAAAGACTTCAATTCTCCAGCTACAACTGGAAGGAGGCTACAACCCCCTGCTTTACAGGCTACAACCTGAAGGAAGCCTTAGCTCCCTCAATTTCCTTGCCCCGTCCTGCCACCCTGATATGAAGATAGATACTGAACTATTGAACCACAAACTGCACTGATCCTGCGGACCTGCTATCCAACACTTGTACCACACTGCACAATCTAAACCACACTGCACAACCTGTACCACACTGCACAACCTGTATCACAATGCAAAATCTAAACCACACTGCCAAAACCACTTTCACTGCTGACCACTGCACATTGACTGTATCACACTGCTCAATCTGTATCACACTGCACAACTACTGTCACTGCTGACCACTGTTGACTACTGCACATCAATTGTATCAGACTGCTCAATATGTACTATATTGCACAACCACATCAACTGACCACTGCTCATCACAACTGTGCCACACTGTCCATCAACTGAGTAATCAATTTGTCTGTACCGATCAATCTGTTGTTCACGTCATTCGAATTAGTAAATCTCAGTTTAACCAACGGTATACTAGACTCAGTCCACCTGAGTCAAACCAACTATTCATACAACTCAGCCAATCTGAGTTAAGGAATCTGTTCATGTAGCCTGAATCAATGTACTCACTGCTCAATACCACCGTTCATCATTTCATCAATGTCATCATTGTATCATTGTTTCTATATATCACTACATACACCACTGAGCATACATAATCCTGTGTACCATCGCACTTTACTGAGCATACAACAGTGTAAACATCACTAGCACATCAACATACATTGAGCATGTCACTGTGTAAACATCACTGATCATATCATATGTAAGTTGAGCATATCTAGAACAGGACTGTGTAAACTTCTTTAGCACATCAACATACACTGAGCATGTCATTGTGTAAACATCACTGATCATATCATATATAAGCTGAGCATATCTAGAACGTGACTGTGTAAACTTCTTTAGCACATCAACATACACTGAGCATGTCACTGTGTAAACATCACTGATCATATCATATGTAAGTTGAGCATATCTAGAACATGACTATGTAAACTTCTTTAGCACATCAACATCAAGTATACATCATAATGCATAGGAGAGCATCATCACACTATGGTATGCATGTACATCATATTGTATAGGAGTGCATCAACTTCATAGAGTGTACATCATTATCACATGCATTATTATCATAAAGTGTATAATATCATAGCATAAAGGTATGCAACATCATCATCATATCCTCCATAATGACTTCAAAAATATATACCAATATATAGGCTCACATACTAATATCAAAGATGAACTCTATCCATGAGAGACATGTGCCATTACAAGAGAAACCCATAAGCATGAGCCATACCTTTTTGAAGATCATAAGGTCAAGAAACAATAGACAAACCAAAATAAACTCTATATCATGTCATCACATAGCCCTCGTAACAAGCTTTCCAACGAGCCAAGAATTTTGTAATTCCGATTCCGTATGAGAAAGTTATGCCAATTTTAGTGAAGATACCCAAAAATTTCTCCTCCACAAAATTTCGCACTTTTCTCCAAGAGTTGCGAAATTCCAATTGATGAGAAAATGAAATGTTTGATATTCTATTTATATAGGTCGTGTAGGAAAGTTATTACCTCAAACAGGGCCGACATGCAATTCAAAATTACAAATAATTAAATTTTCTTTTGTTAGGTCGGCTCACCCAAAAAGGTGGGGTACACCAACTTCAAAAATTCATATCTCTTCAACCATAAGGAGTTAGAAGATGCTCCACATATCAATGGAAATGGCTTGACGAGGACTATCTCCCTATGATGGGTTTATTTGCAAATTCTTGGTCTAATACCCTTAAATTATTCAATGTGTCCATGACGTCAAAGACCCCACACATGAGGGTGCCAAAGACCATACCACTAACTACAAGAGTTTCAAAGTCTTCTTCAACATATCAAGGCACGTCTGTGGGATCTACCTCCATCTACATCCCAATAGCCATATAACCACAAATAGGACCATACATCACCATGGTTCAAGATCCAAGGCACCACATGCAAGGGTTTCAAGGACTCTTTCAAGGATATCATATAATATTTAAAGATACTTTCCATGGACTTCAAGCCCATCACATAGGACTCCATCACCAAGTGATGAGGGCATCATGACCAAGGATTCTATCATATCAAAGGCTCCAACAATCATGGGATTACAAACCACCATATGTATGTATTCCAAGACCCAAATCATTTCCAAATGCACCATCAATGATCATATAGTGTCCAAGGGTCATCATGCCGCCATTTATGTGGGTGCCAGACCTTCTCATGCATAATGACCATCTCCAAGGGTTCCATGACCCCAACAAGGGATACACGGGCATCAAGATCTTCATCAAGGGTTCCAAATCTTCATCAAGTCATTAATTACCACATCATCACCTTTAAGGAGACAAGGACCATTAAGCCATCAAATGTGGGTCCAAGGACTTCTTCAGGGCTTCTTCCTCACGCAAGGGGCTTCATAGGCTTCTTCAACCACCTCAACCACACCATAGACCTCCAAGGGTCAAGATCCATCATGACATCACCTATAAGGTTGCTAGACCTTCTCCTGGGATACCATGACCTCAATAAACACAAATGACCACTGAAAGGGTCATTTGGACTCTTGCAACTTCTTCAACACTTTTGTAGCGTACTAGGGGATAAGTTGTGGTACTGGGGAATCAGAGAAACAATTGGGGAACTGTAAAACATATTTGGGGTACTTAAACACTCTACAGGGTGTTCAGGGCTTTTTTCATTGTCCCAAGGGCTCCAAGGGCTTCAAACTTGGGCTTGAACAAGATCAAAAGGTCTCCTTAGACACTGACACTTACTTAACCCTCAGGGGATCCTCAAGGGGCACTAAGACATGTTGGCATCAATGACTATACACTGTTGGCATCAATGACAACTTAATCAACACTAAGTCTATGGGAAGACTTGACTCAATGGAAAATGAGTTGTTTCATTTTTTAATGAGCTTGACACAAAATTAGAACTCTGCTCATGGGAACCTATTTCATTTTTTAACGAGCTTGACATAGAACGGGAACTATGCTCATAGGAACCTATTTCATTTTTTAACGAGCTTGACATAGAACGTGAACTATGCTCATAGGTTAAGTCCGATTGACGGGTTCCTTCCCAATATGATACCCGAAGGTTGGTAAATGCCCCCAGCATGATTACTAGTGGCTTAACATGGTGGTGATCCTTCAACATGATTGCTGATGGTATGACATGTGGCATGCCCCCCAAGCTTCATTTCGTTTGAAAATGAAGCTTGGGGGGCATGCCACATGGTTTCCACAGTATGGTCGCCAGATTTGTTATCGGACAATCCACTCGAGCGGACGCGACCCAGATCTCCCTAGCTCAAAGTGAGTCTAGAACAAATAGAACAGACTACTAATGCATTTCCTAGATCTACTTAAGGATCGAGTACTAGATTTCTTACCTTTCACTACGCAATCATTTCTCCTGAATGTTGCTCCACGTTTCACGGTCGTCAGATCCAAGCTGCAAGACCTGTCAAGACAAGAAACAAGAGAAACCAGTAAAAGACATCTATAGAATAAGAGATCTAAGTAAACAGTTAAGCAGGTAAACTATTCAATATCATTGCACACATGAACAACATTGGTGGAAAGCATTTGTATTACTGCAAATAGAGGTGTACATAAAAGAGATATAGAACCACAACCAAGGCTTAACGCTGTAGCCCTTCTCCGACAAAGCCAATTGCCATACCCTTCCAAGGAAGTATGAGTTCTCCAATGGGTGAGTGGAGATGTTCTAAGAGTGATTTCACCAGCATGTAGATACCATAGCCTTCCTCCCTTTGGGATGGGAGTGAGCTTCATTTATATAGGACTAAGTGGATAGGGTATGGATAGGATAGGTTGAGAGATGGTAGGAGAGGCTTAAGGGATCTCTCCAAAGGTTTAGGAACCGAGTGATAGCTCTTCCAAGAGGTCAGGGATAGGGTTTCAAGTCAGCAAGCTTCGAGATGGACCTTGAAGAAGCTATTTTTTTCATCTAATTGATTTCATCTCACCCTGTAATGGAGCAAGGTGCGACGTCGCATGTTGCTAGTGTGCAGCCTGCGACGACCCTTCAAAAATTAGCACAATTGGGTACAAAACCTCCCAAGATGATTACTTAGTCCAAGTATCTTCAGGGGTGTATACACTGAATCTTATGATGAGTAGATTTTGGGTGTAACAGTCTCTCACGGTCTATCCCTTCCAGTGCTATTCTAGGATGGGCATAGAAAGGTCTAGTCACTAGTTTTTTGAGACTATAGCCTTCACTGGGTTTATCAAGCAACCCAACCCTTTTCCCACAATTCAACAACTGAATTCATTACCAGGCTTAGGGTTTTCTCACGATGCCCTGCCAAAACCACTCTGTAACATCTTCTATCAATACCACTCTATCCCTGCAACTGGGGTTTACACACAGGGTGGTTATGGATATCAATTCTACGGCCTTTCTAACACACTGGAGGCACGATTAACCTCCGTTTTCTATTTTCCTGGACCAGTTTTGGTGTATATAGGAAATACATGAATGATTTCTCTGCAAGGGTCGATGGCTCGTGACAATGGCAAGATTCGTGAGTGAGTGAATAGTGAGTACTATCTGTATGTGGGTGTGTGTATATGAATGAATTCCCCTCCCAGGTAGTCAAACAGGTTCAGCGAGTTCCCCCAGGCGATTGAGTGTCTTTCAGCACAAGTAATCAGAGCCATGCCCTGCCATATGAAATCGTAGGCATGCTCCATACTCCAGCGGCCTCAGCCATCAAGGTTCTCAACCACCCACTGCAGTTGCATTAATTCCAGTAGGACGTTTGAACAGGTTCTCAGTTAGACATGTGGCAACATGGGAAACCAATCCTAAACTCCCTCACCTCTCCCTAGTGGATACACATGTCCCCTTCTCATTCGTTGCCTGCTTAGCTAGCTTCTTGGTTATTTTATTCATTCAATAATAATTACATCATTTACATTCCTTCATGGCTTAGCAGCCCAAGAATAATCAAGCTGTACAAATACTTGCCTAAGCAATAACTTAAACATCAACTAGTGGGGTCTTGGCCTTGAGCTCCACACTAGGTAAAATACACATACTGTATATACATAGTATTTACATTGAATTCAATAAACACATCAAGGAAAAAATGGGGTATTACAACTTCCTCTCCCTTAAAATAACATCGTCCTCGGTGTTCTCAAAACTGAACAAAAATGGAAATGCCTCTTTCATGGCATCCTCCAGCTCCCATGTGGCCTCTTCTGGGCTAAGGTGCCTCCATTGCACCTTTACCTGCCCTATGGCCCGGTTCCGGAGCAAGGTAACCTTCTTGTCGAGGATGCATGTAGGCTCCACCTGGAACTCTCCCTCTGGTTTCCCCTGTATCACATGCCAATCAATGATATGATTAGTATCATGTACATATTTCTTAAGTAAAGATACATGGAAAACATTATGAAATTTCATGTTAGCAGGAAATGCAATCTTATATGCAACTGGTCCTATCCTATCAAGGACTTCAAAGAACCCACAATATCTGGGTGCCAACTTGGCACAACTTCCCAATTTCATGGAACTCTTCCTGGGTCTCACTCTCAAGTAGACATGATCCCCAATCCGAAATTCCTTATGCACTCTCTTCAGATCTGCATAGCTCTTTTTCCTGTCCTGTGCTGCCTTCAAATTCTCCCTGATTTTAACAACTTTTTGTTCCATTTCCTCAATCATCTCAGGTCCAAGCACTACTCTGTTCACTGGGTTGTCCCAGATTATTGGAGTTCTACATCCTTTGCCATACAACACTTCAAAATGACTCATCTTCAAGGATGCTTGATTCCCATTGTTGTAAGCAAATTCCACTATGTGTAAATAGTTTTCCCACTTAGATGGCTTGTCCATCACATACATCCTTAACATATATTCAAGGATTTGATTCACTCTCTCAATTTGACCATATGTCTAAGGATGATAGGCGGTGCTAAACTTCAATTGAGTTCCCAACTCTTGGAACAAACCTTTTCAAAAATTGGAGGTGAACTTTGTATCACGATAAAAAACTATTGCCTTGGGTAACCCATGCAACCTGAATATCTCCCTCATGAAGATATCTGCAATATCATTAGCCTTGTGGGTGGACTTGACTGGAATGAAATGAGCATCTTTGAGAGCTTGTCCACCACAACCATGATTGAATCATGCTTCTTCACTATCATAGGAAATCCTGTTATGAAATCCATAGAAATCACTTCCCACTTCCACTCTAGAATGGGTAATAGTTGCAACAATCCTGCTGGATGTTGGTGCTCTGCCTTGACCTATTGGCACTTCTGACATCTAGCAATGTAATCAGCTATGTCCTTCTTCATACCGTGCCAAAAGTACTGCTTCCTGGCTACTGTTATAGTCTTTTGATATCCTGGGTGCCCTGAGTATGGCTTTTGATGTATCTCAACCATCATCAACTTCTTCAAATATGCACTGTTGGGAATGTACAGTCTGGTATCCTGATAAATGAGAACATCATCCTCACCCAGCTGATATCTTGCATACTTTTCCTCTATAACATCTTGCTGTAATTTCTCTTTGATCTGGATATAGACTTCATCACTATCTTGAGCCTCTAAAATTCTTGCTTTCAAGTCTGATTCACATCTACTTATTGCTGCAATATGGAATCTCCTGCTGAGTGCGTCAACGACCTTATTTTCTTTTCCTTTGACATGCTTAATTTCCAAATCAAACTCACAAAGAAACTCCATCCACCTAGTTTGCCTTGCATTCAGATTTGGATGGTCGAACAAGTACTTTAGACTCATATGATAAGTTCTGAGCTCAATTCTCCTTCCCAAAAGGTAATGCTTCAATCTCTTGAGAGTGTGAATGATGGTTGCTAGATCTAAGTCATGGGTGGCATAGTTCCTTTCATGCTCCTTCAACTTCCTTGACTCATAAAAAATTACAGAACTCTCTTGCATTAGCACTCCACCGAGTCCTTCAATGCAAGCATCCGTGCATACCACAAACTCTTTACTTGGATCTGCAATCTTTAACACAAGTGCACTAGTAAGTAGCTCCTTTAACTTTTGAAAGCTACTCTCACACTTTCCAGACCATACAAACTTGATGCTCTTCTTCTGTAATGAATTAATTGGATGGGATATCTTGGAGAAGCCCTCAATGAACCTTCTGTAGTAACCAACAAGGCCCGTAAAAGATCTAACATCAGTTGCATTCCTTGGAGTGGACCAATCCATGATGGCCTCAATCTTCTTTGGATCTACTACAATGCCCTCTTTTGATATAATGTGACCCAAATACTGCAAGTTCTCTTCATAGAAGTTGCATTTACTTAGCTTAGCATACAGCTGGTGCTCCCTAAGGACTTGCAATACCATCTTCAAATGCTCATCGTGCTCTTCTTCATTCTTTGAGTACACAAGAATGTCATCCAAGAATACAATTACAAACTTGTCCAAGTACTTGCTGAAGACACTGTTCATGAGACACATGAATGTAGCAGGTGCATTGGTAAGACCAAATGGCACTACTGTAAATTCATAATGACCATACCTAGTCCTGAAGGCTGTCTTATGAATGTCTTCTTCCTTAATCCTTAATTGATGGTACTCTGACCTCAAGTCAATCTTGGAAAACACTCTAGCTTCCTTCATTTGATCAAACAAGTCATCAATCCTTGGAAAATGATACTTGTTCTTAACTGTCACCTTGTTGAGCTGCCTGTAATCAATACATAGCCTCAGTGTTCCATCCTTCTTAAAAAATAGCACTGGTTCACCCCCATGGGGATACACTCGGTCTGACATATTCTTTGTCCATTAACTCCTGCAGCTGCATCTTCAATTCTACCAATTCTTGTGTGCTCATTCTATAAGGAGCTTTGGAGATGGGTGCTGCTCCTGGAACAAGATTAATGGAAAAGTCAATGTCTCTCCTGGGTGGCAATCCTGGAACCTCATCTGGAAACACATCCTGATATTCCTGCAATATCTGGAAGTCTTCTACCCTAGGTCCTTTATCTTCTGCTGAACATGATATGTGTACAACATATAACGAGCAACCCTTTTTATAAAACTTCCTTAATTGCAGAGCTGAAATCTGCCTCACTGACACATGCTTCATAATCCCTTTAACCAACCTTGGTTGGCCTTCATCATCAAAGCATTCCAATGATTTCTCATATCAGTCCACCTTGGTTCTATGCCTTTCCAGCCAATCCATGCCAATTAAGACATCATATAATCCCAATGGAAAGATATTTAGCTCAACATGTGTGAGGAGTCCATTCAATTCTATAGGACACTCCTTCACTCCTTCACTTACCTTCCTCTTGGTACCAGTGGCCAATTTAACTAGCCAAGCCTTGTCATGCTTTACTTTACCAAGAGAGAAACTTCCAAATATCTTAGGAGATACATAACTATGAGTAGACCTTGGATCAATCAAAACAAAAATAAGCTTCTCAACAATCTTATCTGCAACCTCCACCACTGCTAACTGATGGTCTACTTGGTGATCATCCAGTGCTGCATAAATTCTAGGTGTTGCTCTTGCCATATCCCCTACTGTAGATGCTCCTCTAACATTGTGTAAACTTTTGGGGTTCTCTGTGCAGTTGGGAAATATCCGAGCATGTGGTTCTCCCCACAACTCCAACATTGAAGTGGCCCTTTTAGCACTCTATCGGCTGCTACAGATGGCTTGAATTCTCTCCTTTCTTGCTGGCCTTATGGAAATCTCCTAGGATGATTCCTGAATGGTGGTTTAGATTTACCTTCACTTGGGTTTACCTTTCCATGCTGGATGTGCCTCTCCTTTACCTTTATTCTACTCATAGCAGTGATCTGCCATCTTGATAGCTTCATCCAAGCTTGGTGGATTCACAAACTCTATCCTATCTCTGTAGCTTTGTGGTAAACTACCATGGAAGCATTGAATCTTCACTCTTTCATCTTTGATCTAGTCCACATACCTCAGCAACTCCAGAAACTTATGAACATGCTCATCCATAGTGTTCTGTCCTAGTCTGAGTTCATTGAATTCTTTCCTTTTGATATCATAGTACCTAGCTGATAGGTACTTCTCCTGAAAGTATCTTTGGAATCTACCCCAGCTGACTCTTCTCTCACTGATTCCTTTCACTTGCATGAGGTGATCCCACCAAATAGAAGCTCTTCCACTAAGGTTGTAGATAGAAACCTTAGCCTTTTCATCCTCTAAGTATTCATGCATCCTGAAGTACTTCTTTATCCCAAGAAGCCATGCCTCTGCTTCTTGACCTTCTTTATGATTCTTGACCTTTTTTACTTTCACCATCAAAAGTGGGAGGCCTTGCCTTCCTAAATTCAACCTATGGAATACCTCTGTGCTTCTTTTTGCCCTTATTCTTACTAGTAGTGCGTCTTGGGCTCCCTTGAGAACCTTTAGAGTCGGTTGACCCGCTAGAAGAAAACTTAGGAGAAGGTGTCTTGTGCCTTCTGCCTACAGAACCTCTTCTAGGGCTTGGAGTTCTTCTCATGGAATGGCCCCTAGACTGACTTTCTGCATTTCTATCTTCTCGGCCTTCGTGGATCGGGTTAGAACCACTGTTAATCCTTTGCTACAAGTCGGTCAGACTCTGCAAAATGGCTACATTGAGCTGATGTTGCTCTTCCTGTGCTTTCATCATTCGCTCATTAAAGCTAACCATAGTCTCCACTAAGTTTAGGGGTGTCACTTGCTCCCTTCTTCCATTAGACTCAACCTCTGTATCTGCTTCTTGCACATTCTCACCCAATACATCATCTTCTGGTCCAAACGGGTCCTACGCATCATTCAGAGTAACCATTCTTACACCGTTTTCCATGCTGCAATGTGATGCAATTTGTCTTACAGCTGCTGCTAATTCTGTGTATATCAGATACATTTTATTAGACATCACAAGCGTACAAATAAACTATATCTTACCCATTCAAACCAGGAATTATTCATTCGAACAATTAATCAATCAAATAAGTTCATTAAAATCATGCCATGGCGCATTTCTCAACCAAAATTCATGCATGATCCGGCCCAAACAGATCCCAGTGCTGCAACTGAAGCTCTGATACCACTCTGTCACATCCCCACCGACCTACCTGGCCTACTAGAGACCATGATCCATTTTTTTCTCCAAAAACCATTGACTGAGCGCCCATACACACAGTCTAGAAAACTTGAATCCACAATCCACATCCTGAAACCCACAACCTGAAATTGCGGATTCGGGATTGCGGAAATCCCAAATATGAAATTATGTGCTCGAAGATCCCGAAATCCCGAAAACAGCTGCTCCCGCAACCCACAATTTCGCATTCGGAATTGCGGAAATCCTCAATGCCTAATTTTTGAACTTGGAGATCTCGCAACCCGCAACCCAAAACCTGAAACCCGAAACCCGCAATTTCGGATTCGGAAATGCAAAAATATTCAATGCCAAATTTTTGAACTTGGAGATCCTGTAACTCGCAACCTGAAACCTGAAACCTGCAATTTCGGATTCGGAAATGCGGAAATCATGTCTCTGTAAGGCAATTGTCCTCAAATCTTCTAAGGGGCATAAATCCTTCCTCCAGCATCCAAATGGGGAAAGGTTGGTACCGTTGGAATTCTCTTGGAGAGCTCTATCCAATGGTAGAATCCCCTTGATCAAGTGAGACATCTAAATTCCTCATTTCCTTCTCTGAAGTTCTGCCTATATCTCCACTTAGACACCTCAAACTTTCAACCTGCTAATATCTTCCATTCCATTTGACTTCTTGTGGCTTCCTAAAACCACTTCCAAGGCTTTCTTCCTTCTCAAGAGTCAGGTGTAAATATACATCTCCTTCACATGTTAGTTATGCATAAAATTTCATCACAAAACATTGAAACACTACCATTCATCATAACAGGTAGGATGCATTAAAAGATTTAATCAACACATCTATCATTTGCAAGAACTACAAGGCATTAAACTCATGCAATATAAGATGTACATACAACAGTGAACTCAGTCTCTTACTCAGGCCTATACATGGCTGCATATCAATCAATTCATTTAACAAGTATTCATAATTCCGAAAGAGACATGAACAACCATTCCATCACAATGAACAACATCAGTATATGACAAAATACTTATCTTTCAATTCCGAAGCAACTGGATAAGTGAGAGCAACGTTCCACCCAACCTTAGATCTTTGTCCAGCCTGTAATATTTCAGCTGAGAGATCACCCCCGAGTTGGGTAGTGTATCCACTAAGGAGGGTTAATAGGTTTTCTCATAGTCAAGGCTCCATTCTCATGCTAAACCAGTATGTAGTTGGTTTTATCAAGCATTCCAGGGAACCTACCCATGCTAAGCCAACCTACAGTGGTTATCAAGCATTTCAGGGATAACAGGGAAGGTGTTGCTAAGTCAGTGAGTTCAACCAAAGAACTGCAGGAATTTCAGCAATTAGTTGACCTGGCACCCACAATACCTACCACATCCAATAGAAGGAAGACCTACCGCAATATTACACATTCTATCAAGGCATCTTCCCTTCTAGTGCTATTCCAGGATGGGAATAGAAAGGTCCAGTCGCTGTCAGTCGACCTGGCACCCACAATACCTACCACATCCAACACAAGGAAGATCCTATCACTGCTGCACAGTCTCTCAGGGTCTTTCCCTTCCAGTGCTATTCCAGGATGGGCATAGAAAGGTCTAGTCACTAGTTTATTGAGACTATATCCTTCACTGGGTTCATCAAGCAACCCAACCCTTTTCCCACAATTCAACAACTGAATTCATTACCATACTTAGGGTTTTCTCACGATGCCCTGCCAAAACCACTCTGTAACATCTTCTATCAATACCACTCTGTCCCTACAACTGGGGTTTACACACAGGGTGGTTATAACTATCAATTCTCCGACCTTTCTAACACACCGGAGGCACGATTAACCTCTGTTTTCTCTTTTCCTGGATTGGTTTTGGTGCATACAGTAAATACAAGAACGATTTCTCTACGAGGGTCGATGGCTCGTGACAATGGCAAGATTTGTGAGTGAGTGAATAGTGAGTACTGTCTATATGTCGGTGTGTGTATATGAATGAATTCCCCTCCCGGGTAGTCAAACAGGTTCAGCGAGTTCCCCCAGGCGATTGAGTGTCTTTCAACACAAGTAATCAGAGCCATGCCCTGCCATACAAAATTGCAAGCATGCTCCATACTCCAGCGGCCTCAGCCATCAAGGTTCTCAACCAACCATTGCAGTTGCATTAATGCCAGCAGGGAGTTCGAACAGGTTCTCAGTTAGACATGCGGAAACATGGGAAACCAATCCCAAACCCCCTCACCTCTCCCTAGTGGATACACATGGACCCTTCTCATTCGTTTCCTCCTTAGCCAACTTCTTGGTTATTTTATTCATTCAATAATAATTACATCATTTACATTCCTTTATGGCTTAGTAGCCCATGAATAATCAAGCTGTACAAATACTTGCCTAAGCAATAAATTAAACATCCACTAGTGGGGTCTTGGCCTTGAGCTCCACATTAGGAAAAATACACATACTGTATATACACAGTATTTACATTGAAGCCAATAAACACATCAAGGGAAAAATGGGGTATTACATTATTGAATATTCCAAACTTAAGGGTTCACTGCTCCTCTTATGTCTACTTGACCTTACTTCTCTTCTTCCAAAAAACTCCTCTTTTGGGCTATAGGTCATCTATCCTTCTTCGAAATCCATCTCCGATCTCTGATTTCCTACTACTGAATTGTATTTATTAAGTCTCTAGTCTTCACTGGTTCAATTAAAATTGTTCAATAGCCACATTGATTGCCCAATCATTCACTCGAAACTGCAATGTATTCATTATCAATTATTATTATTATTCAACTACTTTTCCATTTTAGTTATAAATCAATAAGCCAACTCTTCTATTCACAATCCACCTAACTGGACAATGGTGTCACTAGGACAAAAAGGGGAGCTGGAAATCCTTTCAGGATTTCTCCTTATCGACTGGACATCAAGTCCATAGCCATCCCAGGATAACAATTCAATTAAATAGTTCACAATATTAAGGTGCATGTATCTATAAGATATTATTTTATTTAAGGCTTATTCAATGTATAGCAGTGCTAATGCATATTCACAGAATGATTGCAACTTTGCAGAAGGCCCAACAACTGCAGTGTTGAAACCTTCAACTCTGATACGACTTTGTAATGTCCCTGACCCAAATAAGGCCAGAGGCACTATGAAGCCCAGGGAAAAGGGATAAGACCAATATAGCACAATAGATTAAGGTGATCTAAGGTTATGCCAACAAGCCATACAATCAATACATTAAAAAGTTTTACCCCTTTTAAAATGAAAAGCATGAAACTCAAGCCTAACATTTCCCAATGTGCATACTATTGAATGCAATTATGTTATAATTATAAACATTGATTGTACATGAATATGACACGATCATTGGTATCTCCAGTAACCATATAGTGATTAAAAACATACAATTATCCCATGTACTTGATAGTAGTTATTAGATTGTAATATTATTGAAAACATGATTGTAAATAATTAATTGTTGTTGTTAGCATCCACTTGTATATCTATATGAGGATATTAGTTCTATTATGAGTGTGTTGATTGGTTTACTAGTAAGTAATAACAACATTAAAGACACATCCACAGGATACCATCTATAGTCCACAAAACCATGGAAAAAATAGAGACACATGTTGCCATCTACAGCCTTCAAAATTAGATCCCGTGGCTTTCCCCTACAACCATCTTTTACTAGTAAAAATCAGACTTTATGGCTGCCCTCCCTCCAACCATCAATCACTGATACAAATAAGATTTATGGCTGTTAACTACAACCATCCAACAAAAATATCACAGATTTTTATGGTTGTTATTTACAACTATCTACAATACATCGAATCTCATGGCTGCCACCTACATCCATTCAAATCATAAGAAAGAAGAGAAAGGATGGCTTCCACCTACAACCATTCGAATCATAAGAAAGAAGAGAAAGGATGGAAGAGAAGCTTCGTAGAAACCTGGATTTATAATGTACTAAGGCCATCCATCCTGCATGCAATAAATAGCATACAATCCATGAACATAAACACGATACAAATCAACCTCCATGGGAACATATACATAATAAAATAACATGAATAAACATATGAGCAATACTTATATTAAAAAAGGGAAACTGGATCAAACATGACAACTTTCCACCCAACCATAGACACAGTTAAGTTGAATCTCACTTGAACAGGTCAACCTCAAGCTGAGGCAATATATCCACTTAGCGGAAGTACACTCGGTCTAGCAACTATCAGAACTCCTCTTCCGAGAAACCACAATACTTCCCACTACTACTTTCCTATCAGTCTCCACTGCCTATGGGATGTGACTCCCTTCACCTAACTCGACCCTCAAGATATCACCGTACCATTTCCTAGCTTCCTGTGTGAGAACCTAGACTAGTAGATTGAACTAAAGGAAGCAAGAGAATCATCCAACTAGACTAAATCTCTGATAGGATCCCACAACAAACAATAAGTCTCAACACAGCATCAATACTGTCAACACCCACAACACAGTGAGATAGCAAAAGTCAAGTGATCCAAAGCTCAGGATTAGCTTCAACAAGGAGAGAGAACATGCATTTATAGCACAATGAGGCCAACTCTAACCCAATGGAATCAACTCGAATTAGAGAGAGGTAAGGTTAGGTTTCATCATGGAGGCTTAACTCAAATTAGTGGAGTGGTGGCTTAATTAAGAGATCCCCTTTCCCATATTAGCACCATGAGGAGGAGTTACCAAAGACCAAGGAGTGGAGCACAAGGATGGCGCACTAGTAATGAGGGGTGGAATAGTGGGTCCTATAGGATCATCAATGACCTCTAGCTAGATTTTGGGAGCAAGGGCGCACTTTTGGAGGGGGAGGCAAAAATGAAGGAGGTGGAAGCTAAAATCTAGCTTACAAATCCTAGAATCTAGTGAGAGGGCGCCATAGTACAAATGGGGCCCACAAAAAGGTATCTTTCATCCAAGGATGGAGCATTAGGAAAGGGGGGCCACTAAGGCATGAATAAGTTGCAATAGTGATTCCATAGGCCAAAATAATAAAAAATAGGGTCCGTTGTACAATGTTTGGATGACCAACAACTCTAAAAGTCACTAAGGTGAAAATATGAGCTAGGATGAACACTGTGGAGTCCATAGCCTCCCATACTCTTTTAGTTGTCTCTGCTAAGCCAATTGTTTATTTAATTTAGCAACAACAACAACAATAATAATTCCAAAGTCCATAGTCATATTAACAAACAAATAAACATGAGTACGAGGCTTAACAACTGGGATATTACAGAAAATGCATGCTATCGCTTAAGAAGAATGCCAGCTATCATGGAATGCTTTCCACCATGAAATGCTCACACAACCATCATGGAATGATCACACAACTAACCATGAAATGCATTCAAATGAAGTTAATCATAAAATGCCCGCCATGGGTTGTTGAAATGTTACGAAGAAGCAAAGATGAAATATTGAAATGTCATGAAGCTTGAAGACAAGTTGGCCCTATCTTCAAATGTTAATTATGCAGACATAAGTAAAGCAAAGAATACTTAAGTCCAACCATTATTATAATTTACACAAGTTAGTATATAGGTCAGACCCTCCTTGAAATGACATATGTGAAAATATATTGGATGTGTATAAATAAGAGAGGAGTTCTCCCTCATTTGAGAAATATGTGGAAAAATATGGACTGAAATAGAAGGTCAAACCTAGAAGCAGATAAGAAGGGAAAAGAGGTAGGTTTGGTTAAGGACAATGATGATGAGAAAGATATGAAGTCGGAGGGGAGGTTTATAGTGTTGTTGTTGCAAATATAAAGACAACTATTGGTCCATATTTCAAGAAATATATTGGGGTTTGATTGCAGGTTGTGGACTACTCTTAGCACATCATCCAATATTTCGAGGACAATTTGTGGATAGTTATTGAGGGTCATTATAGACAATATTTGAAGCAGAATTTAACTATTGGCAAAGGTAGTTTTGGAGCAGACTTTGATTATTGGTAAATAAAATTTTGGAGCAAACCTTGATTATTGAGTGGACTTTGATTATTGGTAAAGACAGTTTTGGAGTAGAACTTGATTATTGAGCAAACTTTGATTATTGGTAAAGACAGTTTTGGAATAGAATTTGACTATTGGTAAAGAAATAGTATTGTGAACAACGTTGTGTACAATTGAATAACATATTTGAAGAAGAGTTTGGACCAAATCTAAAGTTGCGAAGACAAATTTGGAGATTGATGTCTGCCACAATTTTGATCCTGTTAACTAGGGGGTTGGAGCCTCCTTACGGTTGGAGCTGGTAAATCAGGGGGTTGGAGCCTCCTTCCATTTGGAGATGAAGAATTTTGGAGATTGGTGTCTCCACCTAGTTTATGTAATTTATCTTATGGTTTTATCAATTCAATAAATTGAGTTTCCATATAAAGATTTTGTGTACTATGTTTTTTGTTGATGAATTATTTTGATTGATAATTGCACATAATCAATGAAGTGAAAATTGAGAAAAGTGTGTGATATTGATTCACCCACTCTTAGTATCACCATGTGTTCCAACACAAATTGGGTAAATAAATTGATAAGTTTGAACCTAGACAAGGAATGTTTTAGTGTGCAAGAATCTGTGTGGAAGTAGACTCGGAGAAAGGACTTTCAGAAGCAATTCACCTTTTGTTCGAAAACTAGAGCCACTATAAGCAATTAGACTATTAACATATACCTTTCAAGCTTAAATCATGCCATACATATAGTCACTTTGATAAATACTACAACAAAATAGGGATTTCAGTCTTGACTCCCAAAAACAAGATGCAAATTGGAAAACAATAAGCAAGAAATCTAAGCAAGTTATAGCAACAAATTCCATTCTAAATGGTCCATCACAGACATAATTTATTAAAGTGATGAACCGTCACTCAACCAAAGAAATATGGGAGAAAATTCAAAATATCTATAAATGAGATGATAAGGTTCAAAATGCAAAGCTACAGACATATCGAAGTCAGTTCGAAAGCCTGGAAATGAAAGGTGAAGAAGACATTGCTAACTATTTTATTTGAATTATTGAAGTTTTTAATAGCATAAAAGGATTGGGTGAAACAATTGAAGATGCTACTGTTGTTGAAAAACTGTTGAGATCTCTTCCTTATGCTCCGATGCAAAATGTTTCTGCTATAGAAGAAATAAGCGATTTGGAAGATTTATCGATGGATGAGCTACATAGAATTCTCACAGCTTATGAAATGAGGATAGGAAAATCAACACAAAAATATGTTTCATTTAAAGCATCAAAGAGGACAATAAAACACAAGACCAACAACTATTATAGTGGTGAATTTGATATAGAGATGGCACAATTCGTCATAAAGCTAAAGAAATGATCTGTAAAATTTAAAGGTAAGTTACCTCTTATATGTTTTAATTGTGGTAAGAGAGGACATTTTTCTACTACATGTCCACACATGGAAAATAGTGGCGATGAAGAAGAACCCAAGAGAAAATTTTATAGAGGTAAATATCCAAAGACAAAAAGATTCTATTCTAGAGAAGAAGATGGCTCCCTTGAAGAAGATGAATATAGCTCTGATGATGATATAACTAAAATTATGTTCATGGCTCTAGCTGCAAAATCAATGGCATACCAAAAATAAGAACTATGAAACATTAATGGTGTGATTGATCTTGAAGCTGAAATTATAAATGCCTTAGAAAAAATTGATAATCTCAGAAGGAAGAATAAAAGACAAGTAAAAGAGGGTATGCTTCTCAAAATTCAGACAAAAGAAGAAGAAAGAATGTGTAGCATGGGTTTTCACCCTTGCTCGTGCAAAAGAGCACCTACTAAGGGTAATGGAACCCTTAGAAACAATTTAATGGGAAATAAGGAAAACTAATTAAATATAAAAACAGTAAAAAAATTTGAGCTAGCATGTGCATGTGGAACAAAGTTAAACTACAATGACAAACACAAAATAACCATGAGAGATGATGAAATAAAAATCTTGATTTCTTTATTAAAAGGGGCAAACAAGGGTTTGCATGAATTGTTTACCTCAAATGTTGAGGCCAGTGGAGTTATGCAGTCGTAGGGAGTAATGCACCAGGACTCCATAGGTTCCTTCTCTTTCTCCAAATGCTCAATGGTTGGGCTCGAGGTTGGCTCAAAGGGAAGAACTGTAGCTCAAATGGTTGAGCTAGAGTTCTAGGATGATTTGGGAAACATAAGGGTAGGATAATTGGTGGATGGTAAAATGAGGGGCCTCCATCTCCTTTTATAGATTTTTGGGTGGTGGAGTAAACCACCATAGTTTAGGGTACCAAATGGTTTAGGTTATAGGTTTAGGGTTTTAGCCCTCTTTTTCCTCTTTTAATTTTCTTTCTGAATTTGTTCCCTTTTATTTGGATTTTGGGAATTTTGGACCCCTTTTTGAGGGTTTTGGTATGTTTTTGAAAGAATTTGATAAGTTTGAGGAGGAAAAAGTAATATTTTTCCTTTTTAGGTATCCATTTGGGTTTTTTGGGGTTTTGGAGGCTAGGATGATAGGGAAATTGGTCAATAGGGTTATGTGTCTAAGGGGATGAGTTGGTGAGTGATTTTTAGGTGTTAACAGATTGCCCCCTGATGTGTGAGGGTAGGAGCTCATCGTATGGCCAATATACATCATAGGTTCTGTCATTTTCCAGGGGTACGGGCATTGTGATGGAGGAGAGAAGGAACTGGCTGGAGACCGGAACACAAGCTCCGTACGAACTTGCAAGAACTAAAATACATTGTCTCAATAATGAATGAAGAATGATCTCAATATATGAACGAGGCAAGCATTCCCATGCTCGTGTTGAGATATGCAACTAATAAAGAGGCTTGAACGAGGACCTGAACAATACATGAAGACCTGCTGTGTACATCATAATGGTCGAGAGGGGACACAAGTCTGGGACATACTCATGGTCAGACCATGATTGATCTGAAGAACTGATGTATGGAAATAGTGGCGTCCATACTGACTGTGGTACCATAACAACTGATGTGCTGTTGGGTCTAAAGGTGTCCCATAAATGGATGGACTCAATGACTGAAAGTCATAATCTCAAAGGTATAATGAACTGTAGCGGAACTGGGTACTCTAGGAAGCGTATACTTGGAGTGCTTCCGAATACTATTGCCAAGCGCGACCCAGATATCCACGGGAACATACAACTGGGGGGGGTTACAAATAGACTCACCAATGTGCTAGAGTTAGGGGACATTTAGGGTCTTCAACCAATAATTGAAAGGACCAATACCCTGCACGAATATCAACGGTGCGATCAAGGTGTTGACGTCAAGCACGTGAGAAACAACCATTCGGAGAGGCACTAAAGACTCCTCTCAAAACGGTCCGTATTCACTCACCACAGATGGTAATGAGTCCAAGGCACATACACCTCTGAGTCTATCCTTTGGAATATATTGGTTGGTGTTGATAGAGGGAGACCATGCCACTACCAGGGAAATGGTGTTTCCTTGATAGGAGCGCGAGGTGTACCAACAAGAGGGGGGGACTTAAACTTCCTTTGTTTAGAGTATGATGACATGGCTAACTTGGCAACATAGGAAGCTGAATTCGGGGAATGTGATCATAACTGAAGGGACCAGGGAGTGTGATTGTAATGGTGGGGACTCAGAGGGTGGCATATCGTAGAATACTCTAAACAAAGGCGACCATACTGGGGAAGCTTCCATACTGGTGGGACTAGATACGGTCTGTCATGGTGCAGAGAGGCACCGTTGGGGCCTTATTCATGGTTTAAGGAGCTCAAAGAAGGGATAGAAGTGTGCTCATGACAGTACTGTCATGTGGATGATACGATCCCAGGACAGTGCATGCTCAGGGGTGATTTCAATTTTAAGGAGTCTGAAAAGCAATAAGAATCCTCTGAGATAGCTGAATGGTACCTTCATGTGGATTGATGCGAGCCCAAGATGGTGAATGCTCGTGGTTGCTTTCAATTTTAGAGAGTCTGAAAGCAAATAAAAAGACTCCAAAAGGTTCTTTTTCGTGTATTAGTCTTCAAAGCGCAAAAAAGCATAAAAGGATGCAATGAAGAACTCTTCTAGCCGATGTGACTAGAGTATTCCTTTTTTGTAATTACTCCACAAGGTCCGGAAAAGGGTTAAACTTATATAAGGTAGACACCCTTTCAGATACGTTTATCGAGCATGAAAGGAAGCAAGATTGCTCGACAATCTTTTCATTGTTTTAGGAGTCAGAAAAGAGATTAACAAAAACTCCGCAAGTGCCCTTTTTCGTAAAGGAATTGCTCAGCCTGAAAGAGGGATAAAATTATATCGAAGCAAGTGATGATCATGTTGAAGCCTAGTGGCATGCAAAACAAGGTGGTGGGGGGGGCAGGCATAGAAAAGATGCCTGGAAAATTTTTCAGAGAAAATGATAAGTAGTCTCGACCATCATCAAGATCTCATCGAACTAAATCTAGAGGTGTCAACAGTTCGAAAAATAGAGTTTTGCACGTAAATCGAGGCGACGGGGGCCTGAAAAAGTGCCTGATTTTTTTTTGTTGTTGGAAAAAATGAGAAATTGTCTCAATCAACATCAACGTCTCGTCGGACTGAATCCAAAGGTGTTAACAGTTTGAAAAATGGAATTCGGCACGTAATTTGAGGCAGGGGGCCTGAGAAAGTGCCTGAATTATTTTTAGAAAAAATGAGAAATGGTCTCAGTCAACATCAAGGTCTCGATGAACTGAATCCAGAGGTGTTGACAGTTCGGAAAACAGACATCGGATGATCCGAAATGGAAATAAGAAGAATTGGTTAAGTGTCTATAAATAGTAAATGGGCCCATTGACATGTGTCATGTTATAGTTGAGTTTGACAGAAGATTGAAGAGGGCCAGAGGTGAAAACTGAAATTGTAAGAGATTTGACTGGTGGACTTGCATTCCGAGAGTTGCAGGTAAGACTTCATGTCCTTACCCTTTTTATTTATGTGTTTTTGTTGGGAATTGGGTCTCTGGGGAGGCGTGCTGGGCTTTCCTTGGAGCCAAGGCAACAACGCGCGGCTTTTGAGGGGAAATGCATGGTTTGGAGCACGATTTAGGGCAAGGTATCTGCACTCGGTAGGGATGGTTGAGGGCCTCTCAGTCATGCCTGCCAAGAGCGGTTATGGATCCCATAGTTGCGCTCCAAAGCATACTGGGGGCCCTCAGAGCTGCGCTCGTTGAGCGCAGCTATGGCCCACTTAGTTGCGCTCTGAAGCGTGACTTTTCAAGGGGAAAATGTGCTTCAGGGCGCAACTATGGGGGGCGTAGTTACGCTTTGAAGCACAACTTTCCAAGGGGAAAGCGCGCTTCAAGGCACGACTCTAGGGGGCATAGTTGCACTCTGAAGTGCAGCTTTTCGAGGGGAAAACGTGCTTCAGGGCGCAACTCTAGGGGGTGTAGTTGCGCTCTGAAGCACGAATTTCCGAGGGGAAAGCGCGCTTCAGAGCGCAACTACAGGTTCGATAGGTGTGCTCTAGGGGCGCTTTTTGTGAAGATTTTTATATGCTTCTAGCATGTTTTTGTTGGCGTGATTGGTAGGATGACGGTTGTTACTTGGAAAGAGTGGGAGATTCCAGATACAATACTAGATAGGATTCAGAGGGACGTGGTTGTTCAGGAGGCCCTAGCAGACTGTGTGCTACTGAAGTTTTCACAAGTTCCATTGATGCATTTAGCACCACTGTTGTTGAACAAGTTGGTCGAGTTTTGGGACTCGGACATTGAGGCATTCATGATTCAGGGGGAGTGGCTAGATATTACCCTAGCCGACGTCTACTTTTTGACTGTATTTCTGAGGTTGGGCATGACTATCGATACCTTGCCGAGGAGGACAGGGAATGTATCTATTCAGGCTTTGTTGGACATACATTGCTTTGCTACGGTGGAGGTGCATGGTTCTCCACTATTAGTTTGTGATTTGGAAAGTTCGATGACTAAGGCGATTGCAGCGATGGTGGTGTGCATTCTAGGTTCGAATGGTCCTAACCGGATCTCAGGAGAGCAGATGATGCTGGTACAGCATGTCCTGGATGGGTCATATTATGCTTGGGGTCAGATGTACTTATCAGTTGTTCAACAAGAGTTGAGTAAGGTGAGGCACTTGGGGAAGGAGTTCTGTTTCCCCTCCTTTTTATGTTCATTCTTTTTTGAGCAGGTTCCTACACTGTGGCCTCATATAACAGTGCAAGATGGGTTGCCGATAGAGCCGCAGATGCGGCACTGGGGCGAGATGATGACTCACGGAGGTGGTGGGCATGTAGGCCGATTTTTTGCAGAGGAATTATTTAGACAGTGGATGCAGATACCGGTAGTCTTGAACAGTAAAATAATGTTCTTACGGGAAAAACCAATGTAAGTAACGTCAGTGGTCCATAAATGGATCAATAGCAATGTAAAAATGTAATGTATGGTAGATGATTAATAGTTACATAGGTTTGGGATTTTATAGGCTCGTCATGTACCTTTTCAACAAAAGGTCATTACTATTGATATTTGTTTAATTAATAAATTAATATTAATATTTAATATTAATTTATTATTATTTTGTTGTTACATTGCCACTCTCTTAGAAAGGCTTTGTCCTCAAAGCCTTATAATTTTTATGTATTTCTTTTTGTGGTGTCGTATTTGACGACACATGTCAATACGAACTTTTATGCGTCGAGCATAACTTCTAATATGTGGAGGGATCAATCCATCCCAAGTTGATTTTTTGATGATTGTCGGGATTCCGTAATGATATGTCATCGGGAGTTTTGATCACCTTAGTACCTTTATCTTCTGACATTTCCGCCTTTTTAGGGTATTGGTTTTTATGGTTGGGGTGTTGATAGGGAATTTTCACACTATAAATTTCTTTTACGAAAGTCGTCTCTTGATCACTGCTCTGAGTTTGAAGTTGTATTTTCGTCCCTTGAGGTTTTAAGGTTTCATCTTGTATTTTTTCCAACTTGTTCTCTAACTGTATATTATCCTTTTGAAACTTCTTAATCACTTCTACTTGTGATTTCCTAACTTCTTCCGACTTCTTAAGTTGTTCTTTAAGATCCTCGTTATGAATTCTGATGCAACTATTTTCTTCTTGCTTGTCTAGAAGTTTCCCTTCAATGTCTTCTGTAGATTGTTCTATCTTTCGGCTATTTTTCAGTTTCTTAATTTCTGTGACTAGTATCTTGTTATGATTTCTTAGTTTGAAAATTTCTTCAACATTGTTGGATAATGCTTTATTATTCTTTGTGATCTCCGATTTGTGTGCCTTTTTAGAGTCGTCGTTTTGTGTTTGAAGATCTTGTATCTGTTGTCGACATTGGTCGACCTTTGATTCTTGATCTCCTAATTTATGCCGTATCTTCTTCAGATATTCATCCTTGTCATTAGGGATCTTGTTCAAGCGTTTTATTTCTGCTTCGTATTTAATTATTTCATTCTTTATATCTTGATCTTCTAGCCTCTGATTGAGTTCATTTTCAGCTCTTAATTCATCAATTTGTACATACAATTTTTCTATATAACTTTCCTGGTCGAAGATTTTTTGTTCATCGAACTTTCTTTGTAGCTTATGTATTTCAATTACTGCTTCAAATTTTGTAATCCTGTTGTGTAAATCTTCATTGTCTCTTTGATAGTGCTTTAACTTGGCTTCTAATTGTTCTATATGTAGTCGCAAACTAGCTTCCATGGTCTTCTTTTGAATTTGATTCCTTTAACGATATATAGTCTCTGGCTTCTTCAGTGATAAGTTGTCTTCGACTTTTTCGATGATAGAAGGTCTTTGAACTCTTTGACTAGTCTTCCTTGAGTTCTTTTTCGATGATAAATATCAGGTCAAATAACCTTTTTTTTCCAAAATTAATTATTATAAAATAATTAATTATTTATTTATAATAATAATAATTATTAATTAATTAATTAATTAATAATATTATTATATTAATGTTTTATAAACTATATATATATATATATTTTTCCAACAAACTAATTTTTAGTCATATAATAACTAAACTCATCCTAATTAAGATATGAGTTATTATAAATAATGGTTTCTTTATAAAACCAAGGCTAGTTTAGAAAACCAAGGCTGGTTTTACAAAACCACGGGATAGTTTTATAAAACCAAGGCAATGTGTGGTTTTATAAAACCAGGGCAATATGTGGTTTTATAAAACCAAGGCAATGTGTGGTTTTATTCTTCTTTTTTTTTATGCGGTCTTCTTTCTTGTTCTCTCTCTTTTTTTAACTTCCCTTTTATTCCCTTTTTTTCCCCTCTTTTAATAATTTTTTTTTCAATAAGGATGGCTAAAAGCCTAATGTAAGGTTAAAAACCTAAATCTCAAAGAAACTTTGACAATTTGGCCACAAGCCGGAATCAATAAGCTCTGATACCACTGGAATAGTAAAATATTGTTCTTACAGGAAAATCCAATCTAAGTAATGTAAGTGGTCCATAAATGGATCAATAGTAATGTAAAAATGTAATGTATGGTAGTTACATAGGTTTGAGCTTTTATAGGCCCGTCATGTACCTTTTCGACAAAAGGTCATTACTTTTTTTTTTCCTTGGAAAAAAAGCGTAATTCTATATCAGCAGAGGTGACAAAATTACATTCTGAATATGCATATATGCATTCGGTTATCCAGCTAAGGATCAAATAACAAAACAAACAGTCCAAAATAGTGTTCCAGTATACTCGTCCAGTATGAACTTGGATATATGTCCATGTCAGTATAGACCAACAACAGAAACATGACAGAAATATACTAAGTAGAAAATGTTACATAAGTCTGGTGGCTCCCCGAGCCCCCTAAAATGATCCACTGTAAGCATTATAGTTTTGAGAAAACCCCCAGAAAAAACCAAAAACAACCAAAAATATCAAAGATAGCTCCATATATATATTATAAAACACCACCATTAATCCTGTTCCTGTTCCATTCCGTGCCCCTGTAAACCCATTTCATCAATAAAGGGTCTATGATAGTATTCACAGATATTCCCATTCCTGTACTCCTTTATTTTCCACATCCCCATTTCCAAGTCCCTGCCAACCTTAGAAGCCTTGTCCGCCTCCTTGTTGTTCTCCCTGAAAATATGTCTGCAAGAAAAATGTAAAAAGGAAAGTTTTAGATGCAGGATGTCCTGAAGAATGTTTGTTAGTCTTATATCTCTGCATTGTTGAGTGCCACTAGTCCAATTTGTGACATTCATTGAATCACCATACACATTTATCTGTTGACAGCCCTTCTCCCTGGCAAAGATGAGAAGAAGTTTCAGGCTCATGATTTCAGCATAATTATTTCCACCCTCACCCAGACCTAGAAAAGGTGGTATGAGTGGGTTAATGATAGATGCAGGATAGCCCCACACCCGCAGTTGTGTTCTAAAGAAGATCCATCATAAAAACCCCAAGGCATAGACACGTCAATATCCAGAGCAAGGATTTCTCTCTGTTTTGCAACTTTGACATGATGTGGGAAGGCCTCAAGGAAACCACAAATCTGAACTGCTGTGACCACCGGTGTGCAATATTTCTCAATGAAGATCAATCCATTCCGAGCTAACCAAATGCTCCACGCCACCAGCAAAGGAAGATTCATGTAATATTTTTCGATAGGGTCCAAAACCCACTGTGTCCAAGCCGACAGCACCGAGTCCCCAGTCCAATTAAACTGGTTGTTATGAAATCTGGAGCATTCCGCCCATACTTGCACCGTGTATGGGCATTGGAGGAATAAATGAAAACAAGTTTCCTCGCTGGCCTTGCATAAGATGCACCAGCCCGACCCGATCCTATTCTTTCTTTGCAAAAAATACCAGGTGGGTACAGTATTTTCGAGGGCATTCCACATAAAAAGACGGTGTTTCAGTGGACAGTTTATCTTCCAGATGGTTTTCCACCACCCCACCAACTCACGTGGATTCATAAAGAGACTCAGGCTGATGTATCCATCCTTTGGTGTATACAAGCCATTTGGGGCCCCTTCCCAAACCAAGCAGTCTTCCCTATCTTGAATGTGAATATGAGATCGAATCAGTGCACGGTAATAGGACCTCAGTTCCACCCGTTCAGCCTCAGATAGTGCCAGTGTTTCAGCATCAACCCATGACTGAATCCATGGGTGGGCCCTATCCTGGACAGCTAGTTGAGAAAGGTAAGTTATACCAAAATCCCGCAGAGAATTTATCAAATCACCTGATAAAATGTGTCGTCCAGCACTTCCAACCCAGGGATCCTCCCCAACACAAATATCCTGTCCATTCCCTATATTCCAAGCAAGCAGATCTCCGACTACAGGGAAAGATTTGATGACTGCTTTCCAAATAACAGAACAACCAATATGAGACTTATCTACCGACCGTACCCATTCCACAATTGATACAGGGGCAATATATTTACGAAAAACAACTTTAGTCCAAAGACTTTTAGATTTTAACAGTCTCCACACTCCTTTCGTTGCTAATGCCTTTGCAAAAAAATGAATATTTTTTAGACCCCACCCCCCTAAGGCTTTTGGTATTGCGATCTTTTGCCATCGAACCCATGGGGAAACATAGTCTCCTTTACCGCTCCATAGGAAACGAAAGCATAATTTCCAGACTTTTTCCAGCGTTCCTTTTGGAATCCATGAGAGGGACATCCAATAGACCGGGATAGCCTCTAGAACAGATTTCACCAGGACCAGCCTTCCAACACGCGAAAGCCACTTATGACTCTAGACCTTCAGCCGTATGTGTATTTTTTCAATAAGCCATTGCCAATCCTGTTTGGTATAGGCGTTTGGTTTTAAGTGAAAACCAAGGTAGCAGAAGCCAGCTTCAAGGTGTAAAAAGGTATATGGAAAGATCCTACGAATAGCCGCAATCTCACCTTCCCTTAGCAAATGAGTTGAAATTGTGGATTTCCTCTCATTGATCTCCATATCCGTTGCATTGGTGAAAAGTTGAAAGATGTCCTGTAGAGTTTCCATGTCCCTAGCCAAACCCGTGCAAAAGATGAGTATATCATCCATGAACAGCAGATGTGTAATAAAAAAATCAAGAGCCACTTGTATGCCATGGAGAGTGCCATCCCTACAGGCTTTTTTCAATGCTTTACTAACCCCTTCAGCAACCAACAGGAAAAGTAAGGGGGATAGTGGGAAACCCTGTCGCAGGCCTCTTTCAGATTGAAAAAAAGGGGAGGCTGCACCATTGATGAGTACCACAAAGGATACTGTAGAAATACAACTCATAATCCACCTGATAAAATCCACAGCAAAACCCAGATGAGTAAGGAGTAAATGAATATACAGCCAACTCACCTTGTCATATGCTTTTGACAAATCAATCTTGATAATAGCTCCTTTGATTTTCCGCGCTTTCATACTATGGATTCCCTCCTGTGCTACACCAATAGCCTCATGTATTTGACGTCCTTCCAGAAAACCAAATTGTTCCTCCGAAATATGTTTGGACAGAATCTCTTTTAGTCTCCTGGCGATAATCTTTGACACCACCTTATATACACAGTTTCACAGAGAGATCGGTCTGAAGTCACCTAAAGAAGTGGAATTGTCCGTTTTAGGTATAAGGGCAATAAAGGTGGAGTTCAGGGCTGCTGGGATCCTCCCCGATATTCGAGTGTCTTCAACCATCGCCAATAGATCATTCCCAATAAGTTCAAAGAGTGCCAGTAAGAATTCCACCATCCATCTGTCAGGTCCCGGGCTCTTGTCTTTTTGGAAGCTCTGCAGAACACCCTTCAACTCTTCTTCAGTGACAACAACCATCAAGGAGAGATTGTCTTCCTCTTCCACAAACTGAGGAAATAATTGTGCCATCCTAACCACATCCAAAATATTAGCCTGTGCAGGGGCTTTGAAAAGTGTTTTGAAATGATTCACCCCAACTCTCGCCATACCGTCAAAGGATCTCTGGATAGTCCCCAAAGAGTCTTCCAAACTCCAAATGGTATTTTCCACCTTCCTTCCCTTAGCATATGCATGAAAACATTTTGTGTTCTCATCCCCAGCCGATAACCAGATAGCCCTACTCTTAAGACGCCACGTTTCCTCTTTTTCCAATAATAGCTTATTCCTTCTACCCTCCAGTGAGACCAAGGAATCTTTCTCTTCTGGTGTTCCCAGACCCCCTGATCCAGAATCATAGATGGACTACAGCTCCAATTCAATTGTCTTTAATTCACAATCATCCCTACAGTTCTTTTCAAAAGCCCATGCCTTCATCGGCCTCTTGATTCTTTTGATATTATCAGAGAACTGTTGTGCGGCAGAAAAGCCCTCCCTAGGGGTGTAGGGAACCCAAAGGGATTCAATAAGATCAGCAAAAGTCTCATCCTTTAACCAGATCTTATTGAACTTAAGCGGCCCAGCTGGTTTCGTAGGTCCATCACGAATCTCCAGGAAAATAGGGAAGTGATCCGAAGAGGCCCCCGAGCCAACCCACTGTCTAAGTAGAAAATTCCTATCTGCAAAGAGGTCAGACACCAGAAAACGATCCAAACATTTTTCGACACGGTTTTCTCCAGTTCTGTTATTTATCCAGGTAGGTTTAAGGAGAGTAGGCTCAATATCTAGCAGATTTCGGGTGACCAACTGGTGTGTGAAATAGTCAGCCAAAGGGTTTGGCCGAGCTCTGTTGCCTCAGACTTCCGCCGGTCCAAGAGAGAAATTTAAGTCCCCTCCAATTATAATGTTCCCTTCTTGTAACAATGGATGAGAGAGGAGAGAATCCCAAAAAGGGACCCGGTTCAAATAAGGTCCATATATATACACCACCGTGAAAGTATCACCAAAATACAGAGACGAGCATGTCAATCCCAGAACCGCTTCCATTCCCCAGAGATTATGGAACAGTACAGAACGGGTATTCCAACCAATAGCCTGACCTCCAGACCGGCCTCGAGCATCCAAGGTGGAAAAGGACCAGCCACCAAGCCAACTTTCAAGTAGTGATTTAATAGTCTCACCAACACCCAATGTTTCCTGAAGCAGAATGATATCCGGGTGTTCAATAGCTACCACTCTGCGGAGGGTTGATCTTTTGTGGGGACCAGCAAGACCCCGACAGTTAAAAGACATAACTTTCATTAACGACCCCTCTTCTGGGCATGCACCGCTCTAAGCGCCCGATCAATAGTCACCTGTTTTCCTTCCATGAGATCCATCTTGGCCTTGGTTTGAGCTTTAGAGAGATGGCATTTCCTGCCCCGGCCCTTGCCATTATTGCCAATTTTCTTAACCCCAGCACCCAACCCGCCCGGGGGGATTTTTGTTTGGGAGCGTAGAAAATAACCCGAGTCTGATGAGGTGGTAGGGGAGCGGGAGGAAGGGGAATCCAAAGGCCCGGGATCAATTGTAGGGGGAGGGTCCAGTACCATAACCCCAGGTGAAGGAATAGTAGTTGTGCAAGAGGGGAGGTCAGGATCACTACAGGAAGATTCAACCAACTCCATGGCCGAAGAGATATTCAAATTTTTTAAAGCCTCTAACCAGTCCGGATTTTCAAAAGACAAGTTCTTTAAAACAAAATGAAAGGAAAGGGGTTTAATGGAATGAGTTATACCCGTAGACGATGTCTGGTTCCGAGGTAACAGTCGGTAGTGTAGGATCAATAGCTGTTGTTCCAGGTAATGATTCTCCAGTATCAGGTGCGTCCATTCCCATCGCCTGTAGTATGTCACCAGCCCCTGCTGCAGCAACGCCTGAAATCGGTAGAGCCATACGAGTGGGACAGGGGTCTACCCGATCCCGAGGAAAACCATGTCCCTCTTCCACAACCAAACCCTCATTTGGGGGAGTTTCAGTCAAGGGAATATCTAGAGGGGGATTAGCCACCACAGCAATAGGGGATTTTTGCGAACCATCATTTTTCCTTCGAAACGGAAGTTTACATTTTGCAACTGGATGACCATAAGCATGGTAACGACGGCATCTGAAAGGAACATTTTCATAGTCCAACTTCTGCACATAAACATAGGGTCCCCAGCTGAGGGTAACATCCGGTACTAACCCTTCCCTGATATTCAGATTTACCAGAATACGTGCAACCTTCCTCTGCCGGGTGTGAAGAAAACTATAGTCACCATCGACATAATTCCCAATCATGTTCCCAATCCCTCTGAAATGTCGCTCCATCCAATAGTGGAGAGGTAAACCAGGGAGCCGAACCCACAGTGGGACAATATCCAGACGTTCCCGACTAGCATCAAACATCGGATGCCATGGATTGATCATGACCGGGCAGTGATCCTAGCTCCAGTTGGAATTTAAAACCCATTTTGTATGTTCCTCCTCTCGGAAGTTGAAGGAAAACCAGTTGCGTGTTAACTCCACTACTTCCAGTGTATAGCCTAATAGCCCCGCCCACTATTCCCCCACCCATGCTTCTATGGTGGGCAGAGAGAAGGACCTGCCCAAAGCTTTGCCAACCAAAGTGATACTGGTCATCTTCACCAATTGATTCCACTCAATGTATTCCCCCAAAGCATAATTGTACTTAGTCCTGCTAAGTTTCAACCATCGTTTCCTGCTCTGTTTCCCCTTATGAGTAGTATCCTCCAAAGAAGGTCCACCCCATTCATCTGAGCTAGTACCATAGCCCACACAAGGACTAGAAAACCCACGCTGTTCATGGAGTTCCAGATGCCCCGCCCCCGTGTCCTCCTGTGCCTCCGCTGTGTTCAATACAGGAAGTGGGTCCGATGAAGGAGAAGCCTTGCCAACATTTCCTGGATAACTGATAAAACCAACGTTTGAACCCTTATCTCTACCTGCCGAGCCCTCCAGATCATTTATAACCTGTTCTGAGGTCCAAAGAGCCCCAACATCCTTCAACGGCGCATTCAGTGGAGTATTGGATAGAGGTGCAGTTTACGGCTCCGGTCCTGGGGAGATAGCCAATAAATCAGACGGTGAGAACTCGAGAACGGACATGTTCTCCAAAGCAGGAAGACCCTCCACCTCACCTCCACCAGTATAAACCCCAGCTTTCCACCCAGCACCCGCTGGTTGTGTCCAAATGGGCAGGTCATCAGAAGGGTCAAACGAATAATCCACCCTGTCGTCGTATGTAGCCATAGAAAGCAAACCACCACAGTAACACAGGTAAAAAAAGCAGTAACACGCAAAACTAGGGTTTAGAGCAGAGCACCAGGTTTGAGCAGTAACCGGGAGAGAAAAGCAAAGTACAAAACCCATGATGTTCACCACGAACCGCAACGAGGCCAACAACAGAACCAGCGACCCCTCCTGACGGCAGCAGGCCTCCCATCGATTCTCCAGCTAATCTAGGATTCTGACATATTCACAGAAAAACGTGACCTCTAGTCACAGTCCTATTTGAACTTATCTTTTACTTCTATTCCCTCATTATTTGTCCCTGCACACTAATTTGTTCGATATGGTTTACATGTGGGTTGAGTTGTAATGATTCCATGTTGTAAAAATGTGGAATGAATTGTAAATCGACAAAAGGTCATTACTATTGATATTTGTTTAATTAATAAATTAATATTAATATTTAATATTAATTTATTATTATTTTGTTTGTACATAGTCATTGAGGACTACCCATATGCTCATATGGATTATCAAGGGGACCTATAGCTACCGAGGCCTCCTGGTCAGGCTTGGGGACCAGATTTCACGTCTATTTTTAGTCTGGTTTTGTTTACAGTATTATATTGTATTGAGTTGGTAGCTAGATGGTTTTGTGACATTGACGTCTTGATGTTGTTTCTTGCAGATGTGGGACCACAATCGCCACTGGGGCATCGATCGCAGAGAGGTCATGTGGAGGGAGTAGACCCAGCAGGTCGGGGGCAGGGGCATCGTCGAAGTGACATGGTTACACTGGATGTTCTGCGACTTGGTATTGATCAACTCCTGGAGGGGATAGTGAGCGATGGTTGGCAGCATCTGGATCAGGAGATGATCGATATATGCTACAATGCTCCACAGGAGTGGAGGTCGATCATGCGACACATTGCGATGGCCGCAGAGATAGTGAGAGTTTTTTCTTGAGGGGATGTCCCGTATCTAGGAGGTGATGACGAGGATGCCGAGGCAGTATATGAGCCCGAAGAGGAGAGGGGAGAGGATGAGTTAGCAGTGGAGGCAGCTTATGAGCCCGAGGAGGCGTGAGGAGAGGATGAATTAGCCATAGAGGCAATCGATGAGCCCAAGGAGGAGGAGGGTGATGATGATAATGATTATTGGGGAGAGGATTCTGACTAGGCGGTTGAGAGAGCTGCCCCCACTGCGATGAGCATGTGGGATTTTTTTATATACGACTTGTATTATACCGAGGATGCTGTTGGGACTCCTTGATGTGTTTATATATATATTTGGGTACGATGGGTACTTATGACATTTTCATGATATATATATTTATCGGCACGTGGATGCCTTTTGTGATGATGATTTCTCTTTATGCACGTGGATGCACATGTCATGCTGATTGTATTATATGCATGTGGATGCAGTTGTGAGGGTGCACATGGATGCAATTGTGACGATGCTTTCTTTTTGTTATTTTTATGGTTTTTAAATGCCTATATGATGTTATTATGTACATGTGGGTGGTATGGTGATGTATGTTTATGGTTTACACCCTACATATTGTGATTCATATGCCAGTCTAGAATATTGTTAACCATTTGGTCTGCTACACTATTTTGATTTCGTGGGACATGAGTGAATGTAATGGATTCAAACTGTATGATCATTTGTTTAGTGCGCAGGAAATTTCTAATAAGGCAGGGATACCGTACTTGGTAACAGTTGTTGAGTTGGGCGACAAGTAGCTGGGAGTCAAGAAACACACGAAGGTGACGTATGCCCATTTGGAGAGAAGCGGTCAACAAACCGACCACAACATCGTACTCAACTTGTTTATTCGTAGCAACACCTATGCACACTCCATCGAGGTGGATTAGCTCGTGTGAGGGGGAATACAGTACCCAAGCTGTAGAGGTGAGGTTTGGGTACCAACGACTTGTACCGTTGGAAAAACCGACATATGGAGGTGGAAGAGGATCCATCTGTGATCATGCGGGGGAAACAAAATGTAAGGTTTTGTAAAATATTTAAAAACAAAAGGAATAAAATTGTACAATAGGAACTAGTGGGTCCCAAAAGTGTTACGGGTAGAAGCGTTTGAGGTAAAACCCATTTCGAGGGTTGCACAGAGGGTTTCCTTCAGAATCGGTAAGGATGTATGCCCCATGTCCTAGACAGGTGTGGACAATGTATGGACCTTGCCACATAGATTCAAACTTTCCTTTCCCAGTCTTATTGTGTGCTGTTGAAATATTGTAACTTCTAAGAATATTATATTTGTACTTTATTATTCCAGAGATGTTTCATTCCTCCGTAGAGACCCTATTGTATATCCATAGATGTTTATTCCTCCAAGAGAGTGTGGTAACTAGGGTTATTAGATCTCCCTTGTGGGGTCGGCCTTGAGTTAGCTGTTTAGGGGTTATTAGACTCTCCTAGGAGAAGTCGACCCTGTTAGGGTGAAAAGTCAATTAGAGTTGAGTATAAATAGAGGAGGTGTGTTCCCCATTTATCTCATTCATTCACTCACTTGTGATTGGTGCATAGGAGAGAGAGAGATCTGCATAGGAGGAGAAGGATCTCTTGTTTGGGACTACATCTTTGTATTGGTTGATTATCTATATTGAGGAAAGCTTTGCTGGGTTTTCTACCCCATGAGGGTTTCCTAGGGTAAATCTTTGTATATATTATGATTGTGTTTCTTTCAGTGATCTTTCTTGTGAAATTAGGCTAAACTTAACATGGTATCATAGCTAGCCTGAATAGGACATCTTTCACAAGGTGAAAATACCTTTCTCTCCTCCTCCAGTGAAAATTAGGGTTTCTACAAAAGTTGGAATTTTTGGAATTTGATTGCATTGTTGGATAGCCCTCCTCAAAATCGAAGTTTTGAGCCCTAGATCGAACTTTTAGAGTGGGTAGAACCCTAGGATTTGTCAAAACCTAGTTTGACTTCTGGACCAGAAAACTAGTAAACCAGAAAAAGTGCGCACCTCTGCACCAGTAAACCAAAAAAAGTGCAAACCAGAAAACCAGAAATTCTGTTGCAGATCCGAAAGTTGCTGATTAGATTTGAAGGGTGAAAATTTGAAGTTTCTGGAAGCATAGTTTACCAGTCATCTCAATTCAATCAAGCACATCTCCTGGTAAGTGTTATTCTATCTTTTGAGAAACTTCAATTTCTATGACCTCCTGGATAAGATGGATCCAAGCACTAAGCTTGAAGGCAAGGTAGAGGGTATAGAGAATTTCCAGTCATGGAAATATAGGATTGGTCTCATTCTTGAAGAGAATGATCTTTCCCAATATATCAAGGATGAGGTTGCAGAACCTGAGGAAGATGAAGCCAAAGCGATGTATAAGAAGGACCTGATTAGGGAAAAGAGAATCATTGCTGATTCTATCAAGGACCACTTGATTCCCCAAGTGGAATCCAAGAAGAATCCAAAGGAGATGTATGATGCCCTTTCCAGAATGTATGAAGGAAAGAACATCAACAGGAAGATGAACCTAAGATCTCAATTGAAGATCACTAAGATGAATCAAGGAGAATCTATTCAAGATTATTTCTCAAGGGTTTCCCAGTTCAAAGAACAACTAGATTCCATTGGAGATACCCTTGATGAAGATGAACTAGTCATGACTACTCTAAATGGTCTCACTAGACCTTGGGATTCATTCATCTAAACTATGTGTGCCAGAAAAGAAAGTATGAAGTTTGATGTGGTGTGGGAGGATTGCATTCAAGAAGAAGCTAGGGTAGCCAATAGAGAAGCTTTGCTTAAATAAGATAATCAAGCATTGGCCACCCACACCAAGAGAAGAAGGAATCAATCCTACTTCAAAAAATATAGTCACAAGGAGTCTCAACCTCCACAAAGATTTCAGAAGAAAAGAGGAACTAATCAAGGAAGAGATTACTCCTCATTCCAATGTTTCAATTGTCATAAAATAGGACACCTTGCTAGAGATTGTCCTTCAAAGAAGAAGAAGAAGGGTTTCCACCATAGAAGACATCAAGCTCATATAGCAGAAGATGATTGTGAAGAAGAAGAAGGAGAGGAAATACCTCAAAAGAAAAGAGCTAAAATAGAAGAAGAAGATGCAGAAGAGTATGTTTTATTCTCTGCACTCTCTGGGTCTGTAACACCTAGAGAAGATACATGGCTTATTGATAGTGTTGGTTCAAAGCAAATGACAGGTCAAAAGAAAACTCTTTCAAAACTTGAAGAGAAGACTTCTCCACAGAAAGTATCTTTAGGAGATGACTATCAATATCCCATCAAGGGAATTGGTGAAGCAAGCTACAAGCTTGATTCTGGAACTCCATTGAATATGAAGGAAATATTATATGTACAAGGTTTGAAGAAGAACTTACTTTCTATCTCAACTTTAGATAAGAAAGGTTATAGGGTTGCATTCATAGATGGACAAGTACTCATGTGGTCCAAAGGAAAATCAATTGAGGATGCAATTGTTATTGGTGAAGAGGAAGGACGTCTATACAAACTCAAGGGCCATCCAGAAGCTGCCCTTGTTCATGAAGCCACTATCCCAAGTGATCTATGGCATAGGAGGCTTGCTCACATTAACTATAAAGCACTACCTCATGTGAGAAAAGTTGTCATAGGACTACTAGATTTGAAGATTGATCATGATTTCACATGCAAAGGATGTGCAAAAGGGAAGAATATCAAGAACCCATTTCCAAAGAGTGAAACAAAAACTAAAAGTACTTTGGAATTGATTCATTCAGATGTATGTGGACTAATGCCCTCCACATCCTTCAGTGGATATGAATACTACCTTACATTTATTGATGACTATTCAAGAAAGACTTGGATATACTTCCTAAAAGGAAAGAATGAAGTCTCTGTAAAGTTCAAGGAGTTCAAAGCCTTGATAGAAAATCATTCAGAAAAGAAGATCAAAATACTCAGGACAAATAATGGTGGAGAATATAATTCAAAGGATTTTGAAGTCTTTTGTAAAGAAGCTGGAATCAAGAGGGAACTAACCACTGCCTACAATACTCAACAAAATGGAGTTGTGGAGAGAAAGAATAGAACCATTATGGAAGCAATAAAGACAATGATACATGATCAAGACCTACCTATGTATCTATGGGCTGAAGCAACCAGGACAACAGTCTATGTGCATAATAGACTATCTCATAGTGCTCTTGAATTCAAGACCCCAAAAGAAGTGTTCACAGGGAAGAAGCCCGAGGTAAGTCATCTCAAGATATTTGGATGCTTAGTATACATTCATGTTCCAAAAGAAAAGAGAACCAAGTTAGATCCTTCTAGGAAGAAGGTAATATTTGTTGGATATTGTGAAGCATCCAAATCATTCAGAATATACATCCCAGGATTCCACCATATGGATATTAGTAGGGATGTGACATTTGATGAAGAGGCAACTCTCAAGAAATCTAGGAAGTGCCAGTATGAAGAAGTATATGAAGAAGATGCACCTCCCAGAATTGCAGAGGATGTACCCACCCCTGAATATGTAACACCTGAAGACCATGACATGATAGAAACACAATAAACATATCAAGAAAGAGAAAGCCAGCATGGGAAAGAGACATTATACTAGGAGTAGAAAAGTATGGAGCTCCTGAAGGCTCCACTAGAGTGAGCAAGAAACCAAATCCATTCTCCAACTATGTGGCTTTGATGTGTGATCTTGTAGACCAAGAACCTACTAGTTATGAAGAGTTAGTTCATAAGAAAGAGTGGATAGAGACAATGACGGAGGAATACTAGTCAATAATGAAGAATGATGTTTGGAATGTAGTTCCCAAACCAAAGGACAAGAGTGTGGTATCCTCCAAATGGATATACAAGACAAAGCATGCTGCAGATGGTAGCATTGAAAAGTTTAAAGCAATATTTGTTTCTAGAGGATTCTCTCAGAAAGAGGGAATTGACTATGAAGATACATTTGCACCAGTTGCAAGGTACACTTCCATTAGAACCATCATGGCACTTGCATCCATGATGAAGTGGGAATTACACTAGATGGATGTGAAGACAACCTTCCTGAATGGTGTGATTGAAGAAGAAGTGTACATAGAACAACCACAATGATTTTAGGTTGAAGGTAAAAGAACCCACGTATGCAAACTGAAGAAGGATTTGTATGGGTCGAAACTAGCTCCTATAGCTTTGTATGGAAGAATTGACAGTTTCTTGAAAAGCTTGGGATTTACCAAAAGTAAAGCTGATCCTAATATTTATCTCAAGGTTATGGATGATGAACCTGTCATATTGGTGCTATATGTGGATGACCTATTTCTGACTGGAAATGAGAAACAGATTGTCGAGTGCAAGAAGAAGCTCTCTTCAGATTTTGAGATGAAAGATCTCGGATTGATGCATTACTTTCTAGGTATGGAAGTATGGCAAGGCCCAGAAGGAATCTTTCTCAACCAGGCAAAGTTTGCTATGGAAATCTTGAAATGTAAATCCATGGCCACTCCCATGGATTCCAACTTGAAGCTAGTAGATGATGACTCTTCAGAGTTAGTGGATGTGACTATGTACAGACAGATTATTGGGTCATTAATGTATATGACAAATTCTAGGCCATATATATGCTTTGATGTGAACACCTTGAGTCAGTATCTAGTGGAACCCAGGCGTGTTCACCTGATAGCTGCAAAGCATGTGATGAGGTACCTAAAGGGTACGATAGACTTTGGTCTATGTTATCTTAGAGATCATGACTTCAGATTGTGTGGATACACAGATGCTGATTGGGAAGGAAGTGTATCAGACAGGAAGAGCACATCAGGTGGATGTTATTGTTTGGGATCTACCATGATCTCGTGGTTTAGAAGGAAGCAGTCTAGTGTGGCTCTTAGCATAGTTGAAGTGGAATATATAGCTGCTTGCTCTGCTAGTTGTGAAGCAGTATGGATTCGGAAGTTGTTATCATGATTATTCGACTTAGAGATGGACCCCACTGTGATCCTGTGTGACAACCAGAGTTGTATCAAGATGACAGAGAATCCAGTGTTCCATGATAAGTCAAAGCACATAGAGATCTGATATTTCTGTATCCAGGATATGGTGCAAAAAGGAGCTATCAAGCTCGAGTATGTGAGCACTGACGAACAAGTTGTTGATGTGTTGACAAAACCTCTATTTCAAGTAAAGTTTGAGTATTTCCGAGACAAGCTTGGTGTAGTTCAGAAGGACCTCCTCGAAAGGGGGAGTGATATGGTTGATGATGATATTTGGATACTGGTATCGATGTGGATACCTGTATCGATGATGATATTTCCTATATCGACGATAAGGTCAATGATGAGGATACCTGTAATGATGAGGATACTATATCGATGATATGGATATTGTATCGATGATGTATACTGTATAGATGATGTGGATACTTGTATCGATGATGAGGATAATAGTGTTGATGATGAGGTTACCTGTTCCGAAGATGAGGTTGTCGGTTACGACGATGAGGTCGATGCATGGTCCTTAGAATTTGTCTAAGTGGACGAGAGGATTGTATCATCCCTGGACTTTGGTGCTTGAATTGATCCGTAGACATATGTCTTCGAGAATTGGTCCCTAGTGGATGAGAGGATTGTATCATACCTCGACTTTGGTCCCTGAATTGATCCGTAGACAGATGTCTCCAAGAATTGTTCCCTAGTGGATGAGAGGATTGTATCATCCCTGAACTTTGGTCCTTGAATTGATCCGTAGAAAGATGTCTCCGAGAATTGGTCCCTAGTGGACAAGAGGATTGTATCATCCCTAGACTTTGGTCCTTGAATTGATCCATAGACAGATTTCTCCGAGAATTGGTCCCTAGTGGACGAGAGGATTGTATCATCCCTGGACTTTGGTCCCTGAATTGATCCATAGACAGATGTCTCTGAGAATTGGTCCCTAGTGGATGAGAGGATTGTATCATCCCTGTACTTTGGTCCCTGAATAGATCCGTAGACAGATGTCTCCGAGAAGTGGTCCCTAGTGGACGAGAGGGGATTGTATCATCCCCGGACTTCAGTCCCTGAATTGATCTGTAGACATATGTCTTCGAAAAAGGGTCCTTAGACTTTGTCTAAGTTGACGAGTGGACTACATCGTCCCTCGACATGATATTGTGTCTTAAATGGATAGGGATTGATCATCCCATAAATGGATCATGTGTGTTGCAGGGTATGCTACTATGATACTGTTGATCGAGAGGATCCAGATGATGATACTGTTGATCAAGAGGATCCAGATGATGATACTATTGATCGAGAGGATCCAGATGATGATGCTATTGATCGAGAGGATCTAGATGATGATACTGTTGATTGAGAGGATCCAAATGATGATGTTGTTGATCGAGAGATCCAGATGATGTTGTTGATCAGGAGATCCAGATGATGATGCTGTTGATCAAGAGATCTAGATGATGTTTTTGATCGATAGATTCAGTTGATGCTGATGATCGGGAGATCCAGATGATGATGTTGTTGATCGAGAGATCCAAATGATGATGTTGTTGTAGCTGATCAAGTGCTGCAGAAGATGAAGACTCAGTACTGAAGATGTTGATGTTCCAGTATTGAAGATCTTGAAGATGTTCTAGTAATTGTTTGATTTACTGATGATGTATGAAGAAATCTTCCAGTGATTTATAGATGTATCATGTATCATGTAGTTGATGACTCCTTGCTCCTGCATATGTTGTTATAATATCCTTCTCGTTAAGGGGGAGTGTTGAAATATTGTAACTTCTAAGAATATTATATTTGTACTTTATTATTCCGGAGATGTTTCATTCCTCTGTAGAGACCCTATTGTATATCCAGAGATGTTTATTCCTCCGAGAGATTGTGGTAACTAGGGTTATTAGATCTCCCTTGTGGGGTTGGCCCTGAGTTAGTT
Source organism: Larix kaempferi (assembly GCA_027924585.1). NCBI lineage: Eukaryota > Viridiplantae > Streptophyta > Pinopsida > Pinales > Pinaceae > Larix > Larix kaempferi. The sequence goes on along the minus strand of BSBM01001005.1, from coordinate 42,661,405 downwards.
ATTTAGGGGTTATTAGGTTCTCCTAGGAGAATTCGACCCTGTTAGGGTGAAAAGTCAGTTAGGAGTTGAGTGTATATAGAGGAGGTGTGTTCCTTATTTATCTCATTCATTCACTCACTTGTGATTGGCGCATAGGAGAGAGAGAGATATGCATAGGAGGAGAAGGAGCTCTTGTTTGGGATTACATCTTTGTATTGGTTGATTATCTATATTGAGGAAAGCTTTGCTGGGTTTTCTACCCCATGAGGGTTTCCCAGGGTAAATCTTTGTCTATCTTGTGATTGTGTTTCTTTCAGTGATCTTGCTTGTGAAATTAGGCTAAACTTAACATGTGCTTGGTCGCAGAATAGCGCGAGGTCCCCTTCGCGGAAATTGCACGAGTGGACATGCTTATCGTAAAATCTTTGGAGCAGTTCTTGGTGGCCTCGATGGTATGGAGGGCTGTTCGGCGATCCTCGATGGCCTATTCCAAAAGGATTAGGCGTTGTTCGAGTGGGGAGGTATCTGGGAGGATTTCGATAGTGATATGGAGGGCAGGAATCTGGCATTCAATGGGAAGGACAGATTCGACGCCGTGGACCAAGTGAAAAGGGGTGAAACCCGTAGCAGTCTTAGTGGATGTGCGATAAGCCGAGAGTGCTGGAAATAACATGTGATGCCAATTGGACTTATGACGATCTATGGTACGCTGAAGAATGGTATTTAGTATTTTGTTGATAGCTTCTACTTGGAAATTCTCTTGAGGGTAATAGGTGGAGGCGTATTGATGTTTGAATTTCAGAAAGATAGACAACTCCTTCTAGACGGAGTCTTCAAAGTGTTTTCCGTGGTAAAAAATGAATTGTTGTGGGACCCTGAAACGGGTAATGACGTGATTGAAAAAGAAACGAGCTGCATTGTCAGCTTTACAGTTGAACGTGGGCATGGCCACATCCCACTTAGTAAAATAGTCTACAGCTACAATGATGTATTTGTGGCCACTTGCCGAGGGAGGGTTACATTCCATGAAATCAATGGCCCACTTACAAAAAGGGCCAACGGTGACAACTGGATGGAGGGGGGCGGGGGGGGGGGGGGGGGGGTCCTCGCCTTAGGGGCGAAGAGCTGGAAATTACGGCAATGCTTGACTGCAGTGATGCATTCAGTGAAGAGGGAGGGCCAAAAATATCTGGCGCGGATAAATTTTTGAGCGGTGGCCATCCCTGAGAAATGGCCGCCACAGGCTCCACTGTGACAATCATTGAGGACTTGTTCAGCCTCATCTCGGGTGAGGCAGTGACGTAGAATGGTGTCGATACCATGACGGTATAATACATCACCCAGAAGGAGATAACATGAGGAGTGATGGCGTATGCGTCGGCGCATGTCACGGTTGAGGTCGGGCAGAACTTATGTGTGCGGAGGTATACCATAATATTGCCGTACCAAGGGTCATCCGATGAGATGATAAATAAATGGTCATAAGGAAGAATGGTATTGATAGGGGTTGAAATGGACAATGATGGTGAATCCGATATGAGTTGTGCCAATGCTAGGGCCTTGGCGCTCTTGGGTGTTGTAAATGTGAGGTGATACTCTGAGAGGCACCTGCAACAATTAATTAACAAGAATATGCGAAATAGCAGAAATGACAGAACTCAGAATCACTTTTATATTGATCACATGCCACTTCGAGGGGGAAACCTCCTTTGAGAAAGCTCAATACAATTAACTTCATGGTGCCTTCATAGCTCTCAACACACACTTATATACTAATTCTAGGCGCCAATACTATGGGTCGAAACCATGGGCCGTTACAAACTATGGATCAACAATACTACGGGCGACTTACAAAGCATATGCGCCAACAAAAATAACACAACTATTGATCAACAATTACTACAGGACGACTTACAAAGAATATGCGTCCAATAACAACATACTAACAAAGTAAAGACATGGGTTCCTAACATCCCCTCCCCCTTAAAAAAATCTTTGTCCTCAAAGCATTAGATGTGGAAATTGTTGTTGAATCTGAAGGAGTGGTTCCCATGTAGCATCCTCTGGTTGCATGCCGTGCCACTGAATTAAGACCTCTGTGATAGAGCGAGAGTGAAGCTGACGCGTGCACCGATTGAGGATGGCCTCTGGCTCCAAAAGGATGGATCCTTCATTATCCAGTTCGGGTAAAATCGTTTGTCCGCTGATGTTGGTGCCAAGAACTTTCTTCAGACAAGAGACATGAAAGACTGGATGAATGCGGGAAGAAGGAGGAAGTTCCAATTTATAAGCAATGGACCCAATCTTCTGAAGAATCTGATATGGCCCATAGAACTTTGGAGCAAGCTTATGATGCCCTTTGAGTTTCAAGGAGGATTGTTTGTACGGCTGGAGACGAAGAAAAACCATATTGCCGACTTGAAAAGTGCGCTCTGAACGGTGCTGATCAACTTGTTGCTTCATGCGATTTCTTGCCATGTGAATATTGTCCCGAAAAATGCGAAGAATCTGATCGCGGTTGCGAAGGACCGTGTCAACTTCCTGAACTAGTGAATTGGTGGGGGTGTATGGAAGAAGAGCTGGAGGTGCCTGACCATAGACTGCTTCATATGGGGTCATTTTAGAGGTAGTGTGGTAAGAGGTATTGTACCACCATTCAGCGAGAGGGAGCCACTTTGCCCACTGATGTTGTTGCTCCAAGGTGAAGCAACGAAGATAAGTTTCCAAGCATTTATTGACAATTTCAGTCTGACCATCTGTTTGTGGGTGATACCCTGAACTCATCTTTAGTTTGGTGCCAGTGTGGCGAAATAGTTCTGTCCAAAAATGACTGGTGAAAGTTGCATCATGATCCGAGACAATGGAAGAAGGGAGGCCATGAAGACGAAAGATCTGGTCCACAAAAATTTGAGCGACGGAGGAGGCTGTATAGGGATGGTTGAGAGCACAAAAATGACTATATTTGGAGAGGCGATCAACCACAACGAGAATCACTGTCTTCCCACCAGATTTAGGGAGCCCTTCAATGAAATCCATAGAAATATCATTCCAAATCCGTGTAGGTATGGGAAAGGGTTCAAGCAATCCTAGAAGGAGTGTTGTTTCACCCTTATTGCGCTGGAAGGTATCACATTCGGCCACCATCTGTTGAATTGTCCTTTTCATGCCCTGCCAAAAGAAGTTACGCCGTGCTCGTTCATATGTTTTGAGGAACCCAGAGTGCCCTGCCGATGGAGAAGCATGGAGTTCATAGAAGACAGCCTGTTGAAGATCTGTGCTCTGGGGAAGCACCAGACGACCCTTGTATCGCAGAGAAGCACCATCCCAAGAGTAATGTGGTACAACAGAAGGGTTGTTGGTCAAGCGTTGGATGATTTGAGATAAGGAAGAGTCATTGACATAACCCTGTGGAACAGATTGCAACCTATTTGGAACCGACATAGAAATAGCTGAAAGAGAACCTTGGACATCAAATGTGCAAGAAAGAGCATCTGCCACAATATTGTCTTTACCCTTCTTGTAAGTGATCTCATAGTCATAACCCATTAGTTTGCTAACCCATTTCTGTTGTGCCGGGGAGGAGACACGCTGGTCCAAGAAATATTTCAGACTTTGGTGATCAGTCTTGATGCAGAAATGATTCCCTAATAGGTATGGGCGCCACTTTTGTACTGCATGCAAAATAGCCATCATTTCCTTCTCATAGGTAGAGGCAGCTAAATTCTTACCTGAAAGGGCTTTGCTGGTGAACGCAATGGGGTGTTCATCTTGAAGGAGGACAGCACCAAGTCCATTGCCGCAAGCATCACTCTCAATAGTGAAGGGCTTGGAAAAATCGGGCATAGCTAGCACAGGTGTAGTACACATAGCTTGTTTTAGTTTGTCAAATGCACACTGAGCAGCCGGTGTCCATGTGAAAGCATCCTTTTTCAATAGAGTAGTTAATGGAGCTGCAATCTTCCCATAATCCTTGACAAACTTGCGGTAGTAGCCAGTCAACCCCAAAAAACCACGAAGGCTCTTGAGTGTCTGAGGTTGTGGCCAATTGTTCATGGCATCGATTTTGGCAAGATCCACGCGAACCCCTTGTGCTGAGATAATGTGCCCGAGATACTCAACTTCCTTCTGTCCAAAAACACATTTAGACTGCTTGGCATGGAGATGATGGTCAGAGAAAAGTTGCATGACAAGATCCAGATGCTGGAGATGTTCATCCCATGTTTTATTGTAGATGAGGATATCATCAAAGAATGCCAGAATGAATTTCCACAAGTAGGGTCGAAATATTTTATTCATTAAGGCCTGGAATGTGGAAGGAGCATTAGTGAGGCCAAAGGGCATGACCAAAAACTCATAATGGCCATCATGTGTGCGGAAAGCTGTTTTAGGAATATCCTCCTCATGAACCTGAATTTGATGATACCCAGAACGAAGATCCAACTTGGAGAAAAAGTGAGCCCCATGAAGCTCATCAAGAAGCTCATCAACAACAGGAATTGGAAACTTATCCTTGATGGTGAGGTGATTAAGTGCTCGGAAGTCAATGCAGAGGCGCCATGACCCATCTTTTTTGCGGACAAGAATAACTGGAGAAGAAAAGGAACTAGTGCTTGGACGAATAATACCTTGCTTCAATAAGTCCCGAACGAGCATTTCAATCTCCGTTTTTTGGTGAAATGGGTAGTGATAGGGCCTGATGTTGGGAGGAACGCTGCAAGGAAGGAGATGAATACGATGGTCTTCTGGCCTGGAAGGTGGTAATCCCACTAGTTCAGCAAAGACACCTGTATATCGATCCAGAATTTGTTGTAGATCCAAAGGAGTAGTGGAGACCGCTGATGGTTGCATCTGGATGGAATGGATATGAGCGATGACACCATGTGAATTCTTCTTGAGGAGTTTTTCCATGCGATGTGAACTGATGATGCTGAGAGAACCTGGTTGTAATCCTGTCAATGTGTGTTTTTGTCCATTGAGGGAAAACTGCATCCAAAGTTCAGCAAAATCCCATAAGATAGGGCCAAGTGTGCGTAGCCATTGAGCGCCCAAAACCACATCACATCCGCCTAAGGGCAAGGCAAACATGTCAGAGCACAAGGTATAGTATCCCATAGAGATACACACATTTTGACACTTCCCTTTGCACGGTAAGGTGCCCCCATTTGCAACCATGACTTCAAAGTTGGAGCAAGGATGGATAAAACAATCAGCTTATTTGGTGATCCGAGGGTCAATGAAATTATGAGTGCTACCAGAATCAATGAGTATTGTAAGAGGAAGCTTCTTGAAGTAACCCCTGACCCGCATTGTTTGGGAGGTGGTGATTCTGGATAAAGCATGGAGAGATATCTTTGGCTGGTCATCCTGAGACGGAGGGTCAATAGGCGGTTCCTGAATGTCGACCGGAGCATCCAGTGTTTCTGGATCTTCGTCACCAATTTCAGAGGCAGGCGGATACTCCACATCCAAGAGATAGAGTTTTTACTGAACACATCTATGTCCCCGAGTGAATTTCTCATCACAATTATAGCAAAGCCCCTTTTCTCTGTGTGCTTGCATCTCTGTTTCAGACAAATGCTTGATAGGAGTCGGTCGAAGAGCCTGTGGTATAGGTGGTCGCTGAGAACCCATATTTCGGAAGGGAAAAAAAGTGGGCTTGGACCATTGTTGGGATGCAATTGTTGATTAAGTTGTCATTGATGCCAACAGTGTATAGTCATTGATGCCAACATGTCTTGGTGCCCCTTGAGGAGCCCCTGAGGGTTAAGTAATTGTCAGTGTCTAAGGAGACCTTTTGATCTTGTCCAAGCCCAAGTTTGAAGCCCTTGGAGCCCTTGGGACAATGACAAAAGCCCTGAACACCCTGTAGAGTGTTTAAGTACCCCAAAGATGTTTTGCGGTTCCCCAGTTGTTTCTTTGTTTCCCCAATACCACAACTTATGCCCCAGTACGCTACAAAAGCGTTGAAGAAGTTGCAAGAGTCCAAATGAACCTTTCAGTGGTCATTTGTGTTTATTGAGGTCATGGTACCCCAGGAGAAGGTCTAGCAACCCCACAGGTGATGTCATGATGGATCTTGACCCTTGTAAGTCTCCTGGTGTGGTTGAGGTGGTTGAAGAAGCCTATGAAGCCCCTTGCTTGATGAAGAAGTCCTTGGACCCACATTTGATGGTTTAATGGTCCTTGTCCCCTTAAAGGTGATGATGTAGTCATTAATGACTTGATGAAGACTTGGAACCCTTAATGAAGATCTTGATGCCCGTGTATCCCTTGTTGGGGTCATGGAACCCTTGGAGAAGGTCATTATGCATGAGAAGGTCTAGCACCCACATAAATGGCGGCATGATGACCCTTGGACACTATATGATCATTGATGGTGCATTTGGAAATGATTTGGGTCTTGGAATCCATACATATGGTGGTCTGTAAGCCCATGATTGTTGGAGCCTTTGATATGATAGAATCCTTGGTCATGATGCCCTCATCACTTGGCGATGGAGTCCTATGTGATGGGCTTGAAGTCCATGGAAAGTATCTTGTTCAAATATTATATGATATCCTTGAAAGAGTCCTTGAAACCCTTGCATGCGGTTCCTTGGGTCTTGAACCATGGTGATGTATGGTCCTATTTGTGGTTATATGGCTATTGGGATGTAGATGGAGGTAGATCCCACGGACGTGCCTTGATATGTTGAAGAAGACTTTGAAACTCTTGTAGTTAGTGGTATGGTCTTTGGCACCCTCATGTGTGGGGTCTTTGACGTCCTGGACACATTGAATAATTTAAGGGTATTAGATCAAGAATTTGCAAATAAACCCATCATAGGGAGATAGTCCTCGTCATGCCATTTCCATTGATATGTGGAGCATCTTCTAACTCCTTATGGTTGAAGAGATATGAATTTTTGAAGTTGGTGTACCCCACCTTTTTGGGTGAGCCGACCTAACAAAAGAAAATTTAATTATTTGTAATTTTGAATTGCATGTCGGCCCCGTTTGAGGTAATAACTTTCCTCCATGACCTATATAAATAGAATATCAAACATTTCATTTTCACATCAATTGGAATTTCGCAACTCTTGGAGAAAAGTGCGAAATTTTGTGGAGGAGAAATTTTTGGGTATCTTTACTAAAATTGGCATAACTTTCTCATACGGAATCGGAATTACAAAATTCTTGGCTCGTTGGAAAGCTTGTTACGAGGGCTATGTGATGACATGATCTAGATTTTATTTTGGTTTGTCTATTGTTTCTTGACTATATGATCTTCAAAAAGGTATGGCTCATGCTTCTGGGTTTCTCTTGTAATGGCACATGTCTCTCATGGATAGAGTTCATCTTTGATATTAGTATGTGAGCCTATATATTGGTATATATATTTGAAGTCATTATGGAGGATATGATGATGATGTTGCATACCTTTATGCTATGATATTATACACTTTATGATGATAATGCATGTGATAATGATGTACACTCTATGAAGTTGATGCACTCCTATACAATATGATGTACATGCATACCATAGTGTGATGATGCTCTCCTATGCATTATGATGTATACTTGATGTTGATGTGCTAAAGAAGTTTACACAGTCATGTTCTATATATGCTCAACTTACATATGATATGATCAGTGATGTTTACACAGTGACATGCTCAGTGTATGTTGATGTGCTAAAGAAGTTTACACAGTCATGTTCTAGATATGCTCAGCTTATATATGATATGATCAATGATGTTTACACAGTGACATGCTCAGTGTATGTTGATGTGCTAAAGAAGTTTACACAGTCATATTCTAGATATGCTCAACTTACATATGATATGATCAGTGATGTTTACACAGTGACATGCTCAGTGTATGTTGATGTGCTAGTGATGTTTACACTGTTGTATGCTCAGTAAAGTGCGATGGTACACAAGATTATGTATGCTCAGTGGTGTATGTAGTGATATATAGAAACAATGATACAATGATGACATTGATGAAATGATGAACGGTGGTATTGAGCAGTGAGTACATTGATTCAGGGTACATGAGCAGATTCCTTAACTCAGATTGGCTGAGTTGTATGAATAGTTGGTTTGACTCAGGTGGACTAAGTCTAGTATACCGTTGGTTAAACTGATATTTACTAATTCAAATGACGTGAACAGCAGATTGATTGGTACAGACAAATTGATTACTCAGTTGATGAACAGTGTGGCACAGTTGTGATGAGCAGTGGTCAGTTGATGTGGTTGTGCAATATAGTACAGATTGAGCAGTGTGATACAGTTGATGTGCAGTAGTCAGGAGTGGTTAGCAGTGACAGTGGTTGTGCAGTGTGATACAGATTGAGCAGTGTGATACAGTTGATGTGCAGTGGTCAGCAGTGGTCAGTAGTGACAGTGGTTGTGCAGTGTGATACAGATTGTGCAGTGTGGTACAGATTGTGCAGTGTGGTACAGGTGTTCGATAGCCGGCCCACAGGATCAGTGCAGTAGTTAAGTATCTATGTTCATTTCAGGGTGGTAGGACAGGGCAAGGAAATTTAGGGAGCTAAGGCTTCCTTCAGGTTGTAGCCTGTAAAGCAGGGGGTTGTAGCCTCCTTCCAGTTGTAGCTGGAGAATTGAATTCTTTGTAACAAAGGGGGTTGTTGCCTCCTTCCAGTTGTTGCTGGTAAATTATTATTATAAAGGCTTCCGTGGTTTTTCCCCCAGGACTTCAGTAAGGGAAAATCTGGACTAGGGAAAAAATATGAAGGGTAATTAGGGTTTGACTAGGTTTTGGACTCTGTCGACTAGACAGGGAAGCAAAAATGAGGATTTCAGAAGCGGGGTGAAAGAATGAGAAAATTTGGCAGAGGGGGACAAAGAAGCAGAATTCAGAAAGGAACTCTGTGGTAAAATTTGAAGGTGATTGGGTGAAATCTGAGGAAGTTATGGCAAACCCTAAAAATAGACAAATGTGGGCTTTCGGGCTTCGGGAAGGGGAATTGGGGATAGGGTCCTCAGAAGTGAAATATGTAGAATGGGAGGACAGGGGTTCCCCGAAAATTTCAAGGGAAACAGAGTAAAAACAAGGGAGATATGGAGCGGCTACGGCTCGGAAGGGATCTGGAACAACGTCGAATGGACTGAAAGCGGTCGGATCTGAAACGACTTGCAAAACGGATCTGAACGGCACAGTAATGATCGAAAATAGTTCAGTTGAAAGTAGATATGGACCCCAGGTATGTGCGGCTTCCTAACAGTTCAGGGGTTTCACTCGGCCACCAATGTTGTCTAACGGCTTGCGTATTGGGGCAGTACCCCTCACTCCACGGCTCAGGTAAGACTAATAACCGCTTTGCCACAAACGACAGCTCTTGGTTTACCTCACGGGTGGGAACTAGTCAATCAGGTAGGGGTCGTTTCCCTTTTCGCTGGAAGGTCCTCTCAATGGGCGAGCTACTTCGGGGTTCCTGTGGTACTCCTCACAATGAGTTTTAGGGCTTATGCCCAAGTACTTCCCACAGTTAAGCGGATAGGGATTATTCCCAAATCCGAACCTGCAATAGATGCGAAAAAAATTTGGTAGAAATTTCACCCAGCGAGCCCAAGAAAGTGCTCTGGTACCAGATGAGAGGCACCTGCAACAATTAATTAACAAGAATACGCGAAATAGCAGAAATGACAGAACTCAGAATCACTTTTATATTGATCACAGGCCACTTCGAGGGGGCAACCTCCATTGAGAAAGCTCAATACAATTAACTTCACGGTGCCTTCATAGGTCTCAACACACACTTATATACTAATTCTAGGCTCCAATACTATGGGTCGAAACCATGGGCCGTTACAAACTATGGATCAACAATACTACGGGCGACTTACAAAGCATATGCGCCAACAACAATAACACAACTATTGATCAACAAATACTACGGGACGACTTACAAAGCATATGCGTCCAATAACAACATACTAACAAAGTAAAGACATGGGTTCCTAACATACTCTTGGAGTACGATGACCCACTTAGCCACACGGCCCTGAAGGAGGCGGCAACTCAAAAGGTAAACCGTAGGATTAGAGTCGGCTACAACGGTAGTCCGGCTGAGTAATATATAGTGGTAGACCTTTTGTATGGAGAAGACAACAATGATAGCCAACTTCTCTTCTTGGGGGTAACGTAGTTGTGGGCCAGATACGGTCTGACTCACATAATAGATTACGTGTTCTTTCCGTGCACTATCCTTTTGGATGAGTACCCCAGAGACGACATATTCAGATGCTGAAACATACAGGATAAAATCCTTTGAAAAATCCAGGGGGGAGATTAGTGGGGCATTAGTTAAGGCTGTTTTAAGGGCGGCTTGTGCTTGTTCATCCCAAACAAACGGGATGCAAGTACGAAGTAAGTGAAGAAAGCTGTGAACCATTGTGGCATATTTAGGAACAAAGTGGTGGAGAAAGTTGGCTCTCCCCTGCAAACTTTGTAATTGACGTATGGTGCGGGGGGCAGGGAGGTCCAAGATGGCTTGAAATTTTAAAGGGTCAACGGTTATCCCTTTCTGTGAATGATGAATCCCAACAACTGGCCCGCAGGAATGCAAAAGACACACTTGAGTGGGTTCAAGTGGATCCTGTACTTGCGGCGACACAAGAAGACTTGTCGGAGGTCATTTAGGTGGTTAGACCATTTCTTTGATCGTGCTGTGAGGTCATCCAGGTAAACCAAGATAATGTGGGCCAGGTTATGGAAAAAATATTTCGTGGCCCTTTGGAAGGTGGCGCCTATGTTTTTAAGACCAAACAACATGATCCGATAGGAAAAGGTGCCCCATGGGGTAGTGAAAGCAGTTTTATATTGGTCTTCTTTCTGGATGTGTATTTGGTTGTATCTGGAGAAGCTGTCCATGAAGGAAAGAACTTCATGTTCCGCACAAGCATCAATGAGTTGGTCGATGAAGGGTGTGGGGAAATTGTCTTTGGGACAAGCACGATTGAGATCGTGAAAATCCATACAGACACGAAGATTTCCCTGTTTTTTATTGACGGGTACAGGATTAGAAACCTCGGTAGTGTAAGCGATGGGATATATAAACCTGTACTTTTGCAGCTTCTCAATCTCGATTTTGACTGCGGGGAGTTTGGATGAGTAAATTGGTCTTTGCTTCTGGTAGACGGGCAGGACCTCCACCCATGTATCAATGTGGTTTTCGACGATGGCAGGGTCTAAACTGGGCATCTCAATGTAAGACCAAGCAAAGACATCACGAATCTCCTAGAAAAGCTTCTTGTATTCCCCGATTTCGTATTCCGTACAGGAGGCACCTAATGTGATGAGTTCAGGGGTACTCGGTGTGACGAAAAATATCAACCTGTATGGTAGGTGCTATATTGACCATGTTTCCTTCCTTGAAGGAATTAGGGGCGGGAATAGGGTTCTTGAACCAG